>CM031949.1:411360-873860 GCA_018749465.1 Paracanthobrama guichenoti | reverse complement strand
TTCAGTGTTATTCTCTAGACTGTTCTCTTTTCACTCATTTTGTTATCTAAAACATTATTATTTAGGCAGAAGGATGGAGACAGACAGATCCTTGGTAGTTCACTAAATGAAGAGGAGACAACAGGAAACAACAAGCCATCATTGCGATGCAGGAGAGATTCGAACCAGATCTGGGTTTTATGAGCATCTGTTTTTGTTTTAACACTCTGCTAGTTCTTATCAGATATCCCATTCATAAACGATGTGGAGAAACTGAACAACATGCGGACGTAAACAAGAGCTGAGGTTTTCTGCAAATCATTACAGTCTGGCCACCAGGAGAAGAGGATGAATGGACATTTCAGACTATAAAAGGTAAGAAAGAAGTATTTTCTTCACTCAAATTGTCATGTTTTCTGTCAGCATTTGACATTTTTCCTCTCAAATGCTGAATTTACTATTTATACAATGCGCAGTGTTTCCGTGACTGTCCAAAGTACACAAATATGAGTACGCAATTGGTTGTCTGTTGCTAAGTGTCTAGCTGTAACATTCTAACAACACCGCTCTGTTTCACACTATACAAGGTTGGCACCGCAATTCAAGAGCGACGCTAACCCTGCTTGAGAGCAGGGTTTCATAACCCTGGGTAAAAAGCGTTGCTAACCTCGCTTTAAAGGAATAGTTCACCCAAAAATGAAAATTCTGTCATTAATTATTACTCACCCCCATGTCATTCCAACCTAGGGGTGGGACGGTTCAAATTACTCGCAGTTCGGTTTATATCACGGTTTCAGGATCACGGTTTTGGTACAGTTCGGTATGTGCTATGTTCAGGGTAATTAGGACATTTGTCAAATAAAAATAAACAAAATATGAACAAATAAGCAAACTACAAGCAACAGCACAAATACATACAACAGAACAAAGATGCCTATAAAATAAATTTGAGGTTTTTCAGGTATCTAACAGTGGTTTTCAGACACAGAAAATTAATAAAGTAATCAAATATAAAACAATAACATTTCATTTTATAATCTGCACTGTATAAATTAACCAAATTAAATAAAAACTCAAAGTCATCACTATCTGCGACGCGCTGTGTGCACGGCTTCAGATGAGTGCACACACACAAATCTTCTTTCAGTGCGCACAAGTTCTCTTTCACGTCTTGCTGTTGAATGTTTAAATTGGCAAGGCTTAAATGAGTTTCGTTTAAACACAACGTGCTGTTCAGGTCTCACCTGCGCTCGCGCACTATTAACATCCGGGTGATGACGGCGTATATGACCGAGTTAGTCATGTTCGAGCAAACGCGTCGATTATTCGCAAATGAAGGGGTTAAACGCAGTGTTAAAAGCCCTAATGACAAATAAATAAATGTGCAAAGATAAGTTTGTTTTTAGCTTTTTTTTTCTTCATCCAAGCTTTACCATTCTGAAATCATTTGACTGTCACAACATCAATGAAATCAAGGACTGCATGTGAAAACCTGTTCAAGGACTTCAGACTTCAACCGAACAGATGTTCAAGGTGTCAGGCTACATTCATGAAACGAAATGAAACACTACTGAAATAAATGCAATGGACATTGTGAGAAATCATTTCCGGATTTAAACATTAAATCCATATTGAGTGGAGTGCTAATGCTAACTCTGTTCTGGACCCACTTGATCTTCCCCGTTGAGCCAGAGGATTCACCCATGGCCAACATGTTATGCAAACCGAATGAGACCTAGATACCATCACCAGACTGTTTGTCTAATTTAACTTGAAACACATGATATTCAGAGAGAAAGAAAGAAAGAGAGATACGATATGCTTTTGATTTAAATAGAAAAGTGAAGAGTATAACCTGATGTAATGAAAAACAGAGAATCCAGAGCCAGAGCTAAGTGTCAGAAAAAACCTTCACTAACCTAGAGCTTCATTTCATCACATAGTTAAATGCCAATGTTTTTCGGTTTCTCTCTCATATCTACGTCTAATCAATGCATGAGCACATAAGTATTAGGGATATAGATGGGAGAAGGCAGATGGTTGGAGCTTCAGCAGAGGAAATTGAAGTTTAAGGCAGTGTTCACTATTGTCTGCTACAGACATACAGCAATATCCTGTCCCTGGTTCTTTTCCTCTCTGTTCTTTTCTGTTCAAGCAAAAAAAAAAAAAAACAGAGACTCATAATCACCCATAATACCATGCAGCAGTTGTCTGGGGCCCTATGAGGTGGGTCCTCTATGGTAGAAAGGGGGCCCACCCATAAACATTTTGTCCTGGGCCTGTGAATTTTAGTGACAGCTCTACCAGGCAGTGCTTATTTTGCCCACATGACACTGATAAAAATGTCAAGAGGTCTTAAACATCTACTTTGTGGCCAGTCTGCGATTACTTCAATTGGTGCTGGCAGTCCAACACATGCCTTCACACAATATAAATACTTTCATGTGCCTCCACAATCTCTCTGCAACAAAATTCATATCATAAATACTTTTCACTGGGTAAGACTTATACATGAAGCATGTCTTTCCAAAATATTTTCACTGCTACACATAAGATCAATTCCTCATTTTGGAGTGATGAAAAGAAGTCTGCTGGACAGAGTGGGGATGTTTCTCACACTTTCAGTGCCCTCTGGGTCAGACATTGTACCTTCAGGTCCAGCTGTAGTGCAGAGCACCCAGCCGTGACGGCACCGCACTGTAAAACACTAGAGCAGGGTTCACAAAGGAGTCTCAACATAATTCAGAGTAATAAACCTTCACCAACTGGCCATATTAATAATAGGTTCAGTCCAGGGTAACAGGGATCTGGTGGGGGCCCTATATTTGTCAGTTCAGGTTTGAGTGGCTATTCTTGGGACATATAAAGCAGTCAGGCTTATGCATTTACTATGATATCCTACTCTGTGCTACATACATAACAGATAGATGACGATGAGAATCCAAAATTGAAGAATTTGTTCAGTTCAGTCCTCCTACACTTTGCTATGAGTGCAAGGCTGGTGTAAATTACAAGTGCGCTCTTTGGTTGGACTGAGGTGTCAAACGGGCTGCAGCACGATTAAATCAACAAAGTCACATTCATCCTGCCATGTCCAAAAGTTCAACTGCCATTCATCTGGACTCCTCATTGACCTAGCTGATGTAGGAACCGTCTCCTTTATGTGTGAGGTTAATGGTGTGTGAACTCAATGCAGTCACACCACAGAAAGTCTTAACAGGGCTATTTAAAAATATCCTGAGCCGTGCAGGCATCTGTCCGTGCGCACACAGACACATTCCAGCACAACACTAACACCACCAATCACTCTTTGTACGTATAAGCCAAAAAATAAGCCCCCCCAAAAAAGGTTTATATTAGTACCGAACAAACACTTTTAAAGTATTAGGATGGCCCAACATTAAAAATATAAATAGAATAATAAATGTATGAGGTACTGATATGATCTAGAAAAGTGGTTCTCAACCAGAGGGCCGGGGCTTCAGCAAACTTCCAAAGAGGCAGCAAGATGACTTAAAATGTTCTAAAATAAGACAAAACAGGCAATAAATTAAGCAAAAAACTAAATAAATAAAACTAAATAGATGTATCCCTCCATGAACTGTTTTTTGTCTTTTGAGGAACCAGGGTTCCCACGTTCTTGAAAACCCTGGTAAAAAATGTCTAGATCTGTAAGTCATGTAAATTACTAAAACCCCTTGGGCAATGTTACAATGGATAAACATTTGTAGTTATGCCAAATTCTAAAATATTATATCAGAAATTGTGACGAAATATACATTTAATTCTTATCTAGTAAATCACAAATTCATTTTGTTTTTTAAGTGTGATCCCTGTATAACAATTAGCTCCTAAAACTTTAAATCCTGGAATTTCATGAATTTGTTTAATAATTAATTATAATTGTTGTAGCTATTTCTTTAATTTACATGAACCAGTTTTGAAAAACAAAAAGGGGTCATTTGAATATTATTGTGCACAATGTGGGGGCCTTGGAGTTATAAAGTTTGAGAACCACTGATCTAGGAGCATAGTATTAGGAGTCATTGTTGTGACTTTAAATGGTAAACTGACAAGAAATGTAAAAAAAAATCATCAGATTAATTGACTATGCAAAAATATTTGTACTTAAAAAAACCTGTTACACGAAGGACTATTTAAGTGAACTTCAACAAAAAAGCTAATTACGGTCTCATATCTTTTGTAAAAACTAAATAAAAACTAAAAGGAATCTTGATTAGTTACTACACCTAATATACACATTTTCATTATATATCCATATACTGTACATTCTGATCAGAAATCTCCTTTTTTCAAAATTCAAGAGCATGTAATTTGCAGTATCAACATCCCAAATTCAGATAGCGAGGGAAATATTACTTCAGAGATGAAAGGAAGGGAGGACACAGTGAAGCAGAAGTAGGGGGAAAAAAGTCATCAGGATGACTTGCTCGGGCATGGAGAGCTGTGACTGTAGGCTGAGTGAGTGGACAGTCAGAATTCCAGAGACAGGTGGAGAGAGACGAACAGACAAAATGTTTAAACTAAGAGTCACTTACCCCCGGCCCTTAGTAGATTCTGCACTATGACGACTACAGCAACTCTCCACTAATCCAAAGTCTTCTGTCCTACAAGATCACACTAATCAGAAAACAGCCAGTCTCTGAAGACCCGGGGTAATGCTGACAGCATGTGAGAGAAAAAAAACACAACAAAACACCCTGTGAGATACTCATACACACAGTGAGATTGCCTGTCACTGTGGTAGCTCAGCCGGGGAAAACTCCTCCCCTTTCCTCTTCTGTAAAACCTCCCTCTCTCGCTTTCCCTCAAGGAGAGTAAACTCCTTTATTTGTCTCTTTCTCTACACTGTTCCCAAATCTGCCTGCTGGGGCATGTGAGACTCTCCTATCTAGTAGTGAAGACTTTTGACATTACAATAAGAGTTACCTCACAAACACAAACGGCACTGCCTTTCACAACCAACCAAGCCAAAAACTTGCACTGAAACCAGGGGAACATACTCAAATTACGACATGCGCTTTGTGGTCTTTGGAAATGTTCACAGTCACAAGACATCTTGATATACAACCCTTAACAAAACAGCCCTAAAGTACACTTGCCTTCACACAACCGAGAAGGATGGAAACTGTGCCAAATGAAAATAAATGGTAATGAAGGAAAATATCAAGAACAGAGAATGTTATTTAACATTGAACTTTGTATCTTTGATGGTTTTTGAAAAATGACTTTTGGTGGAAACCGCTTTTCTTATGCATCAATTTTTCCATATCCACCTCCTGTATTTCTACAGAATAATTTTTCAATGCATTTATCATGATAAAGCCTCATGATGTCAGAGAAACAACCCTAGCCATTACAAACAGAGGCAATCTGATGTTGTTCAAAATAGATCTCCCTTTAGCTTATGATGTAAACAATGCTAAGACGTGCACTTGATGGATCACAAAACGGATGGAACCGTTTCGAACTCTGGCAGAGCAGGTTGACCCACCTCTTTATGTCAACAGAAATTGCTCATGAGAGGTGTGGATGTGACACAGACACAAGGGATAAAAAACAAAGGCTTTTCTCAGATCTGTTGAAGCGTTCTTAAACACTGACTTAAGACAGACATGCCACTGAAATCCTTCTGCTAAAGGTCATCAGAACAGAATACAGGCAGGAAATCTCAGCCTGGAGTCCGGACGTCCTTTTACTGCTTTCTGTGCCTCATGAAGTTCTTGCGTTTCGTTACTGTTCTGTTATTATTTTTATTCAAAATGCATTTGTCCATGTATTCATGTAACATCATACCACTGTTTGAAAGTTTGGGGTCAGTAAGATTTTTTTTAATGTTTTTGAATTAAGTATTTTATGCTCACCAAGGCCGCATTTATTTGATTATAAATACGTAAAAACTGTAATATTTTAAAATATTACCAAGTAAAATTGCTTTTTTTCTATTTTAATATATGTTATAATTTATTCATGTGATGGCACAGCTGAATTCTCAGCAGTCTCCAGTCTTCTGTGTCACATGATCCTTCAGAAATTAAATTGTTGCTCAAGAAACATTTATTATCATCAATGGATGGAACAGTTGAAACAATAATAAATAAACATTTGTTGTTATTTTTGGATGGATACAGTTGTGCTGCTTAATATTTTAGTGGAAAGTAGGGATACTAACGATTAGTCGACTAATTTCGAGTCGATTAATCGATTAATTGTTAATCTTAATCAATTGTCAATAATAATTTAATTGATAAAACCGATTAAGGTCATCATGATCAATAAAAGATTATCAATAGATCACAACATACAAACTGCAGTGCATGGGATATATTAAAAATAACAATTGTCCATACAGTCCAGTCTCCACTGATGATTATTTTCATCTTTTATGGCAGTGTCCACTTGTTCAGTCATTGTGGTCAGAGGTCATGAGCAGACTGTCAGACATCCTTGGGCTCGGCACCCCAGTTTGTCCCATAATAGCTTTACTGGGAGACATGCCTACATTACAGATTTCTAATAATCTCAAACCATTTTTATTAATTTCACTAACAGAAGCAAAGAAACACATTCTACTTAATTGGAAAGACAGGACAGAACACTCAATAAATCGTTGGCTCAAATTATTATTAGTACACTCAAACTAAGAGCAATTATTGCATTTGCACATAATATTGATTCCTTCAAACAAATCTGGTACTCTTTTTCAATACCTAAATAGGAGAACTGATTCCTCTCTGTCATGAATCATGAGGAAAAATGTTGTGTCCCTTTATATAACTTATGTAGCTTATAGTCCTTAAATTTGTTGTCTTTGTTGTCCATTTTTTTCTTTGTTATCTTTCCAAAATGCTTATTCTTTCAACTGGAGTTAAGCTACTGAAGAGAAACCAGAGTAATGGCACAAGCTGGTCTGGAGAACACATAACGCATATTAAATCTACTCCGTTTCTCACTCTGTAAAACACTAGAATACTCAGGACGCTCATTATGGCGGATGGTGCCGACAACTGGGCTGTCTGAACTTAAGACGGGGTCTCCGGTGGCACAAGTGTGTCCTGCTTTTCTCCTTTACTCCAGATCCGCTACAACACTCAGAGCACTCATTAGAATGTGGTCTTAACATTATGAGAGATTCACTGTCATGATCTACAAACCCGATTCCAACTAAGTTGGGACACTGTACAAATTGTGAATAAAAACAGAATGCAATGATGTGGAATTTTAAAATTTCAATATTTTATTCAGAATACAACATAGATGACATATCAAATGTTTAAACTGAGAAAATGTATAATTTTAAGGGAAAAATAAGTCATCTCAAAAAAGTTGGGACAAGGCCATGTTTCCCACTGTGTGGCATCCCCTCTTCTTTTTATAACAGTCTGCAAACGTCTGGGGACTGAGGAGACAAGTTGCTCAAGTTTAGGAATAGGAATGTTGTCCCATTCTTGTCTAATACAGGCTTCTAGTTGCTCAACTGTCTTAGGTCTTCTTTGTCGCATCTTCCTCTTTATGATGTGCCAAATGTTTTCTATGGGTGAAAGATCTGGACTGCAGGCTGGCCATTTCAGTACCCGGATCCTTCTACACAGTCATGATGTTGTAATTGATGCAGTATGTGGTCTGGCTTTGTCATGTTGGAAAATGCAAGGTCTTCCCTGAAAGAGACGACGTCTGGATGGGAGCATATGTTGTTCTAGAACTTGGATATACCTTTCAGCATTGATGGTGCCTTTCCAGATGTGTAAGCTGCCCATGCCACACGCACTCATGCAACCCCATACCATCAGAGATGCAGGCTTCTGAACTGAGCGCTGATAACAACTTGGGTTGTCCTTGTCCTCTTTAGTCCGGATGACATGGCGTCCCAGTTTTCCAAAAAGAACTTCAAATTTTGATTGGTCTGACCACAGAACAGTTTTCCACTTTGCCACAGTCCATTTTAAATGAGCCTTGCCCAGAGAAAACGCCTGCGCTTCTGGATCATGTTTAGATATGGCTTCTTTTTGACCTATAGAGTTTTAGCCGGCAACGGCGAATGGCACGGTGGATTGTGTTCACCGACAATGTTTTCTGGAAGTATTCCTGAGCCCATGTTGTGATTTCCATTACAGTAGCATTCCTGTATGTGATGCAGTGCCGTCTAAGGGCCCGAAGATCACGGGCATCCAGTATGGTTTTCCGGCCTTGACCCTTACGCTGAGATTGTTCCAGATTCTCTGAATCTTTGGATGATATTATGCACTGTAGATGATGATAACTTCAAACTCTTTGCAATTTTTCTCTGAGAAACTCCTTTCTGATACTGCTCCACTATTTTTGGCCGCAGCATTGGGGAATTGGTGATCCTCTGCCCATCTTGACTTCTGAGAGACACTGCCACTCTGAGAGGCTCTTTTTATACCCAATCATGTTGCCAATTGACCTAATAAGTTGCAAATTGGTCCTCCAGCTGTTCTTTATTTGTACATTTAACTTTTCCGGCCTCTTATTGCTACCTGTCCCAACTTTTTTGGAATGTGTAGCTCTCATGAAATCCAAAATGAGCCAATATTTGGCATGACATTTCAAAATGTCTCACTTTCAACATTTGATATGTTATCTATATTCTATTGTGAATAAAATATAAGTTTATGAGATTTGTAAATTATTGCATTCCTTTTTTGTTCACAATTTGTACAGTGTCCCAACTTTTTTGGAATCGGGTTTGTAGTGTCAAGTATGCTTCCTCTCTGGGGTCTCTATAGACATGGCTGACAGCTCCAAACACAGAGCAGTTTAGAAATACTGCATCTCAATGCCACTTCAATGATATTTGAAAGTAAGCAAAAGGCAATTTAATTGCGTTTACATTTATTTTTGTATGGCGAAATTTCACTAAAAAAAAATGCAGTCCTCTCAATAGGAATGCACATAATCATGAATTTCACAAGAAAAAAATCCCTACATGGATATCACATTGGATTTAAGTTTGTTGGTTTACCGATATTTACAATGGACCTACTTTGCCCAAGAATATTAGCTAAAATTTTCGCTACTGTGACTGTGTCTTTACTTCTGTGGCACAAATTCTGTCTCGTACACAGCAAATTAAGAAACATCAAACATTGTACACTGACACAACAGCGCTTTAAGGGGAGGTCACGATGCACTTTTTGTTCCACCGACTTCCATTCATGCGTCAGACCAGAAACACAAGCTCATGGGAGTTGACATGGAAGACATGGAAAAGACATGGAAAAGTTCCAAAATTCAACCTTGGTTAACTGAGCTGCGAATTAGCATCACCTGACGACGTGTGACCAGTAGAAGATCGATACGTCATACCGTGCCCTCTTGGCTGAATTAAAAGAACGATATTTTTGCTGTAAAGTCGAGTTTGGTATATTTTTTAAATTTTGAGTGTATTACTATTTGTTATATGTTGAATTAATGTTTATAAAAAAAGAGAGTGATGTCATATCACAACCGTTGCAGTGTCCGAAGAAATTTCTAGTCTAGTGTGACCGCAGCTTTACTGTTCTTGTGACTCATACACCTATATTTAAATCCCTAGAAATGCCACCAACAGCCTTCAGCACAGTTGTTGCAGTTATGAAATCAGACACTTTTGAAAGGAGAAAACATAAACGCATTTTTAACATAGTTCTGGTGCATGAGATCTGGCTGATTACAACCTGACAGCCATAAAACACAACTAACATCAAACTGAATGTGTTAGAACAGCATTTTTGGTCCACTGTGTTAGACTTCAGATGTCACTAACAGTGTAAAGTTTAGCTTGAAACAATCTGAAGGACATATGAAAGCTTATGACAGACACACACCATTGGACAGAACACTTGTTTACAGCCATATTCTACAATCACACGTTATGTGACTGAGCTTTCCAAAAAGCATAAAAAACCTCAACAACAATTAACGTTCACATTAACTCCATGCTACAGTGACAACCAAAGACCTGTTTCAAACCATTCGCCAATTGCTTTTGGTTTAAAATGTGTATTTATATGCCAAAACAACAAATCTTAATTCACCACATTATCAGCTCAAATGTATGAAATGTAACACTCAGTTCCTTCTCAATTGACTATTTACTTTTGATCTAATCCAATGTTCTCTTGTGGAAATGCCAGATTTTGTTATTCTTCTGATTCAATAGAGAATTAAAAATGAAATAAAAATGTTTTTTCCACAGAACCCACTTAAGCGCACACACACATAACTGCTATAAAATCTACTGAGAATCTGTTGAATTAAAACACAGATAGACAGACAGCCACATAGACAGACATAAGCCGCTTTTCCACCGCAGGAACCGGGGTCTAAATAAAGTTATGGCCCTCAAAATGGCCCTGCTTGCGAGGTAGTACTTTTTCAAAGTTCAGGAACTTTCGGGGGTGGGACTTGGACGCTGAACATGCTGATTGGTTGAGTTCACGCAGCATTTTATTTCAACCTAAATGTTGCGGTGTGTGCAGTAAGAGTTGTTTGCTATTCAAATCAACAATGGAGTTTAAAAAATAAGACTGATTATCCGATGACTAGGTTCAGGCTTTATTAAGCTTATATGCGGAGGACGAAAATCAGTGGGAACTAGAAAGTTGCACGCAGTCCTACGTCATCGGACTAATCTTCACAGTACTTTAGACTGCGATGGAAACGCAGACAGCAGCAGGTCTGGGGGGAAAAGAGTTCCTGGGACAAATTGTTCCGGGTCATTTTAAGTGGAAATGGGGCTATACAGACAGATAGTGTCAGATTTGTAAGTGAGAGATCCCATCAAGTGCTCCGCATTAGCATAGGTTTTGGGTTAACGTGCGACTCTCTTTGACCACGGCACTTTCAAATGTTATAGTATGTATCTTTTAAATCAAAAATGTGCTCCATCTCCACCTCTACTTTGAAAGGGTTGGGGGATGAGTTGTGTAATTTAGAAAATGCTCCTTTTTAGCAAGTACACACATGCTGAAAAAAAAAATGTAAAAAAAAAAAATCACAGGTAGTGATTATCTACAAAGGGAAGTCACGGCATAAAATGGCCAGAGGCTGTACTTTTAAAATCACGGAACATATTTTATAATAGCCCTTGTTATAATAACTTTGTTTTGAGACCCATTTTCTTTTCACACATTTGTACAAGATTGTTTTGGCACAGGCAACCATGAATGTTTCATCAATGGAAGAGCCAGGGTGGCAAAACCTCATCTGATGTAATTTGCTTTGGTATACTACCATCAGTAAAAATGTACATGATTTAAAACACACTACTAAGGAAAACATGATTATAATTGTGATTACCCAGAAGGGGCCCATTCACAGAACTCATGAAGCTCTAATCAGCTAGTGCTCCAGCCTGACATGGAAAATTCCTGTCCTCAGTTTGGAGGTCCCACTGACAGATCAGCCAGATATCGGATGATCTGCTGCACAGTGACAATGCAAAGTGTCTATTAAGAATGTGAGCAGGTTTTCCACCCGGGGGAACAATTTTCACCCAGCCAATAAGGAGAGAGCTGTATGAACACTGCCCTCTAATCTACCCTAGAATGCCCCACAATTTAGCCCTGAAAGAATAGCTTCGTTCTTGGACTCCTGCACAAGGGATGGCAGCTACTGTGATCTCCACACTCTACTGCAGCTTTGATCACTTTAATGTGCACCAGGAACACAGCATCTACAGGTTGCCAATGGAATCAAAAGTGCTCTGAAAGTTTTGGGTACAAAGTCTCAAGTCTGTGATGCAGTTCATTTATCAATCACACAAAAATATAATGACCTAAAATATGAGGAAGCCGCCCACAAGCTTCCATTCTGGAAAGAAAATTAAATGATATATTATATTGTTTTGTTAAAATATCATTTGGAATATCATTGGAAATATAATTTTTTCTCACATATATGAATGTGCATATGCTCACAGTCACACCCTTTAATTAGTGTGTGATTTATACAAGTATCTGTCAACTGCAGTGAACCTGCCAGGCCGGTTAATTACATCAGTTAAGCCATGAAGTTCAAGGTAATATGAAAATTTCAGACTTTTTTTAGACCACAATACTTGGTGTCTTGCTGACATTTACCGGTCTGTCCAGATTTCCCACAGTCATTGAAAAAAGATGTCTAAGTGGCTGATTATAGACCCTTTTTCAGTTAGTAAACATTGTGATGTTTTTTTGTGGGCGGAGCTGAGCTGGAGGCAGAATGATACCTGGAACACTCACTCTAGTCCGCTCGTTTTATTGCATTTAACCACAGTTGTTGTCGTTTTTTTGTCTGGCAGTAACAGCAGGTATGCAGTAAAATGTCAATTTGGAGTCTGTACTCGTCAATTCTGGCACCCAAAAACACAAGATGACATTTTGAGCTCCGATTCTGTGCCGGTTTGTATTGGCCGCCTCCAGTTTTCTCTGTTTTGCCTCCAGCTAACGCTGTGACATAATTGTGACGTCAGTGCAAAAAGGGTCTATTAGTCTTCCCATTACACCATAATGTTGTTCATTCAGACTGATATGCAAAAGCGCAAAAACAAGAGGCGGGATTTATTGCACGAACCAATCACTTTCTACTCAAACATAACCTATCCAGTCATCCAGTCAATGGAGAAGTTTCATGAGGTAGCTTTGTGTGCAAATGCTGCCTACAAAATAATAGCCGGATAAGGCAGTGAGGCAACAAGTCAGCTGCCTAAGTTCAGAGACTTAAGTTCAGCTGCCTCTTGGTCTGTTAAAACCAAGCAGCAACCTCCCCCAGGTTCTCTTGAAGCCAACACGGAAGTGACTTAAACTGCAATTCATCGACTGGCCGCTAGAGACAGGCTCCAGAAGGGAGCAGAATCTCATTGAGCCCCATGTTAAAATACCCAACTTTACAGCAGAAAAAAACATGTTTACAGCCTGGTACAGATTGTGGGTTTGGTCTATAGCTAATTTTGCCCTTCATGACAACTGTGAGGGGGGTGAATTCGTTTACATTATATAAAGCCTTAAAGTTCTGCATAATTAAGGGCATGGTCACTTTGAGTGACAGGTGGATTGCTGTTTTGTCTGTTAGACATCACGTCACCTCAGCTCCAGCCACGTCCCGCCTCTTTGCCCCTTTTCTGTTATCCGGGAGTGACACGTGGTGATTCACTGCCAAGATGGCAACGGTCAACTTTGAGGCTTCAAAAACTCTCTTCAGAAACCTATGGGTGACGTCACGGACACTACGTCCATATTGTTTTTACAGTCTGTGGTTGAAACTCAATGGGCTTAGGGGAGGCAAGAGAGGCGCTGTAACTTTACTTTACTTTCTGGTGTCACTGTTGGACAGTATTACTTTAGAAAAACGAATGATGTATAGGCCTACACTTTTTAAAGGTCCCATATTGTACACCTTTCTGGAGTTTTATTTTAGGTGGTCCTTAAGAATATACATTTGCGGTAAGTACCAAAAACCATCGTGTGACATGTTAATATTTGTGTTATATTATTTTTGTAATATGGATCATTTTCTCATCCAATTTGTGAGGAGGCACTGCCTCCCTTGCCTCTTCTTCGGATATATATATATATATATATATATATATATATATATATATATATATATATATATATATATATATATATATATATATATCCGAATGGAAATTCATTTGTCAAAAGGTGTGGGAGCACTGCAAGTCATATTTGTGCTTGTCTATGACTCACTGTACTATAAAAGAACATGTGCACCAATGCAAAAACATTGTTGCATATCTTATAACAAGAAAAACCTGGTGTGCAGAAACAATGGTGTCTCATAAAGTAAGCAACTGTCATTATTACACAGGGGTGGAGGACAAGGCAAATGGAAAATGTTAAGTTAATCCACCTCTAACAAGCCTCTGTGGTCTAGGAAATAAAGGCTCCTGATTGCCTAATTGCGCCTGTGTCTTTGTCCTAAAGAGCCCCATTTACATTCTTCTAAATCACCTACCAGGCACATTTCAAGTGGTTTCATAATGACCTTAAACGGGGCACTTCTGGTACTCCTGGCACAGTTATTTCACAAGTCCCAACATTTTCTTTGGGCTTTTTTCCACACCTTTACAAGAGTTAAGTGCCAAGGAGGTTGTGGCTTCAGCCAAATTTCCGGTTACCAGAGCTAATGCTACCCGATATTCCGATTTCACAATTTTTGGGGGGTAAATAACGCCCCTTCCAGACCAGCGATCTCCAAACGTTTTGTTAAAGGTATCGGTTCAAATGAACGATTAATTGGCAATTCGGACAACACTAAAATCCACAGAGCAATGCCTTAGGAGGTGCACGTGTTTGTAGGTTGTAAAACATACTTTGCCTATTTAGATTTATTGGGTTTAGCATACAGACTTTGCAGGTTAACTACAAATATGCCTGCTTATTCACTTGATATCATGAACTAGCATAAGACATTTTTATGGATTTGACAGCATGGCAAAGCGATAATTGCTACGTTACCTGAGGCGATGCGGTAAACAGAAGTTTACAAGTTGACAGAAAGTGCACCTTCTGTAATCCTAAATAGCTACACTGCTAAAATCGTGTAGGTTATTGTCTAGTACGTCAACGTACATGTTTATCGTTAAACGGAAAGTTCCGACTACATTCCGATTTTGGATGATCCTCGTCAAAAGTCCGAAGCCGTTATCGCAATATTAATGCGCCATGTGAGCTGTGATTGTGAAACACTACACAGCGACCTATATTACTTGGCGGAATAATTTATATGCTGATTATTAACAGTGCTTTATTTTATAAAATTATTTTTGAACACTGGTGTCATTCATCACGTTGCTTTTGATACCGCTTTATAACATTAAACATTGCGTCTTAATAAGCCTTGAAAGTGATTTTAGCTGTTTTTTTTTATTTTATTTATTTTCTTTTACAAGGCCTAGGCTATAGGATTGTTAAAAACAAACAAAAAAACAACTAGTGCATATCTGTCAGTAAATAGCATTTTTACTGAAATATGACACATTATGTGAGAAGAAAATAAGGAAAGATAATGGTAAATATCCCATTTTTAACAAAATAATACAAAATAAATAAAAACAAACCAGTTATTTATAAACATGACCAGTGAAATCTCAAGATACTAATGAGGGGCAACAACAGAAAACCCTGATATTTAGTCAGGTGGGAAAATCACTTGGTGGAATTAGTTTAAAGTCTCCACATTCAAATCCCACTTTTGTTCTCTCGGCAGTGACTTCATTGCTAGCTGGGATCTGTTTCAGGGCTTGAGGAAGGGAAAATGGCACATTAGCACATAAATGCGCCGTAGTCTTTTGAGGGCAGTCTAGGGAAGCCCTGCCTAAACCACAGGGACTCCTGGGTTGAAGGGAGAATATAACTTAATTATTCACCAAAGGTTTCCTTCACTGGGCCTCCTGAGGATCTACAGTACCTACGGATGAAATACCAGCTGAGACCAGCTAAATATGAGAGACTGGAATAAATAAAGAATACGTTTTCATCTAACATTAAAAAGTTAAATCAACATGCAATGACGAGACAAAAACTGGCATTCAAAAGTGATGTCCTCTCTTTTGTTAATTTTATTTCTGGAAGCTATTCAAATTCAATATCTGGCACATAATGATACCTTTGAAAGAAAACAGTAAACACATGTGGGATAAAAGATCTGAAAATTCCATTTGAATTTAATAGGTGGATAATTTAATTCCAATTCGAATTCAATGGGGTCAAATGATTAGGGCAACATTTTTGCTAACACAACAAGTTCAAGACAGACAACATAGCACTGACCCACTCCATACTGTTTACAGGCACAATAGAGATCAACAAGGCCTCTTTCTCAACATTCAACACCGTCCCTCTCAAGGCACAACAATCTTCAGGACATACACAGAATTACACAGCAATACAAAACAATGGGCCAGCAGCTTCAAGAACACCATAGGTACAGTGGCCTAAATGGCTTTTAATTTAAAGTGCAAAACCTAAATTCTGTAAATGATACCATTTTATGTTATAGATGAAGACATCTGAAGACTGGGAGTCGACATGAGATGTACAGCAGGCAATATTTTTGTCACTGTCAGATACATTTTAGAAACTGAAATAAGTGCATTAGATTACATTGATGAGACTGTGGCCTACAGTATTACTACTGATAAAGCACAGAAAATTCTAATGATCTATAATTAATTATTTATGATTATAAATATAGTGTCATAAAATTAAGTAATGACGGGACAAAAATGAAATAATAAACATTATACGCGTTGGTTATTAAAACAGCTGTGTATAGTTTTGTAGATTAAAATAATCACAAAACCCTGTTATTCTGAAAGCAAAAGAATAAAAGGCATGAAGTTGATGCATAAATACAAAATAAATTAACACACCTTGCTTTTTTGCCAAACACAAAATGTAATGTACAGCAGAGAAGCTTATATATCCTGTACACAGCATAAATGCTCCTGACAATCATCATTGTCATCCACTGTAGTGTGTGTGGATTTGTTATGCATATTGAGATATATGCCATTGAGAGATAATGGCTGTGATTGAAGACGCGTGGCCCTAACAACCTCATGTGCTTTCTGTGATGTGCTGTAAGAAAATGTGTTACTTTGCCAGCCCAGTCTGAAAAGGGAAGACCTCAGTACTAGTGCTCATTCCTATTTTAAGATGGATTGACTGATTTCAAGATTAAAGCTGTGAGAGTAACCATGAGATGATTTGCTGTTCTTTTATGTGTGAGTGAGGGAGGAAAGTTGAATAAAAACACTGTTTGACAGACATACCCAGTAGCTCCTTGGAATGGGGTTTAGCCATATATATGTCCAATAGTTTTTGGCAATCACATATGCAGAGGTACATAATACAGGGCAGATCACTTCAAACTAACAACAACAACAACAACAACAAAAAACAACAACAAAAAAAAAAAAACGTGGAAAGTGGAATGGTTTTCCTGTGCAAGAGAAACTGCTCTGTACACAAAAGAACTGGATCCTCTGCAAACTCTACCAACCTTTTCTAAACCCATGTAGCCTATTAGCACTAAAAAAGAAAACCAAATCTCTTAGAAAGAAATTTACTGACTTAAAAAATAAAGTCTGGCCTGAGGAGGTAAATGCCTGCAGTAAGATGAGTAAAGGAAGCGATTCTACAGTTGGGTTGGCTTCCTGCTTTGTGGCACCCCACCAGAAGGTGGCACTGTCACCAGACTCCTAAGATATACACAAGGATTCCTTCTCTTTCCGGCAGATTGTGCAGCAGGTGGCGGAGGAGGTGGTGGTGGTGGCCTCAAAGATGACATTAGCGGCTGCATTTCTTGCTGCTGCTGAGAGAGGGCACCTTCCTCCTCTTCCTCCTTCCCTGTAGGGAACTTGAACTGCGCTGAACTTGGGGAACTTGTATTACTTCCTGATTCTGCACCGCCACCACTTTTTCCCTTCGCAGGGGGCCGCAGGGGTCCTCCCAGCCTCGAGAGGGCGCTAACACGTGGATGCTGAGGCTCTGGAGGAGCGGGAGGAGAAGACAGGCTCTCCAGAGAGGA
The DNA here is from genome assembly GCA_018749465.1 of Paracanthobrama guichenoti. Taxonomy (NCBI): domain Eukaryota; kingdom Metazoa; phylum Chordata; class Actinopteri; order Cypriniformes; family Gobionidae; genus Paracanthobrama; species Paracanthobrama guichenoti. The sequence continues at coordinate 856,322 of CM031949.1, read as the reverse complement.
GATGCTCTGGTTCCAAGCCTGCTGCAGGTCTATTGGGATAATTTTAGTGGCCTCCACAGACACACAGGGAGGGAGGGAACCCCCACCGTTTTTCCACGGCAAGTTTTTCTCTCCACATGTCAGCGAGGGAGGGGCGGCAACCGGGCTCTGACAAACATCCAGGGCAGCTGGTACTGATAGAACAGAAAGAAACACAAGAAGATATAGACATTTTGGGGATGGATAACAATCATCTCTTACTTTTTCTTACCACAATCATGTTCATATCTCACCTGATTTTGGCCTCTCCTTTGGTGTTTCTGGGGCTTTGCGAGCCACAAAAGTGATGCCCACATCATCATCTTTATCTGGATCAGAAGGATCATGTTTATCCTCCTCAGATGCCATGGGAACCACAACTGGGTCTACAAACATATGTGCAAAAACATGTTACACACAATGCACTGGGAACTTTAATCAGAAAATAGTTTAATTAAATGTGAAACGTCATCATCACCAAGCAGATCCAATGACCAACCTTTGTCCTGCCAGCTGACATTTCGTCTGGGTTTTTCATTGGCTTCTTGCTCTTTTGCATCTGACCCTTTCCGCTGTAATACAATATTATCAATATTTTAAACAAAATTTAAAATAAAGGGAAAACAAATAAAGTAAATGTATCAGATTAGGTTAAATATCTGTACAAATCTCTGTCATTTTTTTAATGATGTCTCTTTTGCACCTATTTGAAAAAACAGTAAATATTGTGAAATATTATTACAATTTAAAATAAAATGTATTATAATTCCATTTGAATATATTTATATACTAAAATATAATGTATTGCTGTGATAGCAAAGCTACATTTTCAGCATCATTACTCCAGTCTTCAGTGTCACATGATCCTTCAGAAATCATTCTAATGTGCTGAACTGGTGCACAATAAACTTTATTACCTGCTTAACAATGCCTGCACATTAACAGACACACACACACACATTAGCAAGCCATCACTCATGATACATATCAGTAACTACAAACATTAACCTGGTCTCTACACTGCCTTTAGGCAGTTGACCTTACTTACACACATGCATACTTGTCTGTCATAGACTGTGGCCTCCATAGTGGGTCCAGCTAACTCAATTTAAGTGTGGTTTTCTGCAGTTTTGAGCCCTTGCCTTTTTCTGACTGCGGTCCTTCTTGTGACGCTTGTAGCGAGTGGATTTAAAAGACTCCAGACGGTTGCGCATATTCCTCTGGAACACCTCCCTATCCTGTCTCTCTTTTTCACCCACTGTCATGAAGTGGCGACTGTAGTGGGACTGGTACTGCAGGTACAGAGAAAGAGATGTCAACTGAAGCAAAAACATTAAGTTTTACCCATTTTACTGATGCAATATCAAGTTTCAGAGCTCTTTATAGTGAGAGGGTGTGTGTGTGTGTGTGGCACGTTCTGTACCCGTCTCCTGGGTTTGTAGAGGTTTCCAGCAAGCACGTGATGTGTTTCTAGCTCTTCCTCTATCTTGGCTCCTGGCACTGTGTCAATCACCTGGAGGTCTAGACACACCCCACTGCCGTTCTCTCTCCTGAGGGATCACACACAGAGACACAGACAGTTACAGGAACCAACATGCATGGAACACATGTACATGTACACCACAGATATGCACAAAAACATGCCTGCACACACTAACACACACTAGCACACATTCAAATAAAAAATCTGAAAATAAAAAATGTAAAATGTAAAATGCAAAATATAAAATTTAATATGTATTTTATATAGTTTTGTCTGAACATTCTTGAAACAAAATACATTTCCTTGGTATTAAGTTTATATTAATATAAGTGTATATAAATAATACTTGTATAGTGTTTTAAGCACAAATCTCTAATTTATTTGTTACATTTAAGAAAGCGGTTGCACTTTACAATAAGGTTTCATTAGTTAACATTAGTTAATGTATTAACTAACACGGACCATGAGCAATACGTTTGTTACTGTATTTGTTAATCTTTGTAAACGTTAGTTAATACAAATACAGCTGTTCATGATTTGTTCATGTTAGTTCACAGTGCATTAACTAATGTTAACAAGATTTTAATAATGTATTAGTAAATGTTGAAATGAACATTAACAAAGTTTAATAAATGCTTTATAAGTGCATTCATTATTAGTTCATGTTAACTATTGTAGTTAATTACACTCGGTGCTGGGTTATGCTGGGTTAAAAACAACCCAAGTTGGGTTGAAAATGGACTAACGCAGCGATTGGGTTGTTTTAACCCAGTAAATGGTTATGTTAAATGGTTGCTTAGAACAACCCAATCGCTGGGTTAGTCCATTTTCAACCCAACTTTGGTTGTTTTTAACCCAGGTTGTTTTTTAGAGTGTAATGTTAACTAATGAACCTTATTGTAAAGTGTTACCAAGAAAGCACTTAAAACAATATAAAAATAAAAAACATTTGCAAAAGGGGTAAGAAAAATCTGCTTAAGTTATGATACCATTTAAAATGTTGGGGTCAGTATTTGAAAAAGAAAAGTTTAAGTTTTTTACTTTTTAAGAAAAGAAAGTTAATACTTCTGTTCAGCTTAGTGACAGTAAATACATTTATAATGTTAAAAATAATTATATTTCAAATAAATGCCATTCTTTTGAACTTTCTATTAATCATAATTCAGCTTTACCATCACAGGAATAAATTACATTTTAAATTATATTAAAATACAAAAACAGTTATTTCACTAAAGTGCTGTGTTTACTGTATTTTTGATCAAATAAATGCAGCCTTGGTGAGCATAAGAGACTTCTTTCAAAAACATTACAAATTTTATTCTATGGTATCAAATGGTATTCTACATTTGGTGGTTTATATTTATAAAAGACACAAATACAAACATATTCACATACTCACAGGTAGTTGGTAACATTTGTGACCTCTGGAAAAGAGGTTCTGCTGGCCATGGAAGGCAGAGAGAGTCTAGCAGAAGTCAACACATTCCCACCCTGAGAGAGACAAATATTAGACTTTATATAGTGCTTGATTCTGATTGGCTAATACATACAAATCAAGCTATTGATTGATGTTCCTTAAATGCCCCGTTATGTAAGTATTTACAGTTTATCACTTATCATCTCCAAACCCTTCCATTATAGAAAATGAATGCCCACCTGAGGTGGTAATACAGACACAAAGCAAAGTGCACATTGATTTTCAATAACTCATCAGTCTCAGTGCAGATGTAGATCCAGCTCTCCATACAGATGGTTTCTCTTACCACAAATATCTTGATATACATAAGCAATCAAGCATGATGGTTTAAACAGTCTGTTCTGCACTCTTACTAAATAACCTCACAGTTCATTGAAATATATACACAGTAAGTAAAGACATGCAGAAATGTGACTAAATATAAAGAAAAAGTGAATGAAAAACTATTTTTTTTTAAATGATTATAGCTGATGCATTTCTTTTTTCCCTTCTCAAATGAAATGAATAATTTTGTGCCTCTTTCACTGGGTGGTCCAAAAGAGAACAGAGGTTTCTCTATCTCTCAATCTTGTGCTAATATTAGCTTGATAACTACTCTCAGGAAGCCGAGCTCTATGAAACTCAAGGGTACAGGAAATGATCTAGCTGGAAGACAAAAGTCATGCATGACTAAAGTTCCAGGTGTTATAAAAGTTTTCTGATCAAGCACATTGTTTATTTCAGCTCAATGGAGACGTGAACATGAAATACAAGTAAAAAGCAAATCTAAGATGACAAAAGACAAATTATTACTAACAAACTAACTAACTAACTAACTAACTAACTAAAAAAAGAATCAAGTGGGAGGTGTGTAACAATTATGATGTCTATACATTCATATTAAAATACTGTAGGCCCTTCTTTCTCTTTCCTCTTTAACTCTCTCTGTATGATGCCATCTCCAGCCGGTATTTTTGTAGATATGTTTGATGTTTCAGCTGACAGGTATCAGATGCCTACAAAGGACCAGTATTGGCAGAGACACCGTGGCGTCAGGGTAACTAACAAAGGGAGGAATTATACTCTGCTCTTCTCAAACGACTCTCTTGAGCCTGAGAAATGATCTCAGTGTTTCCTCTGCTCATTGCTATAATCCAGTGGCTTTAAAGGCCCATGGACCCCCAACCAGACTCAGTCAACCCACAGACCCCCAATATAAAAAATTAAAAAAATACTTTTAAGAAAAATAACTAACATTACTACAATGATTAATGTGCATTCAAACGTTTAGAAATGAAAATTCATTGAAAATCAATAGGTGTGAATGGGTGAGTGTAAATGAGGAAACATTTTTAAAAGTAGAAGCAGCAGAAAATAAAAGTTGTTTTAATAGTGGTTTCAAAGGAGTTTGGTTGTTTTATTGCACAGCAGTGAGGGTTTTACCTAGTGCTGTTTGGTTTTTTTAGTGTGGGCACCATCTAGTGGTCAATAATTTCAATACAACAATAATATTGATGGAACCCCCTACAAAAAATGTAGACGGTATCACATCAGTATGGTATCTACCATGGTACTAAATTATTACTATTTTCAAGTATGATGGTATTACATTCCAAAAAATGCCATGGTACTACCATTGCACAATGTCTAAACAATGTGTATTACCATTGTTAATGACACAAAAAGCAAATCCTAGGGAAATCCTAATCCAGTTTCACCCTGAGCAAACTTTCCAACAACCTTCCTTATGAAAAATAATGTTGACAAACTGTGAACCTCATAAACGGCAGCATTAGACTTTTACCTGATCAATGACACTGATGGCATCTCTGATGTTGATTTTCTGATAGGCCTCCCACAGTTCACTCTTATGGTACACAGACTTTCTCAACAGCAACTTGCTCAAATAGTTCTTGTCAAATTGCTCCCATCTAAAATTGACAAAAATAATGAGACTTAATAACATGCCACTGCATTCTTGTAGCTCTTGTAAATTGACGAGTACATCTCTCATCATGAGAATATATATAGTTATCTAGTGATCTTTGCCACTCACTTGTCCCTCCAGTGATGGTAGCCATTCAGACCAGCAATGTCCTCCACAGCTGTCAGAATGTGGTCAAAGGCCTGAAGACAGAAAGTCAGACAAGTTCAGTGCTTCTGTATTATTTATGGCTATTTCACGTGACTTATCGTTATCTCTACAGACATTTATATTTATTTTTTAGCATCCAGGGCTATTTTTGAGTGCACTTAAGATAAAATCCTACATCTTTTGCAGACATTTAAAATAAATCTATGGGTGTTTTTTGAAATATTTCTTCTTAAATAATCTAGACATTGGCAATTGGTGAGCAGTTCAGTCCCTATACCATCTTAAATTGATGTGGTGTTTGGTCTATACAACTTGCTACAAGAGAATCTCTCTTTTATCCTCCTTCATTTTCTCAGAATCTCTCCTATATTACTTAAAATCTCTTGTGTCAGCTCAGCTACAGTACAGCCTATCTTTAGCCCACGTTTTAGAGAGCTCAGCAGGTAGCCCTGAGTCCCAGAGTGTGCATGCAGCAGCAGGGTGTGTAAGGCCTTCAGAAAGAGGATGAGGTAAATGGCAAGGCGCCATGTGACCTCTGCGTATGTGTGCACATCTATTTGTGGAAAGGCAAAAAAGAGCTCTGATGATTAATTCATTGGAGAGAAGAGTGTAACGTCAGTCTGTGGAAATGCTGCTGTTTCAGTCATCAGATCACAAGCACAGTCAGCAAGGGCAACATCATCACTCACACATTTCACCACAGGCAGTCAGGCAGGGACAGAGGGAGACAGGTGATGAGAAACAGAGACAGAAAAGAGGTAAGTGCATTGGAAGCGATATTGACTCACACGCTCATGGATCTCTTCGTTGATGGTAGGTTTTCTGTTTGTGCTGCGAGGCACTTTCAACCATTTCACTAAAGGCTTGATGGTTAAACCCTGGGAGGGAAGATTTGGGAAATGTCAACAAAACAGAGAGAAGGGACCATCCAATTTTTCTAGTAGCAGCAATAAAATTGGTCTTTTAAATAAACTTTTACATCATTTAGCAATATCACACCAGAAAAAAAAATGCTGTTTTCCGAATATCAGCACAGCTGTGATTGTCTACGCCCGAATTTAGACCAACAGCGTGATCCCATTGATATTGAGTGTGATATTTGCAACAAACAGATCAATAAACAAGGTTCATCCTGAGTAACCTACATGTTGTCAGATATTTTGTGTGTTTTTGCTCCTTTAAAAAATGTTAAATTAAGTTTTTAATGAAGCACAAGCATAATCAACTTGTTACGCATTTCTGAGCAACACAATAGGAGTGCTAAAACATTTACTCAATTAAAGATACCCTAGGTAAAAAGAAAGTAAAAAGATTCCACAATTAATTGTACTTGAGTACAACTACTCTTACTTTTTTTTTTTTTTTACCATATTGTTGTATGGTAGAAAAGGTAATAGTAGTATGTGATTCCAAATTCAGCATCTGTTTTCAAACAAATCGGTTGAGTGAATGACTCACTCATAAAGACAGTGGCTGATATCTGAACCGCATGTTTAAATGCTAGAAATAGTATTAGTATGCTAATATGCAATTCAGAATTCAGCTTCTTTCATTCCTTAATGAATCAGTGTTTTTGAATGAATCAGCTAAATGAATGATTCTGTGATTCTTGTTGCCACTGGCGTATCAATGTAACCTATAGAATGATTTGATGAAAAATCCCCACCACTAACACACAGACTGACAGTGTCAAAATAAACATTATTTATATATTTATTATGTATATGTATTTTATATTTTAAATGTTTTAAAGGTGCACTGTGTAAATGCACATTATGTATATTATATTGCATTTCTGTCAATAGTCCTCATAAATACTACACACTGCACCTTTAAAAGCAATACCCAATTAAAAAAACAAAAAAAAACAATCCAATACGGTTTATCCACAACTACCTGTTACAGAAAAAACAACAACAATGCATACTTGTCTAACAAGCGCGCATATTTGTGGGATCTGTGGAAAGATGAGTTCCTAACCAAAGCTTGGCAGTATATCCTGATGATTTCAGCAGTCAGATATTCTGTAAAATGTCGGATACACCAATATGACATTGACAGGACACACATAGACACTAGAGATTCTCCAGCCGTGAATAATGGATGGAATTGGAATAGGGTGAAAAGGCTGGCACTGGCCAGATAGGCACAGACACACACACATATACATGTACACATAGGCAGTACCATCAGAATCTCTCCATTCATCATAATTAGCATCTCTGCTTCAGAGCAGCTTTGGAAATAACAGCAGTTTAACACAGCAGTGGGGAAATGTCATGCCTGCAAGGCAATTACCTGCACACTACCCACACACATAAAATAAATGATAATAATCACAGCCCAAGGAAAGATGAAACAGAAAAAAAAAAAAAAAAAAAACATTTCTATCAACACAAAATGATTCTGTAAATGTGAAGGGAGGGAAAACACAAACAGGCAGGAATACAGAAATTTCTAAAAGAGTTACCTGAAACATGACTGTGAAGAAAACCACAACTATGGTTGTAGCCACAAAGTAGTCTTTAGCCTTCACCTGTTCTTTGTCTAAAAGAACCACCAGAGCAAAGGCCACAGCTCCTCTGAGACCACCATATGACATCACCACTTGATCAATCTTGTCAAGCGGAACCAGTCTAAACCAGTTCAGGAACCAAGTTTGCCCTACTACACCTGCAAATAACACAATGAGCAAATACATATGCTAAGTGTTTAAACATTGTAAATGTATAGTGTAAGACTAATTTGGCATCTCAACCCATTATAAATGACAAAAGTAATTAAATGAATATCACATGAAAATACATTTTCAGCTTACATGGTTTAGGAAACTATTTGATGTATGTAGCAAAAGTGAAAGCTAATTGTGACGCACAGTTCACTGTGAGTAAAGTGAGAATTCTCTTTTCATTTTTAATTTCAGTAAGCAAAAAGTACCAAACAATACAATGTGACTACCATATTTTTTTTTTAATAGAATAGAATAGAACTCTCTCTCTTACCTATAGCCCTGAAGACTAAGATAAATATAAGTGTGCTGACAACAAGGCCAGTGTCCCAGGCCCATTTGGACTTGTCCACAGCTGAGATACCCAAAAAGATGAAGATGATCGTCTCTGCAATGCTGGCCAGGGTTTTCATGGTGTACTTCACGGTGGTCCGGGACTTCTGGGATATATTGGCTTCCACATACTTGTTGCAGCCAATGCCACAGAAAGTCATCCTGTCATGAATCAACAATAACATATATAATCATGATGATAGAATAATAGAATGTAATAAATGTATTTTTATACATAGATAAAAATGATTATGAATCAAAATTATCATAACTATGATAGTTTAGAGTTTAATAGATAGAGGTTGTTATTGTTCATATGAATTGTTTCTGACCTTTGTACCTATACAATGTCTATATTTAGACAGAGATATGAGATATCACCATATTCACATTCCATATACATAAGTTAGAGTCTATATACATATACATTCCAGACACATAAGTTAGCTTTAGACAGGACTTTTACGCTTTGCTCATTGTGAATTATGTTATATATGAGTCACTCTGCATTACTCATTGAACAGACCAGAAACAATGAAGAGTGCAGAATTATATTGACGAGCTTGTATTTATATCATCCATTCTCTCGTGACCTTTTCTCCTTATCTGTAAATCCTATTGTGGCTTATTTCAATTCTAACTCCATACCACCTTGTGCAGTAAGTGTGATGAGGAGCCATGAGGGGGCACTCCACGCACTGCATTAGTATATGCTTACAAAATCAGCAGACAAAAAGGCATGTTTACTTTAATTCATATAGGAGAGAAATCATTCCTTGATATCTTGTAGTACTGATTCCTGTCCTTAAAGCATATCCAAGCATGACTCTGCATCTTGAAATCTGTTCTTTTGCTGTGCTAAGCAATACAAAAATGGGTTAATAATCTAATTCCTCTGCTCATAATCTCATTATGTGATTTATGACCGACACAAAAACTACTGAGATTTACAGCTCTGCACACATGGTTTGAAAACATCGAAGTTTCAAATCTTCAAATTGGCCATGGAAAATTCATAAACAACATCATGTTTTCAGCGTCATGTGCACAGATATACAGCTCACACAAACAAACAAACACTCACCAGTCCTCATTCATTGTATCATTTATCCCTGACCCTAATTTCCATATAACACTCTCTATTATGCTCATATATTTCTCTCTCTTTTTCACTGTAGTACTCTTAAGGCATGAATCATTTCCCCTCTCCACATTAATCCTGTCATTTTACTTCGTTAATCGTTGCAAATGCCACAGTGTTTGTCACAGAACTGCACAGACACACAATTATTTTTCTATCATGACTGGAACCTTCCACTGATTTCTGTTTTTTTATGCTAAGCTAATGATATTTCTATCCCTTATCCTCACACAAATCTTTCTGCATTTCACAATTTCAGACGTATTTAATCTTGTATATTATTTTTCTTCTGAATTAATTTCATAGATTGTGTACAATGTTAATAAAGATGCAATTTACAAATATGCAGAGACCCAATTTCAAATGATTAAGATGAGTATGCTAGCAGTGGCAATACTCACGAAAGAATGGCGGACAGAGAGAAGAGTTCTGCCGTCAGGTAGGCCAGGTAAACTAACAGGAAGACGAACAGCGGCTCTATGATGCGCACCTTCTTTGTAAAACGAGTGACAAAGGCCAGAATAACGGCAAAGATGAGACCAACCAAAGTCCCTCCAATACTGACAATGAGGAAGGAGACTAGAATAATTGCAGGAATGAAAAAGTAGGTGTTTCATGTAAATATTAACTCATTTAGATATTATACTCAACAATATGTGAAAGAAACAACTGACAATTTTGTACTTACCAATTCCTTTAAAATAGTCTGCAGTGTAAACATTCCCTGGTCCCACTTCCACAAAGGATATGTACACTTTATACAAAACCTGTTGTGAGAGAATTGTAAATGTATCTCTCAATACTAAAAATCTAAAAGATAATACAAGAAACAATATACCTTTGAATAGTATACTACTGTTCAAAATTGTCTCTTTAAAAATGATCATAAAGGCTGCATTTATTAGATCAAAATTCAGTAAACAGTGGTATTGTGAAATATTACAATTAGAAAATAACTGTTTTGTATTTTAATATATTTTAAAATGCAATTAATTCCTATGATGGCAAAGCTGAATTTTCAGCAAAGTATTGTGACTTTTAATCAATTTAATGCATCCTAAAAATAAAATAATAAATAAATCTTACTGACCCCAATATTTTGAACGGTAGTGTATATATACTACAAATGTGAGTTAAAATTACATTTAAAGCTAATGGAAAGGGCTTGGACAGATTGAAAGTGTTCCAATTGTTCCCTTAACAACAATAGATTTCCTATTGCGCACATGTATATATGTATGTGCATATGTAGCTCAGCAGCCAAACTGAAGATGTGCAATTTTGTGAGAAGCATTGTCCATCTGAAGGCTCTCATGATTTACCTTGAATAATTAAACTGTCTAACGATATGGCCATTAGACCTGTAGCACAAGAGACTGAGCATTACATTTCACTCCTCCGTGAATATAACTAAATGAACAATGTTATCGAGTAGCTTTGATAATGAATGCAAAAAGAAGAGGCTGTCCCTGTTCACCATTAGCAATTCTACTTGTTATTTGTTGATTAGACTTTTGTTCAGCCTGTTATTCAGTGCCTATCAATAACAACAAGCGTCTAATTAACAATAGATTATAAACAATAGTTTGATTGCAAAGTCAAAGCAGAATCTTCACTAGCAAGCTAGATGTTAAGTGCATGCTGGTTTGAGCGGCGTCCACTACATTTTATCCAGTTAGATTGAGATAGTGGCTCTCAATTCGATCAGTGTCATGACCACATATATTGGTATATGTGAGGGTGATCTCACTCGACCACAATAACCCGACCTCCAGTAAAACACACACAATCACACTATAATCTGCTGCCACTTCTACACTGAAGCCTGGTGGGAACCAGCTCAAGAGTTCAGAATCCCTAGAATGTGACTATGGTAACTTTACACCTAATCTGATGCATAAAAAGGAGATTTAAGATTAAAAGAAATCTTCTAACAACCTGGCAACATAAAGAGAACAAAAGACAATGATTGGACTTAATAAAAAAGTTATTTATTGAAACATGCCTAGGCAAATTAAATCAAATGTACATATGTACAATGTAAACATATTTTAAACCAAGAGTTCTCAACCAGGGGACGGGGCACACTAGGGACTTTCCCAGGGCAAATTTCCAGGGAATGCACCAATATGTAAAAAAGTTTTTTAAGTAGCTATATTATCTTAATTAAAATGCTAAAAAGTTGTTTTTGTAATGTTTATTTATATTACAACAGAAGTACCCACAAATCAGCTTAGATAGGAGGATTTTAATATCATCTTGGACATAGAGGGGCTTAGAGTCAAAAAGGTTGAGAACCACTGTCTTAGTCTACTTAAAGGGATAGTTCACCTCCAAAATTTTAATTCTGACAATTTCCTTCCCTCTTATGTCGTTCCATATGACTTTTTTTCCTCTGTGAGACACAAAAGAGAAGATATATTGAAGAATGTTTTTAGCCGAACAGTTTTAGTTACCAATGACTTCCAGACAACAAAATACTGTCCCTCAGAAGACAGAAAGTGATGCAGATTTGGAACGGCACTTGGGTCATTAAATCCTGACAGAATTTTCATTTTTGGGTGACCTATCCCTTTAAAAAAATTACTACGTATTTTTTGTAATGCATTACAATAACTGAGATTAAAATTCTGTGTAAAAAAACTGGAACATAATCAGCACATGAAAACTGCAACTGAAAACTATTCCTGCATTGACATTGCTAGAGCCTCAGAAACAGCGAGGAATAATCATCTGAATGGCATTATGGCATAGATGGCTGCGTCCATGCTTTCACATTCTAGATGAGGTGATGTTGAAATGTTGTAGGGCAGATTAAGGTGAAGTAGTTGGGGAATGTGTTAGTGATGAAGGGCTGGTCATTGGGCGTAATCCTCTACACATGGGTCAACAAGTGGGACATAAACAAATGAATGGGACTGACCTGATATACCAATGAACATACAGTCAACACAAACCAAACTTTGCTCAAGAAAGAACTTGATATTTTTGAGGATTAGATATCGAACTAAATCTAATCCCAACAATATTATGTAGTATAAACAATTAATACTAAATCATCTTATCTCTAACCAGAAGCTACTGTTGTCCCTAAAGTAATTATATTTAAAAAAAACGGGAGAGAAAAAGGGGAAATGGTTTGGATAATTCAGTGGCAATGCCTAAGCCTAAGTCATTTACTATCGATTTGCTTCTCCAGAGCAAGTAAATGACTTTTGGCTGTGTCTTATAACATAATCATGTCAGCACTACAGCAGAGTGTTCTTGTGTAAGGTTACCATAACAACTGAAATGCGAGTGAACAGAGCATAGAAGGATAGAGATTTTCCTCATTTACCTTGAGCTTTCTTTGAGCCTTTAAAATCCTGAAGCTAACCATAACTCTCAAATAAATAAATAAAGTACACATCACTTATGTCAGGATTGTCTTTTGTACTGTACAATGACTTAATAAAAACAATAATTTTATATATATATATATATATATATATATATATATATATATATATATATATATATATATATATATATATATATATATATATATATATCAGTTGAATGTGCTAGTTCACTATTAGTTAATAAATTCCTACTATTTTTTTCATACCTCACAAAGGACTACTAAGAACTACTACTTTAGAATTAATTATACATTATGCATTATTCATGTTAATTATGAACCTGTATGTAGTAGTTCTTAGTAGTCCTTTGTGAGGTATGAAAAAAATAGTAGTGACTGATTAGCTAATAGTGAACTACCACATTCAACTAAACAACTAAAACAGTTTCTTGTTAGTTAATAGCAGTTACTACTAGAGTATTAATACTGCATTAATCACTTGTTCCTGTTTAGTTATTCATTAATGATGGATCAGTATTCTAAAGTGTTACCAACAAAACTTAATAAAATAGACTACTGTTCAAAAGTTTAGGGTCAAAAGATTTTTTAAAGAATCTAATACTTTTATTCTATAAGAAAGCATTAAAATGATAAAGGCTTCCAAAATATTTCTATTTCTATTTCTTTTGAACTTTCTATTCATGTAAATGTATCATCGTTTCCACAAACACATTAAACAGCACAACTGCATTCAACATTTCTAATAAGTAAAAATGTTTCTTGAGCAGCAAATCAGCATATTAGGATGATTTATGAAGGATCAAGTGACACTGAAGACACATGATCTTTCAAAAAAAAAAATCAGCTTTGTCATCACAGGAATAAATTAGTAAAATTACACATTGAAAATATTAAAACAGAAAACAATACATTTCAATTGTAATACTATTTCACAATATGACAGTTTTACTGTATTTTTAATCAAATAAATGCAGCCTGAGTGAGCATAAGAGACTTCTTACTTTCTTTCTTTTCTTTTTTTTTTTTTTATATGTACCGACCCAAAACTTTTGAACAGTGGTGCTTTTCCTCACTCCCAACACTGACCATTACACTGTGCTAGTATAATATTTTATTATTTGCATAATAAAAGCAATTTATTTTGATGATTAACTAGGACTCACCACAGTGACAGCATCATTGAGCAGAGACTCGCCAAAGACAATGATGAAGAGTGTCTCATTCACATGGACTTCTTCAAACACAGCGATCACTGCTACAGGATCCACAGCCGAGATCAGAGCTCCAAACAACAAGAACTCCATCAAACCTGCGTCTACTTTTTCATCTGCACACATATACACACACACACGAAAAAACAAGCTGCATTTAATAATTACAATCAAACTGACCACATCACAGCCCTAGTGGTGTGTGGGGTAGCGGTTAAAATCTGGAATGGTAGTTCAAATCTTGCAATGGGCAATTCATAAGCTGCATTGTACACTTTACCCAGGATGCTCCAGTGGGACTGTCCCTGTGATAAGTGTACTTTATGTTACCTTGGATGAAATTATTAATGAGTCAATGCAATATATATAACCTGTATCTACCTGTATTTACTAAAAGCAGTGGTTTCTCAACCAGGGGTCAGGACCCACTAGGGGGCATCAGTGAACCTTCCAAGGAGGGTTTAAGAATCTTAATTAAAAGCTAAAAAGCATTTAAAAAAAAAAACTATTTGAATTTGATTCCTAAACAGCTTGTTTTTATTTAAGGAACACATAGATCTCAAAATGTCTGGAATCACAAAATGAATCAAGGTTTATTGTTTTAATTGGCTGACACACTCCTCATTTATGTTAATAAAAAGGTTGAAAACAAGTAGCTTTGTCATCAGTACATCAGAAGCGCCAGAGGAAATATTCCACCTACATGACTAAAGCACTGTATGATCTATGATCATTTAAGAATTCATATTTGGCTCCATTAGTTTGAACTGACACCCCATAATAACTCACCAATGACCCCTGCCATCTTGACTCCATATAGACAGAATCCAGTGCAGAAGGCATTCCACAATGTGCCTACTACAGCGTACATCAAAATGGCCCCCAGGTTGTCGAAGAAGAGCCGTGATGGCATAAAATACCCAGCATCCCCCACTATAGTTGGCAGAAGAAAGAGGAAAAAGAGCCCTGGGTCCAGTTGGTAAGGCTGCTTTTTGCTGGCGATAAGAACCACAGCTCCCAGAACCAGACCCAGCAGAATCAGCATACAGCTCTCTGGGACCGCTGTGGTAAAACGCTGAGAGAAGTGGAATACTGAAGATGGCAGAACAGAGAAGAGAGACAACAGAGAAAAGAAGTTAATATGGATTGTTCATGTACTGCACTAGTAATGCATAGTTTAAATTAAAAAAAAAAAAAAAAAGTCACTGAAATATTTATATATATAATATAATATAATATATATAAACTTTTAGCCTTTGATATATGAATTATAGCAAACAGACAATTTTATAATTTATTTCAAAACAATAAAATAATTATTCCCAACTTTTTCCCAAAAATCATGTATTTGATGTATTTATGTATTTTAATAATAGGTACTAGTAGATATTATAACGATTATAAGCCCTGCTTTCATCAGCCACTTTACATTTGTGTTTAAAAAAATAGTTATAAAGAACATATATATGGATATACAAAATAATAACTAAGGGTCAAAGTTCAAAATTAGACTTTACTTTTTAAGATCTGCCCACCATACTCGATGTCATGCATTAAAGGGATAGTTCACCCAAAAATGATTTTATTACTCAATGATTTACTCACCCTCAAGCCAACCTAGGTGCATATGACATTCTTCTTTCAAATGAATACAATCAGAGTTGTATGTCCTGGCTATTATTAATCCAAGCTTTATAATGGCAGCCCAAAAAGTGCATTCATCCATTATAAAAGTAATCCGTACGGCTCCAGGGGGTTAATAAAGGCCTTTTACTGCCATTATAAAGCAGTAAAAGATGGCTTGAGGGTGAGTAAATCATGGGGTAATAAAATAATTTTGTGAACTATTTCTTTAAAAAAAGGTAAAAAAAATTGAGGAAAAAGGTCCACATCTTTATTGAGTTTATTGCAGTAAGATGCATGTGCCAGAGACAACCAAATGCATAGAATAAAACAAACCAAACAGAATGCATAGATAGCATCATTGCCCACAGCAGCCAACCAACCTCATTTAAAGAGTAGTTTATAAGTTACAGGTGCTGTAATTCCATACCATGGTTTCAGATGAAATGTTACACAACACCATTCTAACGTACAATGACTACAGTGACAAATACTGAGTCACAGTAAAACATCAATCTCATACTGCAGCTTTAAGAAAGGAGCATTAACAAATGGCCAAGAACTGAACAAGGTGACTGCATACTAAATTCTCCAATAAAATGCAAGACTTTACTGTGATTGTATGGAGCATCTCCTAGAATTCATCACAATATTTCCACAGTAGGACCAGTGTCCATTCACAAGTCAGACATATCAAATGACCGTACAGAGCATTATAAGGTGAGGAACAATCACACCGCAATAACCCCACGCTCAGGTTCCTCTGGCTCTACCTCATCATCTGAAGCATGAGGTGCAGAAGGCCTGTGCTTAACAGAAACCACATTAAAGTAGTGTTTATGTGGATAAAAGGGGATTAGATAGATCATAAGATGCTTCAGTGGGGGAGATATTAGTGAAAATGATGTTGATTAACAGCCGTTTAAAAAAAAGATAATCAAGGCACAGACTGGCCTCCATTTCTAAAACAAATCCTCATGAAATGTGTAAAATCACAACAGATTATAGCATAATGAGAGATTCTAATAGCACTAATTATTAATGTTTCCATGATCAGAGTAATTCTGTGGAGGAGGGAAAACAGTGCACACCTCTGCCAAGAAACAACAATCACCGCTTGCTCACCATGAGTCATTCACACAAGGACAGAAAAACACTGACGTACATCCAAAAAAGCATACTAGACATCTGTACAAACACATGTGTACACAGACAAACACTAAATAAATATTCTGACGCATATGCTTAGAAATATACACATAAAAATACACATAGACAAATGTTTTAATGAGAGCGCTAGAAATTCATTCCATTCATTTATGCATATACTAAAACTTGTGTGCCACTCCAACCTCAAAATAGAGAAGATCTTTGTGTGTGAATCATTTCTTTCACAATATCTCCTGCTTTTAAATTATTACTTGCCCTAAGCTTTCAAAACACAGTTCACATTATAATTACAACCATAATGAAAGAATATTAAATCCAATTAATCTGACACCCTTCATTTACAGAGTCAGACGGGGAGAGAACTTTTCCACAGCTAATTATGAGCATAGAGTGGAGTGCCATCCTATTATGATTATCTTTATTAACATTAGAACAGGTTGAGCGTTACGTTAAAGTGTGCATAGTAGAATGGGACTGTGCTTTGTATCACCTCCATGACTCAAACTACAAACCCAATTCCAAAAAAGTTGGGACGCTGTACAAATTGTGAATAAAAACAGAATGCAATGGTGTGGAAGTTTCAAATTTCAATATTTTATTCAGAATACGACATAGATGACACATCAAATGTTTAAACTGAGAAAATGTATCATTTTAAGGGAAAAATAAGTTGATTTTAAATTTCATGGCATCAACACATCTCAAAAAAGTTGGGACAAGGCCATGTTTCCCACTGTGTGGCATCCCCTCTTCTTTTTATAACAGTCTGCAAACGTCTGGGGACTGAGGAGACAAGTTGCTCAAGTTTAGGAATAGGAATGTTGTCCCATTCTTGTCTAATACAGGCTTCTAGTTGCTCAACTGTCTTAGGTCTTCTTTGTCGCATCTTCCTCTTTATGATGCGCCAAATGTTTTCTATGGGTGAAAGATCTGGACTGCAGGCTGGCCATTTCAGTACCCGGATCCTTCTTCTACACAGTCATGATGTTGTAATTGATGCAGTATGTGGTCTGGCTTTGTCATGTTGGAAAATGCAAGGTCTTCCCTGAAAGAGACGACGTCTGGATGGGAGCATATGTTGTTCTAGAACTTGGATATACCTTTCAGCATTGATGGTGCCTTTCCAGATGTGTAAGCTGCCCATGCCACACGCACTCATGCAACCCCATACCATCAGAGATGCAGGCTTCTGAACTGAGCACTGATAACAACTTGGGTTGTCCTTGTCCTCTTTAGTCCGGATGACATGGCGTCCCAGTTTTCCAAAAAGAACTTCAAATTTTGATTGGTCTGACCACAGAACAGTTTTCCACTTTGCCACAGTCCATTTTAAATGAGCCTTGGCCCAGAGAAAACGCCTGCGCTTCTGGATCATGTTTAGATATGGCTTCTTTTTTGACCTATAGAGTTTTAGCCAGCAACGGTGAATGGCACGGTGGATTGTGTTCACCGACAATGTTTTCTGGAAGTATTCCTGAGCCCATGTTGTGATTTCCATTACAGTAGCATTCCTGTATGTGATGCAGTGCCGTCTAAGGGCCGAAGATCACGGGCATCCAGTATGGTTTTCCGGCCTTGACCCTTACGCACAGAGATTGTTCCAGATTCTCTGAATCTTTGGATGATATTATGCACTGTAGATGATGATAACTTCAAACTCTTTGTAATTTTTCTCTGAGAAACTCCTTTCTGATACTGCTCCACTATTTTTGGCCGCAGCATTGGGGGAATTGGTGATCCTCTGCCCATCTTGACTTCTGAGAGACACTGCCACTCTGAGAGGCTCTTTTTATACCCAATCATGTTGCCAATTGACCTAATAAGTTGTAAATTGGTCCTCCAGATGTTCCTTATGTGTACATTTAACTTTTCCGGCCTCTTATTGCTACCTGTCCCAACTTTTTTGGAATGTGCAGCTTTCATGAAATCCAAAATGAGCCAATATTTTTGTACAGTTGTATTATGGATGCAAGTATGGATGTTTGAGAAGAGTGTATTCTGAATGCAATCTATCTATCTATCTATCTATCTATCTATCTATCTATCTATCTATCTATCTATCTATCTATCTATCTATCTATCTATCTATCTATGTACTATAATGATGCTATAGGTTAAGGATATAATATTAAAACACTTTACCTGTAACACAATTCAATTTTGTACTGCTCTCACCTGTTCAGGCTGTGTACTCACTCAGCACTTCAAGTCAGCTGAAAACTGTGCGCAGGTGTTTCAGATAGTGCTACTTTCTCCAGATGAAAGACAAATATTCTAAATGAATTTTTATGGTGTTACTGTGGAAATTGAATCATGGAGAAACAGATGATTGAGCTAAACGATCTGATGTAACTGCATGTCTTGGCCAAAAATACAAGCTGGAGGGACGCCTGAGAGACACCCACACATGCAAATATAGGCGGTAGTACATTTTGTGTAGCCTATACTTCATGTACTGTATGTATTTTCGTGATCTACACAAAACATATACAACTAGTTTTTTCTGTTAACCATTTTGTTCTTAAATCCTAATTCTACATAAAATCTTCAATAACCAATTTATTAATGCACAATATCATGTAATATTTTTTCATTCCCAACTGATAATGCTCGTGTCCTGGAGATATCTTTTGAATACAGGCCTACTTAATAAATCACTGTGGGCTCTAGCCTTGCTACAGCTCAAAAGAACAAATAGACCTCTCACGTGAAGAAATCATTCTCACGAGTCGGATCTTTTCAGTGAACCAGTTGAACCGGCTCACAAAACAGGCCAAAATTCTTTCACGAATAGGACCAATCGAGCGGTTCAACTCATGAACCGAGAATCATCTAATTCGTAACGGCAGAGAATAGATGCTGATGATAGCAGAAGCCTATTTGGAGTGAACCGAGAATTTGACTGATGAATTTGACAAAAAGTTACTTAACAAAATAGAAGAAACAGAAAAATTAATAATTAAAAGTAGTCTAACTACTGGACATTATTACAACTCGATGTTATGATAGTTTTATTCATGCACATTTTATTAAAACACGCAAAAATCTCCAATAAATGATTTTTGCATTGTAAATGCAGATTACATTTAGGCTCGAAATGACTTTGCAGCCATGATTCAGTTTATAAAAAACAAAGCCTGCTGCAACAAACTGAAATTGGAAAATATGTAGCTATAAACAGCATTATCAATCAAACGTAGCCTAACAAAAAGGCGACAGCTACTACGTAGAACAACATTCTACGCCAGGGACCACATGATGGTGACGTAGCTACAAGAATAAACGAACAGCTTATTTTAACCCATTCTTTGTAATAAACTATTCGAAAGAACCGATTCGCGGTCATGAATCGAACTTCCCATCCCATCACCAGCACAGCCACAGCGTGAGACTGAAGATGGAAAGATGATCATACCCAATACCCATAGCCAATCAGACCTCGCCGTTACTCCGCGGAGA
This sequence comes from Paracanthobrama guichenoti, assembly GCA_018749465.1. Taxonomy (NCBI): domain Eukaryota; kingdom Metazoa; phylum Chordata; class Actinopteri; order Cypriniformes; family Gobionidae; genus Paracanthobrama; species Paracanthobrama guichenoti. Next base: position 836,244 of record CM031949.1, on the reverse strand, counting down.
CTGCGCCTTTTGGAGAGGTGCCGGCGGTTCGGCGGGAACACGGTGAGCTCACAGTCCACAGAAATATCTTGAGGGGCGTTACAGCGCGAATTGCAATAACACAGTCACGAAAATTGCCGGTACAACAAAAAGATAACGAAGCCTACACTACTGTCTTTTAAACGCTGGTCGCTTATCTCCGGTAGAGCTAAAAGCCCATTTTATTATTGTATCAATATGTCCCTGAGGAAATGTAGGAGCTTTATTGCCATGGTAACCACCAGCGTCTGTCAATTAATGATAGTGGAGGGGAAGCGCAGGTGGCTTGCGCTTTTTACGCACCGTTTTACAGCCATCTGCCCAACACACAGCACCGAAGGCCCAGTTTAATAAAACGCACTACACATATTCATATTCACATAATCAACTTTCCACACTTTACGCGTAACAACAGTCTAAGAGCCAGAGGAAGCTTCTTTTAAACACGATATATTACAGCCAAAACAAGGCTCGTTGAGTAAGCGAAAACTTACACCATGTTATTACAGAACTTACGTATTTTCGCCACACTGGCCACCAAAAGCCAGCTGGCTATAACGTATGGTGTCTGCACGTAGCTCCATTCCCACTGTACTATCTTGTACCCTCCTCCGTGATGGTGAGACGACTCTCCGTCCTCCGTGCTCGGCGACGCCGGCTCCTCCGCAGACCGGGCGAGAGCAATCCCGGGATGCCCGTACTCCTCAGGAATATAGACGGGGGATGTGACGGCAGGTGCGCCGCTTACCCCCAGCTCTGGCGAGAGCGACGCTCCTGTCACGTAAAGGTCAGTCGCTGCATCACTAGCCACCTTTATGAACAGAAGCAAACTCAAGCACCGCATCTTTTCGGCGTGTTCAACGGCGTGTCATCTTCATTTCTTTTATACACTCCTGTTGCGATGGTAAGCCCTCCACGGGACGCCCCGTTACCGGTTTACAACATCAACACACACTCCACTTGCCGGTAACTCGCGAAGGTGCAGCTGGCGTATAGGGACACGTGATTCGTTCGTGCACGAGGAGGTTCTTATTAAAGAGCCGTCGCTCATTATCCTCAAAACAGACAGTGTGCACCCAAAACTCTCGTTATCAGCCCATCTCTATGTGCCATGAAAAATGACTGGAGAAAAGGAGAATTCAATTGGTAGTAATGTCAGAATCATCAACAAATCGATTTAGTCATTTAAGCAGTATATTCAAAATAGATCAAAAATATTATAAAAGAAGCTGTCGATTGAATTTAAAATGACACATGCGCCCCCAGGAGTTAAAACAATGAAGCTGTTCTGACATCTGTCCCTGATGGCTTGACTGCGGCAATAAACAAATGATGAATAAAAACTGAAAAAGTCTAATAAAACATTTATTTCAATTTTAAACAGAGAACTGTCTTGGGTTTCGAGGCCAACAGGTTTTGTAAAACAAATCTGAATCAGAATACAATGTCTAACATTAGATGTACTGTACTTGCAAACAAACATTATTTGTGCAGGTGTCGAGAGTAGTGATGGGGACACGCTACTGGTGATACATTCAGAGTGAAGAACACATGCACTCATGCGGACGGGTAATAAGGTCATACATAAAACAACGGAGTGACTACTAGTGACTCTAAATTCTTACAGCATAAACCCCTGTGCAAAAAAAAAGCAATACCAAGAAAATCCTTAAAATATGTGCTTGTAACAGTAATAAAGGGCTAGAGAAATGTTTTGCTTTTAACGCAACATTTCTCTTTAGCAAGAGAATGAGTGGTCCATGCACATATTTTATAACACCATAACAGTGGCATAAGGTGAAACTAATTCATCAAAACTTAAGTGAAAGAATGGTTGGAAACATCATCTCAGAGCTACAGAGCACATTAATAAATATCAGGACAGAAATGTGATACAGCAGAATACACGACTGTGTTTTAGAATCCACAAACCTATCAAGAAAGCGCTGTGATAAATAAAAGAAAAACAAACATGTGACCTAGTTTATGTCCTCTCTAATCAAGATCTCCTTGGTAGTCAGGATATTCAGTTGAACACTACCCAGGTGCACCTGGGTCAGCTTTCCAGACACAAATTAAACCCTGTCCAAGACTAAGTAGTTTTTAATAGCCAATCATTACTGACAGTGCCGTGTAATCCAGGGTCCGGCTTCATTAATGGGCCCAGGAAACCAGTGTGTTTGAGTTACCCTATTGCACTGATTTTAGTTACTGGCTTCCACGATCCTAACCTTGAGCTGAGCCATCACAACAGATATGGCAAAAGTATTAAATTTGTCTTTAAAAAAAAATAATTCAGTTTTAACTTAAAACCTTTCAAACCCTTAAATACATCTCTTTGATTGATAAATTGTTCTCCAATCTATGCAATCTAAGTCTCTATACAAGATAATATGTGCATCTGGTCAAAATATTAAGCATTATACATTTACAATTATTCTCCATCAGTAAACATAGGCTGGTATTTAATACTATGCAAATGAAGTTTGTACCAATCAAATCATAATATGTCTTCTTGATATCATGCACATGTTCAGGTATTTGTACAGTAACACAGCTGTCTGTTTCAACTGGAAGCACATGATTCATCCGCTGAATTGTTCAGATTGGCAGACAGAATTAGATGCAGGCATCCCACAAACTGTCTTCAGTGAAGATCCCTTTGTTATCGCAGTACTTCCCGTCACAAATGCAGCTCTCCTCATGGCTTCATTGCTGCCTTGCAAGAGTTTTCCACAGCCAAAAGCCAACAGCTTCAGACTTTCCCGTTAGGACTGCCGAGGCCAAGGGCCTGCACCACATCCACACTTAGTCCACTCTTTAGAGTCCTCCGCACTGCAACACACACAATGCACATTACGTTATACTGTAAAATAAAACATACAACTCATTTTCAGACAATCCATATAATGCCACTTAAACGCATATAAAAACACAACAAAAAAAAAATCTGAAAAACTTTCTGCAAAATTTAATTGCAAAAAATGGTCCACTGTCTATTGTCAATAGTGTAGCGATGTATGAAGCACCACTCACACAGAAGTCACTTTTCAAACCAAGCAGCTTTCTTTTGGTCAACATGGCAAATTGAAAAATTGTTTCACCCTTATGCAAAATGGCCAATCACATGGATTCCTACTGAAATGACTGCCTTTTGCCTGCGAAAATTCGCTGAAAAGCTGTAAATGTGACCGCACCTTAAGATATACCATAAACCACTTCAGAATAATATAAATAAACACAAGTTTCGTAGCTGCACAGAAGATTTTTTTCAGGTTTGAAGTTTTGTGTGCTTTCGCTTTCCTTTTTTAAAAAGCACAGTTGCAAGAATGTGCCCTACAAAAGGCTCTTTGTGGTGTTCGAATCCTGAGATGTCTAACAGTTAAATCCGGCACAAGCAGAAGTAAAAAGGTTGCACGATATGGATCTGACAGGGAGATTTAGGGGCTTTTGAAAGCTAAGCAATGGTAGAAGGCAGATTACATTATGTTTTGGATACAGATAGTGTTGAATGCAAACAGTGACTAAATCCTTAATCTCATCCCCCAGGTTTAGGGCTAAAATAACCTTCAGAACTGGTTATGAAGTTCAGTGGTCAAAAAAACAAATAAAAAATGCGTTGACAGTCAAAATGTACTCACATGACTTTCGGTTAAGCCGCGAACGTTTTCGTGTTTTTGGACTAGAAGCCCTCTCTGTGGGATTCTGGGTGACAGACTTAACCAGACGATCCATGATCTCATCTGTGGCATCATCCTGTGAGCTGGCGCTGTCCTCTTTGGCTACAGACATGTGTGTGCTAACCCTGCCTAAACGTGTAGAAACAGTACAACAGATCAATCAAATCTGTGCTTAATTACAACAGAAACAGGTCCAAGATCCTTCAAGGGAAGTGTTAAGATGAGAGGCTGGTATTACTTCTTGGCAAGCTTATGAAAATCATTCGTTTGTAAAAGGTTCACAGAAATTCAGGCAAATACAGAGTTGGGTGTGAAGTTTAAATCCATGGCTTATTCATCCAGCTTTTTTATGTCTGTCTTGACAGTTAGCCCTGTAAAATCACTCCAAAAAGACAATTATTAACTATTTAGTCCACAAAAAAAAAAAATCTGTTCACTCCATGCAGCCTGTGCGGTAGCTCTACCTTCATCATCATCCTCGTGTGCTGATTGGCTCTCTACTGGTGAAGTAGGAGCGCAGTCAGAGTCATAAGGCACCTCTGTGAGATCAAATGACCCAAACTTAATGCTCTCATTGATTATAAAGTTATCATATTTTGAAAGCTGCACAAGAGCTTTATCTTTGCACACATTCATGCTCCAAACGCTATACCTTCATCACTCCACTGAAGGGTTGGTGAAATTGGAGGAGTGTCACCACCAGTGGTAAGAATCTCTATAAACGGACCCCCAAATAAATGAAATATATTAAATAATTTAATAAATAATAATTATAACAAACAATAATACAATTATTATTATTAATTAAACCAAATTGTCCTTTAGTCTGTGCTGGACTTAACAAATCATTGCAGTAGTGATGGTAAAAAGGCTAAATGAGTTAAATTTTAACTTAATATGTTAAGACACCGAGCATCATCTGTGTTTGGCAACTAAACTTATTGTAATTGAAACTAGAGTCCTCAGTTCTGCTTCTGGAGCTCTACCTTCCTGCAGATGTTAGTTACTTCTCTGACTGTAATCAAACTAATTACTGGATCAGCTAGTGAACTTTTCTAAAGCAAGTGTGTTAGAGGAGGATTGGAACTAAATTCTACAGGAAGTTTGGGCAATAGCAGGAGGACTGTCACTGGTCTAAATGGCTAACTCTAACTTATATCCTGGATTTGGTCTCTTACTTCGTACAGCACGGCTCCTGCGCAGATTGCTGTTGTCATTGGCGATGAGCAGGTTTTTCATGTTCTCATGCTCCTCTTGTGCTGGCTCTGATTCTATTGTTGAAGAAACCGGGGATGGGCTGTCCTCCAGAGACAGCTGTGGAACTGCTCCAGAAAACTTCTCTGTCTGTGAAAAGATTCAGAGATATAATTAGTTACTGGTAATTTTTTGACTCAATCTACTCAATTGACAACTGAGGGTGAGCCAGAGGGGTTGTGGACAGGGCCATGAAATAGTTAAATCCCTTTAAATGAACAATCTGGGTTCAATAACAGTTAAGCTTTATTGACAACATTTGTGGCATAATGTCAATCAGGGCTGTCGTAAGAGGGAGGACAGCTGAGAAAATTGTCCAACGCTGAGGTGGCCTGGCTAAATGCTTTATACTGCTGAATGTTTGGAGGTGAACCACCATTTTGTTTGGGTCTTGGGAATTCTAATAATGAAAAAAAAGAAAAATTTACTTTTTGTCCCATCCACTGAAAGGATGAAGATGTGAATTTTCATTTAATACTGCCCTTTACAAGCTATACAAGATACTTACATGCTTCCCAGAAGACAAAATAAGTACAATTCAACAGTTTTCAACCTCTCTGCTCTTAATGCATTGTGTTACCTCCTTGAGCATTGGTGAAAATACTTGAGAGCTCCTCAACTGTCCTTAATGTGAAAAGATGGCTTTTGAAATCATAGTCACTACTGGAATGGGTTAAAATATGCAGAAGATGCTGGAAAACCAAAGAATGTGCAGGACTGGGAATATTTTTCTGAAGAACAGGGGGGAAGTTTAACTTCTCGGGGGGAATCATGAACTTACTATCACATAAAAACATAACATGCAGAATTGGGAATATGTAAATATTCAATATATAAAACAGCTTAGTCAGGGCAGTATTTAATTTGCAATTTTTATGATCCCTCATATTTTGTTAAAATTTTACAGATTCTGCAAGATGTATGTAAACATATGCTTAGTAAATTTAAAGTATGCTTTAAATGTATCATTCTTCTCAAGAGCTTCCATTTCACACCTCTGTGATCATCTTGCCCCGGGTTTTGGTGCGCTCCCGCTGGACAGCACGTTTGCGTTTCTGGGTGAGGACTCGCTCTCGAGTGGTGCGGTATTCCAGGGCAAACTCACTGATGATCTTACAGAACTGAGTGACTTTAGTGTCCCGCACGGAGTATGAGGGCTGTCCCAAGTATAGCAAGAAGGAATGAAACCTGCAAAGTGGAGGAAGTAGAACTTAATATACTATATGCTCAAGTTCATCCTAATTAAAACAAGAAGCACAGTCATTCATGCCCGTCAACTTATGAGGAAGCATCCAAAAGAATTTGGAATATTTTGATTTAACATTAAAATGGATTACAGTGTATTTTTGTGTGTGTGCTACCTGTTAATAATGCGTCTGTGCACTACTTTCAGGATGATGATCCTTTCAGTGCAGTCTTTCAGGAATTCTGTCATTTTGTTTTTCAAGCTAGGTTTAGTTTCATGCTTGGCCATTACTTTAAGGTTGTCCCACGAGGCTTTGCACTTTCTCTCCAACTGAATCAGGTTTTCAGACAACTGCTCAAACTCCACCTGTGGGAAAGGAAAGGAGGGAGTGATAAATGATGACAATGAATGCTAAAGGGTTCTTTGCATAGTCACCTTCAATGAGAGAAACAGAACAGAAAAGAAACTCATGTGCACAGAAGTTAATTCCTGAATTAAAATGCTTACTTTCACGAGAAAAAAAAAAAAGCTTAAAAATGGGGATAGCAGTGAAAATCTCTGTACAAATAATATAATGTATAATAATGTAAATGTAAGATGGAAAACAAATAGGACAAAGAAATCACATAATAAATGTATGTAAAGAAGTGTCTGAGGCACATACTTTAGCAGAGCGTGTAATAGCAGGGATCTCGGAGTAAAGGTCTGTCGTATCAGGGTAATTTTCCACCACAAAATTGGAAGTATGATGAAGCAGAGACTGCCTGTGTACTGTGTCCTTTACCTCAGTTACCTTCTCCAAATAACTGAGCTCAAAGCCCTTAGCCTGTGAGAGAGATGAGAAGTGCTAATTAAAGTCATTATGTGATGAACAATGTAGTGAACTACTACATTGCCTTTCTTGGCAATTGGTGAGGGAAACAAGCATAATTAAGATGTCTACTCATTAAATAGAGTGGCACAAATGAAAGGACATCATGTTCTGAATAGTTAATAACTACTAACTGTCAAGTACGTTTTTAACATGGCACTGTAACAGAGATCAAGATATAGAAGTGGTAGTGCTGTAAAGACCTCATTAAAACTGATGACATTTTATGAATGATTCATGAAAGAAAAAAAGTGTTCCCACATATTGAATTATGTCAAATGTTCAGAAAGCTTTTTTATTAGGGTAGCATACAAAAATAAAATGGTCTTTTCTTCTATATTGTGACATATCTAAATGAAACAGCTTATAGATAGGTGTAAGGCTGGACTTGATTTTGTCCATCAGGAATGGATTGATGTGGTTTGCCATTGCTGTGATCTCATGCCAATAAACATCACCAGAGAAGAAATGTTGCTGCAAATGGGAGGGGAAGTTTTTTTATTATTAAAGATTATGAGGGCACATGAATGAAAAAAAAAAATTATGAGCACAGATAAATCATTTAAAATAAATACTATAATATTCCATTAAAAATAATAATTGTCCACTGTTTTATGGTAACTTTAAAGGTGTCTGAATTGATGACAGAAGTTTTAATTTTGTGGGTAAACTATTGTATTAAATCAAAACTACATTTGATCAGTCTGCCCTGGTTCTATGCATGGTAGTAGAGCCTAAATACTATCTTCAGTACTTGTACACTTTGTAGAGTTCAAGAGGTCATCATATACTACAGCATAGAAAAGATACCACGCATTGTCTTAAATCATATCTTATCTTCCACAGGCAACAGCAAAGGATTAAGGCATCAGCACAGAGCTGCTCTGACTAATCACATGTGTCCATCAAGCTTCAGACCAGTTCACCTGCCCTTAATACAGGCACTTTAAAGGTAACTCTGCTCCTAGGACTGTGGAGGAGGAGGAGCACTTACATTGGAGCTATTGAGGAAGTTGCCAATGGCCAGTAGTGTTGCGAGGATACGCTTGAAGGTTTTGTTCTTGGCAAGTTGTTCCATACCCAGTTTGAGGTCAAAAAGAGGCTCTGCAATCTCCTGCAATATTCATGCGTGAGAGATAGAAGAGACGGATTGAGAAAGAATGTTTGCCATGAATGTCTCATTAGTAACTCACTAAAGTCATTACAAATGGCTTTAGGTCAACAGAACTCAATTTAAAAAGAGTCAAATTACTAAATTCCATTAAAGGTTCTTTCTTCTGCTAACAGAGCTAGAGTTCAGAGTTCAGTCAGAATGCAATATTGAAACACAATAGGGCTGTGAATCAGTCTGAAAGTGGATTTAAAAAAAAAGTCAAAACAATAAATAGAATCTCAACATGGTCATACCAGCAATATGACAAAAGACACCAGTGTTCTATAGATAGTTACATGCATTAATCATAATAGGTACAAACAATGCTTCAACCAATAATATAACCAATTAACTGTAGCCTCCTCCAACTGCAGCATCAAATGCGTTTCAAATGCAGCTTATCCAATCAGACTTTGGAGTAGGAACTATGTTTTATATTTTAAAAAAATATTATTTTTTAAGACTAATACATTTATTCAGCAAGAATGAATTTATTTGATTAAAAAAGTGACAGTTTTATACTGTTACAAAATATTTCCATGTCAAATAAATGCTGTTCTTTTTTAATTTATATTCATCAAAGATTCCTGAAAAATATTAAGCTGTTTTCAACATTGCTGCTCAAGAAACATTTATTATTATCATCAAATCATCATATTTTAATGATTTCTGAAGGATCATGTGACACTGAAGACTGGAGTAATGATTCTGAAAGTGCAGCTTTGCGTCACAGGAATGAATTACATTTTAATGTATGACAATAGAAAACTTGTTTTAAATTGTAATCATATTTCACAACATTACCGCTTTCACTATTTTTGTTCAAATAAAATTAAGTCTTGGTGAGTATAAGAACTTGAGTATAAGTACTTAAAAAAAAATATATATATATATATACTGACTCCAAACTATTACCACATGACCACCTCTGCATGGTGTAATATAACCTAGATTAGTACTAGATTACAGTAGCAACTGCTTAGGTGAATGATCATTTTATTATGATCACTGGAGCAAACAGGTTTTCATTCTAACTAAAAATTGAGTATACAAATAGGATTTATTGTCATAGAGTTCTGACCTTCTCCAGGGTCTCATAGTTCAGTTTAAAGGCCCAGAGCTGTAATCTGGCTGTAAGGCCACTGATGGAGGAGAGAGTGAGAAGGAATTGCTCTGCTGTACCCAGCGGTACGTCGGGGTTAGCCAGCTGCGCCTCCTGAATCTTCTGTTTCTCTTCATCTGTCGGAGTCATGGTCAGTATTTTCTACAGGCAGAAGGAAGAAGAACATTTACATCAGCTTTGTATTGTGCAAATGAATCACTTAAATCTTTATTAATTTTACATTAATTATAAAAAGAAAGAAAAAAGAATAAAAAGACACTGATATTTGTTCTCAATAGAGAAATAAATGAATGCTATAAGTGAGTTACTACTGCCCCCTGTTGGATGCTAGTGCTATATTACCTCAATGCCCTCTTTACTGATGGCAAACTCATCAAAGGTAAGGATGGCACTCTTGATGACATGTACAGCAGGCAAAACGGTCATGCCAATATTGATGGCATTGCTTCTCTTAGGATCAAGCACTAAAATTGTTGCTTTCTTGGCCTCAGCAGATTTCTGTATGACAAGGAGAAATAAATGCAATTTACATAAACCTAAATCTTTTATAGCATGCACTCACAATGACTGTAAAATAAATAAATAAATAAAAAGACTAAAGCTGTAGCTTTAACATTAATTCGTCAATACATTCAATATCAACCATTCCAACTGTGATCTCTGGGTCATCCAACAGCTTTAATGATTAATTTAAAAGTTCTAATGGCTTTACATTGAGAAATTGCCATTTTTGTGTAAACCCTAAATGGTTTATTCATAAATAAGTTTGCCAGTTTGGGTTGTTTGGCATAATTTTTCTTACACATATGTTACATATGCTCCATTTGTATTTCTTGATCTGTATGTGTAAAATCCATAAGACTGTATACCGTACCTTTGCTGTATAAAATTATAATGTGTATAGGCTACACATTTGTTTAAAAAAAAAAGAGAAAAAAAAAGAATACATTTTTATTTAATTAAAATATAAATGAATAAAAACAAAGATCACAAAAAAAATTAACAAGTTTGCCCATCGCACCTTTGCTACTGGAAGTTCCTTGCCCTTGGACTCAAACAGGTGCTCCAGCTTAGCTGTATCAACTGCAACCTTATCAAGCGAAGCCCACACTGTACCCCGCCCAAACTTGCACTTCCTGGGGCTGTCGGGCTGCTTAAGCTCCTTCCAAAACAGCTTGACCGTTTTCCGCTTCTTTAGAAAAGCTGGATCAATCCCCTGAGATGGGGACGGAGGAAGGAGTCCTGGAGGAGGAGGGGGCACACTCAAACCTCCAGGAGGTGGAGGAGGTGGTGGAGGAGGAGGTGGGGGTGGAGCTAGATAAGGAGATCCTGGGGGAGGAGGGGGAGGAGGTGGCGGTAGGGGGGCAGAACCCAGTCCTGGCACTAAAGGAGGGGACGGCAGTACTCCATTAGGCAAAGCGGTGTCAAAAGTGTCTATATCCAGCACATCGATATCCTCCTCCTCCATCAGATCAGAGAAGTCAAGATCTTTAATCCGCAGAGGTCTGGAACTGGGCTGCAGCTTCTCCCAGGCATCCTGACTACCCCTGGACAATGGTGTCATCATTGTCTTCTCCAAACTCTGTGAATGCATCTCAGCTTCAATACTGTACTGTGGACGCAGCTTCTTGAGCATTTGTTCCTCCGCCAGCCTGGCGCGAGCGGCCTGAGCAGTACCTTCGAGGCTCTCCAGCTCTGCCCGTCTGGACGTGTCCTCTGTGGGTTGAGAAGAGTGAGACTGCAGTCTGGAGAGCCTTCCGGCCATACTGGTGATCCCATGCTCCTCAAGTGCACTTTCCAGACTTGAACTTTTTAGACCTCCAGAGGAAGTGTTGTTTTTGGAGTAGAGCATGTCCAACATGAATTTCCTGTCATTAGAGAGGGTGCTGTGCTGTTCCGCCGTACTGCCCTGACGCTGCAAACCACCCTCTAGAGGAACCAGAAATCATTAAGTGCTGAAGGGAAAATATTAGCGATGCACAATATATCAGAACCATATTGCTTACTGGCCAATATTAAAGTTTTTTAAGGTTTTATTAGATTATTATTTATCAGTATCCATTGATGGTGCTCCAAAAGATTAGGGTGCAGATCGTTATCGGCCGATAATAGCTTTATATAGTTTAATCGGTGGTCTCTATAAAAGGCCGATCAGATGACGCAAAACTCACAAAACAAATTTTCTATGCGCAGTTCTGGCAGTTCTACCAGGTGTCTCAAAAGGACAATAAATTTGCAACATATTTGTGGAGAGCCGAGACACTGCAACAACACCAACCCCACAGCAATGACAGCAAGAAACTAGGGTTGTGCGATTTTAGTGCATTTCTTTCCTTCACACGCTTTCATTCCTCCCTAAAAGCCCAAATTTAACAACCAAATCCACTAGATCAGGGATTGTCATAAAAAGTCTACTGTTGCTAAACTGCATTACGTGCTTGAAAATAAAATAAAAAGTTAGTAAAACTGCTTTAAGCCGAGAAAGAGATACTGTTTTCCAAGAAGCTTTCTGTGCGCACAGTCAGAGACAGAGTGGAACACGGACAAGCAAAGTGACTTGGTCTATAAATAACATGCATAAAACACCACATCTAATATTTAAAAATACATTGCAAATAATAATACAAATCACAAGCAAACAGCACTATAATAAATTACGTTACATGTCTAAAATACATGAGTAGTAATAAAAACTGCTAGACTGAAAATATACTTTGTTAATCTTTAAAAACACTAATAACTTTAGAAAATCTCAAAATGAATCTCCATTCTTCATACTGTACATTATGTTATGATGATCGTCCATGTATCAGTTAGCCACAACATGATCTAAATTTGTATATCAGTGCATCCCTAGATAGTATGCAACACTGTTGGCATCTGCATGTATTTCAGATCCATATATGAAGTATAATAGCACCGTGCTAAAAGAGACATCCTACCTTCAAAATGCCCAGTGCAAGCACAGATCATGTTGTTCCCACATGCTACCATCCTCTGCTTCAGTAACTCAGCAAACTAACAGCAGTTACTCTTCTCAGCTCTAACAGCACTGTAACCATCAGTGCTAACTGCCTAAATCCCCAATAAGTAAAAACGGAAACTGGTAAGTGGAGATTCCCATCTTGAAATATAAATAGTTTATATCTGCCCACTGCTTCAACTAATTTACACTCCCTGGACGAAAGGCCCTTTAGTGGCTGTGTCATTTGGATCACGGCCACTAGAGGAAGAGATGGAATCACTCTCAAATATTTCCACTTTGAAGATTTCTGTTTGAAATAAAGCTTGACTTCCCAAAGAAGCCCTCACACAGAAATGCTTGACTATTGCTCTGTGTGTGAGAATTTCATTAAGCAGAAAGCTGGTTAAAGAAATCTACAAAGTGGAGTAAACAAGTTATTGATTATACACAATGCGTCTCAAAAAGCTTTGTCTGCTCTAGGTAGTTGCTTGAAAATACAACTGAACTCATGTTTAAGAGTGACTGCTGGGTGAGCATTAAATTAGATATCTCGATGATTAACTGCATGTTCATGTCTTAGGCTGACAGAGATGGAGGGTGGTGGTGGGAATAAATCTCTTGCCTGCTTCATTGTGGGCTGTTGTTGTGTCCTCTTGCTGCTCCAGGGTGTGCCTGGTCAAGTTTACCCCCTGAGACTCCTGACCACTAATATATCCTGCAAGACACACACACATACTATATCACAAAGAAACCAAACCTGTATGACATTCTTTTTTCTGTGGAACACAACAGAAGAGATTTTGAGAAATGTATCAGTGTTTTTGTCCATATAAATGGAAGCCAATGACCACCAAAACATTCTTCAGAACATATTTTGTTGTCCACAGAAGAAAGGAAGACATCCCAGACAGCATGGTAACATTGATACAATGTTGAGTCTTGATCCAAACCATCATTTTGGTTGAGATTGACGTTTCAATGTTTAAAATATGTTGGATCAGCATTGAAACTGTGATGAAAGTCGACAGCACACATAGGTGGAGACAGTGACATTGAACTAACGGTGATTTGTAGTTGATGAGCACAAGATCATGCAGGTGTGTATCACTGCAGAGCACTAGTGGGTGTTTCCCAATCAGTGGGGCGTTTTCAAACCACGATGGGCATTTTCAGTTGCTTTACCTGATTTGCTCTAATCCACTGGGGGCTTGGTTTAGGGGTGGGCCTTCATGAGTTTAGTAAGTCTGTTGAAAAATGGTTGAAAAACCATCTATTGTAGTTTGAAATTGGCCACTGATTGGTAAATGCCCATTCTGGTTTAGCATGTGTACTTCTCAGTAGTTTTATTGATGCTTCTTCATTAAAGAGAAAACACAGGTGCATGCTATACAGTCTTGTGTGTTGAACCACCTGACATACAGGACTTCTCTTGTACAATTTCAAACAATGCTCCATCAACCTTATTATTTCTCTGTTCCTTTATTTTGCATGCTTGTTATTTGCATTTGTATTGTTACTGACTGTAATTAGAACCATCTTTCTACATTCTTAAAAAATGCATCTTGCTTTAATAATGTTTATTGGGAAATTCCTGAATAAAGTTATAACATCATTTAACAGATTTCTTGAAGTGCAAGAGACATGAACATGAGCAAGAATGTCACACTGCACACACAGCCCATGTCTTCATCCATCAGTGCTTGCAGAGCACATTGCTCCTTTAGTGGGAGTGATGGAAGATGAAGATGGACAGTTTAAAAAATGAGAAGCACCCTCCTGATAATGCTGACATTGATTATACATTGAGTTATTGGCGACAGCATAAATCACCTGATCTGTGCCTTATCTCCTGCTCCCTTAATTACTAATCAGGTAATTATTCATATTCCCGAATCACTATTAAATGTAGGTAATGTAACTGATCTCCATTCAGTTTAGCCTGTTTCCAGTCAAACACAAATTATTAAAAAAAAAATAAAAAAAACATATTGGGCCTCATTCATGAAACACGAGCAGAGCGAATGTGTGTGTAAAATCACAAATTCGTAAAGCCTCTCTGACGTAAATTTTCGGATTCACGAAAATGCTCGTATTTTCAAAATGTTAGTCAGCACGAAAGAAATGTACACCTGCTCCCTACCACGTGTAAATGGTGCTTAAAACATTTGAACGTTCTGTGTTCTAATTTAGGCAAACCGATAACATTGAATTTTGTTGCACTATGTCCCAGGTGAAAAAGACGTACTATTTATTAAATGTATTAAAAATGCATTATAGTATAATTGTATTGTACTAAAAACAATCTCAAGTACATTTGTAATACATTTAATAGTACATACTTTTCACCTGGGGTACCATAATAATATTTCAAGAGTTGATTTGCCCCGTCTTTTTAAACTATATTTACTTTTTACACTGTTCAACGTTGGGTAATAGCTCGTCACTGTCACTTTTTACCCAGCCGTCCAATCACAGTGGAGGAGGGGCGGGACAAATATTACACCGACCAATCATCCTACTTGTACACCGACTGAACAACAATTATGGAGAATTAAGGTTAATACTGCTTTTTTACTGCATTTATTTATATTCAGTAATATTCTTCAAAATGAGATACTAGTAACACATTACTGCCATGGATATTCTGTATCATAGCAACCAAAGTATCTCAGCAGGAAAAACTCTGCCCTTCAAGCGCCACCAGCTGGCCGTTTTCAGAAAAGCACCAGGCGTTTTTTTTAGCTGGCTAAAAATGCTTTGATGGACACACGATAATTGAATATTTATTGCTAGGCATATGGCCAATTTAGTCTCTTTAGCATTTATGGAGCCAAACCTGAGAAAGAATTCCAGAAGATTCCACAGCGTTCTTGGACACGTCATTTGCAGCTGTCACTCATGGGCGGGGATTATACTAATTATGAAAGAGCGTGCACGCGCGTCCTATTTACTAATGTTTGGAATTAATTAATTAATATACACACACGTTTAACTACCAAATCCGTGGTATACGAAGCGTTTGTGAATCTGGGGGAGAGTTTTCGTAAAGGTCCATTTTACGCGCAAATTACTCAGAATTTGCTCATATATTTACGAAAGTTTCATGAATGAGGCCCAGTGTGTTTGTTGAAAAAGTGACTGACATGGCAATTTTGTGATATTTAAAGAGATTAGGGTATACATAAGGTGAATCTGCAGCTTTAAAGGGATAGTTCACTCCAAAATGAAAATGGTCATTTACTCACCCTCAACCTGTATGAGTGTCTTTCTTCTGCTGAACACAAAAGAAGATATTTTAATGAATGTTAGTAACCAGACAGTTGATGGCAGCCATTGACATCCATAGTATTTTTTCCTACTATATAAATCAATGTCTTCCATCAACTGTCTGGTTACTAACATTCATTAAAATATCTTATTTTGTGTTCAGCAGAAGACAGACACTCATTCAGGTTTGGAACAACTTGAGGGCGAGTAAATATGACAATTTTCATTTCAGGTGAACTATCCCTTTAAAGAATTATTTTGTTGAAAAAACCTAAACTCTTTTATTTTTCAAGATTAACTTGTAATTTGAATGTTATGTAGTTTCACAGAAAATGAACTGAGATTTATGTAATGGTCTATGGTCATAGCTCAGCGTGTTTATTCCTCTACACCTGCTTGAAGTTTTCAACTGATCCTGATTACTTTGATTCACTGCTTCAGGTGTGTTAAAAAAAAAAAAAAAAACCTGACACACTTTCTTTTGATATTGAAGCATTAATAGATTTTAGAAAACTAGAATAAATAAACGGTACTATAATCATAGTTTGAATATTTTGTGTTTAAGCAACTTTTAAGTGAATCATATTGTGATTAGTATATTAACATTCTTGAATGTGACTATGCATGACAACTGAATTGACTTGTTCTTACGTAATATCATGCTTTCTTTTTCAGATTTCAGAGAACCCAAAGGAAGAGGCAGTCGTCAGTCGCAACCTGAACCATTGGACCACCTGTAGTTATAATGACATCAGACTTCTGAAACTAATTTTATTTTTAAAGTTTGTAATGCTTTTGTCCTATTGTTCCTATTTTTCTTTTAGATCTTTTTTTTGTCACTGATTGTGGTAAACTGTTAAATAAAATAAATTGACTCAATAGCTGAGGTGGTGTCATTTATAATTTTAAAAGGTTTTCTCCAAATTTGAAATGGTCCACTGAAGTGTAGTTGAAATATTAATATGTTTCAACATTAACTTGGTATATCAGATGGCAACATTGTTTTATGTTGTCGTGACATTTCAGTTGTATTTTCAGTTTCAACAAAAGTGATCTAGAATCCACATCACATTGTAACATTGATCAAACAATATTACCAAAGATAATTTTTTATAATTTCAGTGTTGATTCAACATCAGTGATGCAGAATCAACATCGTGCAGGGCTATTCAATTGGCGGCCCGGAAGCAACCTCCGAGTGGCCCAGCCTGTGGTCCCGCCTATAGACATAATACATTTTTTAAATATAATAAATATAATTTATAATATAATTATTAATAAATATATAAATTATTATATCTTATAAATATTATGTCTATGGTCTCGCCAAAAACGCACATTCCTATGTAAATTCATTCACAGACCATGTAACCTAGCAACACACAAACAAAGCAGAGCTTGCCGGTAGTTTACCATCAATATGTCCCTCTCAACACTGAAACCCGTAAGTTTAACCCTGCCTGGACTGACAAATACTTGTTTATTTTACATCCACATCCAAACGCCAAACCGATGTGTTTAATTTGTAATGAGTAGGCTACGCTGCAGTACTTAAAGATTACAATATGCCTAGGTCAGTTTTTTTTCTTTCTTTTGTAAGTGGAAAAAATGGAGGCTACCTCAGATTCTGTTCTTTTAGCTCTTTTTTTTATGCCCCTTTTGCTGTGCAAACTGACCAAAGTTAAAAGCGAAACAATGCATAAACCTTATGTTTTTCAATAAATTTGTTTGTGTTGGTTTTAAAATTTGTCATTACGAGCTGCTTCGCCGCTGAAATGACTGGCCCAGCTAACCTTCTTGGTTTGAAAATCTGGCCCAATGAATTTGTAATTGAATAGCCCTGTCGTAATGTAACATTGATTATTTTCGTTCATTTCAATATTGATTCAACAGTGATGTAGAATCAATCATAGTGTAATGTTGATTCAATAGCATTACCATAACCATTTTTATTTCACCATTGATTCAACATTTAATGCGGGTGCAAACGTGATATTGAACTAACATCAGTTTATGATGTTGATTCAATGATATTACAATAGATTTTTTTGTTGAAATCTCAACATTGTTTCAACAGTAACTGAGGGTGCAAAAGTGATGTTGAAAAAATATTACTTTGTAATGTTGAATCAATATTATTACCATTGATTTGTGGTTAAAATATCAGTATTGCTTCAACATTAACTGAGGGTGCAAGAGTGATGCTAAAGCAAAATCACTTTGTAACGTTAATTCAATGTAATTGCTGTTGATGCATCAACACTGAATCAACATTGTTTCAATGATTACATGCTATCTGGGATACATCTTTGAAACATGAGGGTGAATACATGATGAAATTATGATTTTTGGGTGAAGCTTTCCCTTTAAATCTCATTCCTTTAAAGATGTTTGCCTGCATACAACAGTTTATTCATGCATTTTTTTACCATTAATAAAACGGATGCAGCAGTGATGTGGACTAGTGTTTGCATACGTGTTGTCCAACTATCATTTCTGCTTCCACAGCAACAAAAAAATCATCTCACACTAAATTAGAAACTTTCAACCCTGCAAGACCTATGATTCCAGAGGAAGAACACAAAACGATCATCTTAACCTTACAGCAATCAATCAAGTTGAGCAACTTCCTATCTATGCTTGACATAAACCAGGCGACATAAGCAGTAATTAAAAGTGTGCAGTTTCAATTAGCAGTCAAACCATCACAGTTGGAATGCTTCTAAAAGTTATGCATCTCAGCAGGACACATTACATAATCATGGCAAACTTGCTCTAGACCAATCAGAGCACATTCCAGACTTGGCATGACTTGGCAATTAACAGTAGTACATACAGTTGACATACAGAGTGCAGACAAGTTCGTAATTCATGACAGTTCACACACCACAAATACTCTCAGACACTCATATGCATTTGGGTTTAGTAAAGCTTCACTGATCAGGGAGAAAGCAGAGAGATTAAGACGGTGAATAATGACTGGAACTTTGGAAATAGAAAAAAAGACAAGCAGAGGAAGAGAATGAGAGTAACAACAGGACAAAAAGAGAAATGGAGAGATTCAAAAAGAAAGAATTCAGTGCACATTTGAACAGGAGAACATTACTGTATGACATTGTAAGGAACAAAAGGTCAGGGAATCAGCACCTGTGGTGTTGGAGCTGGAGACTGGCTGCTCGGCTTCAGTAGGCTTCTCTGCTTCTGTAGACGCCACACTCTCGCTTAGAGAAGGTCTCTCATATATGCCAAATGACTTCCTTTTCTTCTCCCACTGGGATGCAGCCAGAGAACGCAAGAACGTGTCTCTATAAAGCCATCAGAGAAGAAGCACTCATTTACTGAGCTGTAAATGGAGGGTTGCATGACATAAATGTTCTGATTCTGAGGAAGTTATATATAGCAGACCTGCTCTGAAATGAGTGGTTGCAGAATACAGTGAGAAACAGTAAACTAGCACAAATCATAAAAGACATATACTAAATTAACTTTACGGACTGAATCCTATTGGTTTGTCCATACTTTTCTTCTATTTAGTACAATAAAAAAAATATTATTTTTAAAGGTAGGTACACACTTTTCTGATATGTGCAGTTATATCACAGAGACAAAAGATCAGACATTTTCATTTACACAAGAACAAAGACACAGGCAATGTTGTGTAATAAATAAATACATTTTAATCCCTGGCATCCCACCACAGAAATACTGCCCAGTGTCTGACAAAGACCACCACCACTAAAGCCACTTGCACCTTACAACCCCCAAAACCACAAGCCACCACTATACGTCCCTGTAGATAATGTAGTAAACACTGCAGTAAATACTGTGCATGATTAGTTCTTGTTTCAATAATCACCAAGCTGATCAGGTTCAAGCATTAACTCTCCTCACAGTAATCCATCAGAAGAGTTATGGTAAGAGCTCAGTAACACCGAGGCATGTGTAAAAGAACATGAACGACATATTTTAAAATATTTTTGTTTGACTTGAAACTGGCTAACAAAGGTAGCAAATTAGACCATAATAATATTTTTTAAACCCAATGCCATTGCATTGAAACTTGTTAATTTGTCATCCATGTTCAGTTTGTCATCCATGTAGAATCATTCATATTACAAGAATTACACTACATGAAATTTTTATTTATTTTTTTAAGGAAAATTAAAGGTTAACATTCACATAACTAACACAGCCTCAGTTTCTGAGCACAGCAGCTGAATTAATCCCCAAACACCTGGTCGCATGCTGATATATGCAGAAAGAGAGCCTGTAAACATACAGAGCTGCAGAATACTTACTCTAAATTCCTCAGAACCGGCAAGTCTCTATTCACATTCTCTGGACTGAAGAGAAACACTTCAATTTACACACACTGTCCATATCACTGCACAAGTCTCATTCAATATATAGAAAATGCCTTGAGAAGAAACTGTGCACACTCCACCACATCTGGCTTAGAAATGGAAGTGATTTTCCTTTAAGAATTTAAAGGAATTGTTTTACCTTTTACAAACTTTTAACTACGTTTTAGTCATTAAGCTTTTAAAGCTTTGGGAAAAAATGATATGATTGCAGCCCACAAAAACAAGAGATAGTCATCTTTGAGTAATAACTGAAGATGAAATTACTTTACTTTTCCCATGACAAGACAGAGAATAAAGAATGACAGGAGGGGGGGATGGGGAGTCAGATAGAAAATAATTATTGTCCATTCACGACAATAAAAAGGTATTTTTCTCACTTCTAAACTAATATTCTGCACAAAATGTTATGTCTAAAATATCAAATCATAAACATCTGAAGAGAATAACAAACTTAAACCTTTTATTTAAAAAAACATAATTTTATTAGAATTTTTGTGGATTAGTCTTATCACGTTAGCAGATTTAACAATCTATCCAATTTATTCTAAAATTTCCAGCCAGCAGTTGTTTCCTCAACCCTCCCTCCTTCTGACTTTGTCTCCCCAAAATGACTAAGCATCACAATGATTTAAAGTGCTAGCACCTCCAAAAGCCACATTCTTTGGCCACACTGCAGCTACTCACCAAAAACTGTCTGCCTGGTGCTGTCTGTAAAAGGAGAGAGAGAAGCAAAGCGCAGGAATGTTGGGCGCCACAGAAGTAGAGAAAGGGATTAGGAGATGTGCCAAATATTATGAGGGAAAAGAGGAGAGGAGAGGAGTGAGAGATGCAGAATGAGAGAGAGAATACACACAGAGAGAAAACATAATCAGGTAATTGGCAAGAACAGAAGGAAAAGTAGAACAAAAACAGGCAAAGAATATACTGAAGAAAGAAAATCTGTTCTGACAAAGTAAAAATACAAGCAAAGAATATTTGAGTAAAAGAAGATAGATAAAAGCAAGAAACACACCTGATCTTATTCATTAGAGTGAAAACAAGATGACTAATTCTCAGTGTAGACATTTTTACAAGTTAACAGCACAATTAACTGAAGACTAAAAATGCCAATTTTAATATTTTTTGAGATATCAAAAGTGAAAACTTGCCTATTTTCCTTTAATTGCAGTTAATGCAGCAGGTTCCCCACACTGTTCACTCACGCCATTCAACTCATCCTAGTTTAGCTCATTCAAGACTTTCAAGTTGCTCCCAAAATATTCCCATGCCCTGCCTCCTCTACAGCTCCTTTCACATCTCTTTCCTCTGCCTTTTCCACCCATTCCTCCTATAAGAGCATCAGTTGTTTACTTACTTGAAGACTCGTTTTCCCTCCGTCTGGCTGGGTTGCTCTGCTCCTGACTGGGCAGGGATCTCCTGAGGAGAGTCCGTTTCTGTGTAAGACGCTCTGCGGAGAGACAGTTAGTCAGTGCAAGCTCAAGGCTATCGCACCGTATGGGCAGATTCATGTGAACCAGGTCCACATATACTCAAACACAAAAAGAATGTGCATGCCAGTAAACGTGTCTCTCCATTCACTCCAAAATACACTATTTGAAGGCACATTGTTTTATTTAAAAAAAAAAAAAAAAAAAAAACAGATAACATTAATTTTCTGCTTTTCTTAGGGGTACAATGCTCATAAAACTCCTTAACTCTTTAAAATAAGGTTAACATTTATTAATGCTTTCAATACCATGAACTACTGTAACAATGAATAACACCTTCACAGCATTAATTAATCCTGGTAAAAAAAAAATTATTTTATTTTGAAAGAAGTTTCTTTTGCTCACCAAGGCTGCATTTATCGGTGCAAAAGTACAGTAAAATCAGTAACATTGTTTAATATAATATAATATAATTTTTTTCCTGTAATGGCTTTTTACTCAGTGTCACATGATCCTTCAGAAATCATTCTAAATGTACCGATTTGTTGCTCAAAAACATTTCTTAATATTATCAACATTGAAAACGGCAAAATATTTTTGGGGAAAGGGTGCTAATTTTGTTTTACAGGATTCTCTGATAAATAGAAAGTCCAGAAGAGCATCATTTATTTGACTTTTTTTAACAATGCAAAAGTCACTTTTGAACAATTTAATGCATCCTTGCTGAAGTATTCATTTCCTTCCAAAAAACTACTTTTGAATGGCAGTGTATGGTAAATTATACATTTATAAATTAATATTAACCTAGTTTAAAAAAAAAAAAAAAAAAAAAAAAAAAAAAAAAATTTAGTAGTTGACATCTAATGAATAAACTAAATGTTAACAACCTTGCTGTACTGGTTACAAAAATGTATTCTCTAATTCTATCTTCATCTATAATTATTATTATTATTATTATTTAATAATAAAGTTGATGCTTGCAAATATAATTATTATTTATATCAGTATCACTTCATAAACTGGTTAATGACTATCAGCACTGGGCAGCTGTAACACCAGTATGCTAATGATGTTTCTTCAGATAGCTCACACTGAACCTTGCTGCTTCATTAGAGTTAATTTTATTTTATTTATCATTTCATGGACAAGCTAACAACATTATTGCAGTGAGCAGAAAACCGTGAGAGGCTTCTTCTGCAGTTCTGCTCAAGAGAGCAGCTTTCAGGACTTCTTTAGTGCTACAATAATCCTCTCCTGCCACTGCCAAAACCTCCCCGTCTCCATTTGTTCAGAATACTATTATGTAATATTTATACTCTGTTTCTGTATTCTTGTTATATGTAGCTACTAGATCACCTTTTATGTTTTTGATGTACCTTGTAGATATTAATGCTAGTGAGACAACTGTCAAAAAAATTTTTGTGAGTGTAATATGTAATTGTTAGTTAAGAAAAGTTTGAAATGAGATGAATTTGTTGAAGTTACCTTGGCTCGCTGACTTAACACCTGGATCTATAATCAAAAATCCAGTTTATTTTATGTATTACATGAACTCTAAACTGGTATCAGATCAGTAGCCAGGACAAGTTCAACAAACACCAAATAATTAGTCAAAGGCTAAAGCTGAAGGTGATGTAAAATGTGATACAGACCTTTTGGAGACGCTTGAGGTTTCCTCTGTTATTGACCTCTCCTTTTTTAACCTCCGTCTAGAAATCCCCATGTGAGCTATGTACTGACTCATAAAAGAGCGCCCCCTAGTGAATGACCAAGGATTTGTGGGAGAGAAGAAAAAGAAATGGAGAAGAGGTGGAACAGTGATGGTGGTTACATGGACAAACAGAGGGTTAATATGTTGACAGGATCAAAACATCAGCAAGAATCAGAGAAAAACAGTTCCAACCTCCACCCAGAGTCATAGAGAAAATATGCAGTACTGAATTAGAAAAGGAGGAAACTGGCATATGAACAGAAATTGTTCAAATTAAAGACACCAAAAGTGATCAGTCACCAGTGTTAGGACGTTTTCACACCTGGAAGTCTGCACCAAGGTCTGAACCAAAGTTCATGTTTTGATGCATTTTATACATTTGGTTAGATTTGGTTTGGTTTCACATTGCAATTATGCAAGCGCACTAAAGGATTTTACATGACATACTTGCGTCCTGTCGTCATCATCTATGTGGGCTCACTGGGCTGCATCTTGACATTGATTAACCAAACGGACGTGCATCTGACGTCAGCGTCTTTGACAAGAATGAATGAACAGATGCATATTGTTGCCACTAGTGCTTGACTATTTCTTTTCGATTCTAATTGTTTCATTTAAAAGTGGGCATTTCAAGTGTTCTATACACATTTCTCATGTCTGTGAGGCAAGTAGCCTGCTGAGTTTCGGTTTATTTATGAGACATGTTCAAGAGCAATGCAAATAATCGCTCCGGTGCCTCCATGTCACAATTGTTGTCTGCTATAGCCTATTTGCTTCTTATTTATTAAATCCAGGCAATTGGCTGATGAAACATTGATTCAAATTAAGATACAATTTATACAAAATGAAATTCACTTTAAAAGAAAGGCTTTCTACAAAACAAAACTTAATGAAGTGGTCAAAATCATTTCTGATCTTCTGTCTTCTGACATATTGTGCATCATTTCACTTTTCATAAATCAATATAGCCTAGATGAGATTTAAAAATAACATTATAATATTTAAACATAAATAGGAACTTCCTGTAAATGGTCTGAAAGTCCAAACCATACAGAAAATGATTTCACACTAGAAATGAACCAAACCTTTGTTCAGTTTGATCCGGACCGAGACTAACTCTTTTCGTCAGACCAAATTTCGTCTGTTTGGTCCGGACCGTGGTGTAATTTTGATTTAAACCAAACTGAAAAGTCAGAAAATCCGGACCAAACAAGGTAGGTGTGAAAGGGCCCTTAAACAAATATTACAAACACTTACGCTAAAGGATTATTTATGATACATGGATGTTAAAGAAATAATGCAAACTTTCTGTATTGTATATCATTATTTATATATTATGCAATTTCATTAGATATCACAATGCATATGTAATTAAAATTATTGTATAATTTAAGTAACTAAAATATAAATTGCGGTGTTATTGTATTTAATGACTGCGCTTGTTACTAGCCATGTTCCTTTGTGACATCACATAAAACTGGCAAAACATTTTGAGGAAAACACAAGCTCAGATCAAGAGAGCTGATAGGCAGTCCACAATTGTGCCCAGTTCAGGACCTTAAAGACCAAACACATCCTGTCCAACTTCACAAAACATTCCTGTAGCTCTACGCAGAGAAGAAAGCTTTACAAATAAAACATTCACTTTCCACATATGTGTGCAAGAAAGGACTGTTGACTCAATGTGCCATTTCAAGTGTTGCATTTGGCCAAGTGAAATGTCTTATTGTGACTTGGGTAAACTGGGAAAAGCAGCCAACCAAAACTTCTCACATACCACATTTACAAAACCCTGCATAGAACACCTGAAAATGCTGTTCACTCATGTATGATGCAGGTCTGGGTTATCAATCAAATGAAAATATTATAGTATATTTTCTATACACAAACAATTGGGTTTATATAAACTGCTTATAAAGAATGAGAATGGTCATTTGAGTGGCTGTACATAATCTGTGCTGCATCTTGGGTGCCACATGGTAATTACATAAGACTCACAGAACGTAGTGAAAAAAAATGAGCATCAACTCAATTTATCACTAATGTTCCATGTACTGTATCAATCACTGACTGATATGGCCTTGTGTAAAATGTTTATAGACTTTATAGTTTATAGACAGATAATGCCTGTGCAGGGAAGCTGGAAACAGTAGGTGAAGTAGGTAGGTATTACTCATGAATTCACATCATGATTATGTCTGCATAAAGAAGAGAGCAGCAGAGAGCAGGAATGTGTGTTTATCTCCATCACAGTCATCCACACAGGACAAAAACAAACACACATACAGCCAAAGAATAAACAAATCTGGAAAGAATGTTTGGTTAGGTTAGTAAAATTCCCTACTGTCAGTCAAATAACAAGGTATGTGAATGTTTGTTTCCTGTGGGTCAGTGGTGTTATTGTTAGCTAAATCTAAAACGATTCATAATCGTATTGTTAACTCAAAGCTGAAATAATGATATGATAAAGAAAGAAATATGATAAATGACAAAATACACATAACAAAATGACAAAAAAAAAAAAAAAACTAAAGTTAGAAAATTAGCCAATTCAAAATATTAATAAATTCATGTATAAATAGTAAATAGTAATAATAAATAGTATATAAATAATACTAAAATATATTGCTGTGGGTATGTGTGGAAATTAATTATTGTCAATTACACTAAATAGTAAAGCTGCTACTGACTGCTTTACTAGTCGATTGATGCATAAGCTCCTTTTTTCCTACAGTATAAACATGAATTGGATCCATTTGATGAACCCATGCAAAAAAATCAATATTATTTTTGTTTTTTAATTATTGGCATTATAGTGTGAGAACATGAGAGACACACCTTTGCCTTCTTTGGACAATCCTTCTCAGACTGGATTCACATCTGAGACAATAGTGTAACCATCAAACCTATTTATCGTCCTTTTTTAAACCTTTTCTTTTCTACAGTACCAGAGCTGAAAAGTCTGCTTAGGTTATACTGCCTCAAAGTGGACGAACATTATAATGCATTTACTCTTGTTTGCTCTTTTTGGTTACTGAAAGGCACTGTAAAACAAAACATAACATATTCTGATTTGTCTATGAATGTGAAATGTTTAAAAATGCAGCACACTGTTTATACTCACAAATTATGTTCCTGCTCAGAGGTGGCAACAGACTCAGCTCCATTAGTCACCTGAGTGAGGAGTGTAGTTGGGGAGTTGGAGGTTGTAGAAGAGGGGCTGGTCAACACAGGACTGCCAGGAACAGGAGAATAAGAGGAATCTGACTGCTGAGGGGAGGCTGTGCGCATCACCTCTGAAACACAGACAGTACAAGTGTGAACGATATAATCTTAATATAGGATCTGAAACAGTGATATACAGACACTGGATGTGTGAAACAAGACAAACACCTTCAGTGGACAGCAGAAGGTACAAGAATGGGGACGGAGAAACACTCCGTATTGAAAATACCTAGTGTAGGGCTATTAGAAGAAGCGGATACGGTTGGGGAAGCGGGTTGAAAGGAACTATCTGGAATACTGTGAGAAGATGACCGCCGGCTCCTCCTGCCCTCCTGCTCGCTGGGGGTCAGCTTCCTTCTGTCCCTACGGATGTTAGGTGCTGCTTCATCCATCTCGCCATCTTCATTTTTGAGGGCATTCTACAAAATACACAAAACACAGAAAACATTCAGTATTTTTAGTTACAACCTCAATCAAAAGTTTGGGGTCTGATTTTTTGTTTATGTTTGTGGCTCACCAGGACTGCATTTATGATAAAAATCAAACATACAGTAAAAACTGAAATATTGTGAAATAGAATTACAATTTAAAACAAACCTTTCTATTTTAATACATTTAATTTATTCCTGTGATGGCAAGGTTGAATTTTCATTATCATTGCTCCAGTCTTCAGTGTCACATGATCCTTCAGAAATCATTCTAATATGCTGATCTGGTGCTCA
The DNA here is from genome assembly GCA_018749465.1 of Paracanthobrama guichenoti. NCBI lineage: Eukaryota > Metazoa > Chordata > Actinopteri > Cypriniformes > Gobionidae > Paracanthobrama > Paracanthobrama guichenoti. The sequence goes on along the minus strand of CM031949.1, from coordinate 809,278 downwards.
AGAAACATTTCTTATTAAGATCAGTGTTGAAAACAGTTGTGCTGGAAAGGATTTTTTCAGGATTCTTTGATTAATAGAAAGATCAAGTCATAAATTGAATTATTTTTAACATTATACTTTAGTCACTTTTTATCATTTTAATGTCTCCTTGCTGAATAAAAATATATTTTATCTTAAAAAAAAAAAAAATGAACAGTAGAATGTCTGAGAAAGTGAGTGTATGAGGTGCATTGAGAGTTTACTTCATAAATGGTGAACTGTTGTTTAAGGTCACCATCTGTGCCACTGCTAGTCATGTGTTTCTGGATGATGCCTTCCATTCCTAGCTGCTCCAAACAGTCTGTCACATCATAAAATGAGTCCTGATCTGGAAGCGCTGTCAGCGTCTGAGAGGACAGAGGAATAATTTCACATCAAGAGCACTGAGGTTCAGCATTGGTAACTACTGATATGTGTTGTAGATTGATATATGTCAGTATATCCATGTTGTAGTACCTTGTTGATGAGGGTCATGGTGTAGATGAGCAGCTCTGTGTCTGATCCATTATTCGCTGACAGGATATCTGTTAGATACGTCCAAGGCTTCACACCTGAAAGAGACAAAGTATTCCCTAAGCTCTCTCTCTCTCAAAAAAATAAAATAAAATAATAATCAACATACCCACTGTTGTTTATATCAAAATAATAATAATGGCTCAGCAATAAGGATTATTTAAGGATTATTTAATTATTATTTTACAGCAATAAGGATTAGCTTGTATTTTGGCAAGCTGACAGAATCAAGCAAGCCAGTACTGTGGTATTCCTACATTTGCAACATCTTCCCCTGTCTCTAAAACAAAAACATCTATATTTTTCTAATATATATTGAAAATAAAAGTGCTGACCTCATTATCTATCTGGCTGCACAGATGAGGACTTGGAAGTTTAAGTTGGAATTGGCTAAAAACTAAACAAATCTGAAAATGGTTTTGTACCATGTGATATTGCTTTTCCACAAAAGTGTGTATGTGAAATCACAGGTGTTATGAAGTTAATTGTTAAAGTTTTTTTAATCACCGAGTGAAATACAATGCTTTAAATAGGCCAGTGAAAATGTTAGCAGGGCAGGTTCAGATTTGCTACTGCCAGCTTGGCCAGCAGCAGCAAAAAATTTTAAATAAAATAAATTTAAAAAAGAAATGAATGGCAAATGATGAATTCAGAGAAACAGTATTATGAAAGAAGGTTTAAATGTTTAACCTCTCTTTTCATCCACAATGTTGACAGCTTGAATGAGGAGTGGACTGTTGGACTCAGTGTATTCCACAAACACTATCAGCAACTTCAGAGCCGTTTTCACAACCAGCCGAGACTGAAGAGATAGAGAGAGAATGAGAAGGAGGCTATAAACTTACCAGCACTTACAGTCCTCATACAGAAGATGGCAGTATCAAACCTCAATCTTTTAATGCAACCAAGTACTGCAGAGTATTTTATCTCTAGTGTTTTGTGTATTTTTTCAGGCTTTATTTCTGATACTTCTGTAATTTTCATGAACAAATGAGAATGAAACGATTACACAACAGCACCAGACAGTTTATTGTGCCGCATTTCAATCTCAAGTAACCTGTAATAATCATTTCTGTGGTGGATTTGGCAAACTATTCTCCCACAATAGTAATATTTCATTTTAATAATTAGAGGTTATGGTTGAAAGTGAAGATTGAAAATTTTGATTTTGGTCCAGATTCACACCTACATTTCTACACTAGCTTTTACATTTCTGGCCAACTTATATATATATATATATATATATATATATTTTTATTTTTTATAATTACATTGCCTTAGGATGAATTTACTTCTTTTTTTTTTTTTTAACAAATTTGGCAGACTCTTTAATACAAAACCGACTAGGAAACGAATCCATGAACTTGGTGTTGCCAGCCTCATGCTGTACTGTTCGAGCTATAGAAATATATTTGCAAGTTTTGTTAAATAATATAGCAGATAAGCATCTGTACAATAAGTAATCCAGCGGTTAGGAATCATACATATGTATATTGTGGTCAGTATTTACAGATGCTGTGGTGTGCATGTTTGTGTTTCAATCACTCACCAGGCTGCCACTCAAAGTGTACAGCCACTGTACCGTCTCGTTGTGGTTCACAACACCGTTCATTCCATCCACAAACAGCATGATCTGACTGAGAGCTGGGAACATGACAGCAGATTTTAGCATACAGCTCAGGCATGCCCTTAAGGATCTAGTGATTTGTCCTAAAGCTTTCCTGTTTGCTGGTCTAATTCCAGCCAGTATAAACTTCCTGTAACAGATGGCCTATTTAGCCAAAAAAGTCCTTCGTGCTATTTGAAGTCTGCATGCAAGATGTGTGGTGTACATGCATAATAAATTCATTATATTCTATAATTGACTTCTGCTTTTAGAAACTCTGGACTAATACATAACACGCATCTTTAAAAGTCACGTTAATGATTAGTGACAGAACCGTCAATAACCCTGCTAACATTTTTAATAAAGACATGCATGAAGTATTTTGTAGCAATGTTGATATGCTTATAACAAACCTCTGAGGATGTAGTTCTGGTAGTTATGATCTGCCTCAGCACCCACTTTAATGAAACATGTCAGACCCTCGGAGAGTACAAACTCTGGAACCAAGTCCTTATCATCCTGTGCAATATAAAATACAGAATTAAACCTGCTTCTGTGTACAACTATGATATACACTACCATTCAAAAATATATTTTTCAAAGAAATTAATACTTTTATTTAGCAAGGATGCATTAATACGATCAAATTACAGTTTGATCAAAGACATTTACATTAAGAAAAAAAAAAAAAAAAAAAAAAATCAAATATGAATGCTGTTCTTTTGGAATTTCTATTTATCAGAGAACCCTGAAAAAATGGTACCATGGTTTCCACAATCAATAATAGTAAGAAATGTTTCAAATTATGTGACACTGATGACTGGTGTAATGCTGAAAATTCAGCTTTACCAGCACAGGAATAAAATACATTAAAATCTATTTAAAATGAAAACAATATATTTCACAATGTTAATGTTTTACTGTATTTTTGATCAAATAAATGTAGCCTTGGTGAGGATAAGAGATGTCTTTCAAAACCATAAAAAAAAAAATATTACCAACGGTAGAGTATGTTTGGATAAACGTGCTTTGACATTGGCATGTTTGTCTGTTTACAACCATGAGCGTGTTTAAAGAATATAAACTGCAAACCTAATAATAAAGAGGACAGTATGCTCTCTTATTACATAAACTCGTTAGATGCCCTTTATAAATATTTTTATGGTAGTATTAAAGGGTCATGACATATTTTGACATATAAGAGGTAATTTAAAACATCCTGCAAGTTAGCTTAAGACGTCTTCCTCATTATAAAACAAAGCATTTATTTAACCAAGTATATTTGGGGACTTGTGATGTCACACAGGCAAATGCATTTGCATATGCCCATCTCCAAAGCAAGACATCAACAAATAGAACCTATTACAAACCCGATTCCAAAAAAGTTGGGACACTGTACAAATTGTGAATAAAAAAGGAATGCAATAATTACAAATCTACAAATAGATAACATATCAAATGTTAAAAGTGAGACATTTTGAAATGTCATGCCAAATATTGGCTCATTTTGGATTTCATGAGATCTACACATTCCAAAAAAGTTGGGACAGGTAGCAATAAGAGGCCGGAAAAGTTAAATGTACACATAAAGAACAGCTGGAGGACCAATTTGCAACTTATTAGGTCAATTGGCAACATGATTGGGTATAAAAAGAGCCTCTCAGAGTGGCAGTGTCTCTCAGAAGTCAAGATGGGCAGAGGATCACCAATTCCCCCAATGCTGCGGCCAAAAATAGTGGAGCAGTATCAGAAAGGAGTTTCTCAGAGAAAATCTGCAAAGAGTTTGAAGTTATCATCATCTACAGTGCATAATATCATCCAAAGATTCAGAGAATCTGGAACAATCTCTGTGCGTAAGGGTCAAGGCCGGAAAACCATACTGGATGCCCGTGATCTTCGGGCCCTTAGACGGCACTGCATCACATACAGGAATGCTACTGTAATGGAAATCACAACATGGGCTCAGGAACACTTCCAGAAAACATTGTCGGTGAACACAATCCACCGTGCCATTCGCCATTGCCGGCTAAAACTCTATAGGTCAAAAAAGAAGCCATATCTAAACATGATCCAGAAGTGCAGGCGTTTTCTCTGGGCCAAGGCTCATTTAAAATGGAGTGTGGCAAAGTGGAAAACTGTTCTGTGGTCAGACCAATCAAAATTTGAAGTTCTTTTTGGAAAACTGGGACGCCATGTCATCCGGACTAAAGAGGACAAGGACAACCCAAGTTGTTATCAGCGCTCAGTTCAGAAGCCTGCATCTCTGATGGTATGGGGTTGCATGAGTGCGTGTGGCATGGGCAGCTTACACATCTGGAAAGGCACCATCAATGCTGAAAGGTATATCCAAGTTCTAGAACAACATATGCTCCCATCCAGACGTCGTCTCTTTCAGGGAAGACCTTGCATTTTCCAACATGACAAAGCCAGACCAAGATTCAAGATTCAAGAGTTTTATTTGTCACATACACAGTTATATACAGAATATACAACCGGCAGTGAAATGTAAACAGGTCCGCTCCATGGACAGTGCAAATTCACAGTTAAAAACACAAGGAAGAAATTATAATAGAAATAGGATATAAAAAAAAAAAGTACTATCTATATATATATATATATATGTCTATATCTGTAGAATTATAAATAATCAAGTCAAGAGAAAAAAAAGGTAACAAATAAGGATAAAGTGGAATAAAATAATTGAAGTAGACTTTGCAGTGAGTAAACTGTAGACTTATAAATATGTGGTTAACAAATGTATAAAGAGTATAATGTGCAAACAGGTTTATGACAGGTTGTTACACAGTAACAACGAGAACAGAAAGTGCAGTGCAATGTCAGTGTATCGATGTTTATCCTGGCGTGAAGTCACGTGATGTTAAGTGACTGAGTTCAGGAGTCTGATGGCCTGGGGGAAGAAGCTCCTCCTGAGTCTCTCAGTTTTGGCCATCAGGCTTCGGAAGCGCTTACCAGATGGTAGCAGCGTGAAATGAGGGTTTGCAGGGTGATTAGAGTCCTTGATGATCTTGGTAGCTCTACCTTTGCAGCGTTTGGTGTAGACGTCCTGCAGAGACGGGAGAGCTGACCCTGAGATACGCTCGGATAAGCGCACTACTCTTTGCAGGGCTTTGCGGTCATGACTGGTGCTGTTCCACCACATACTGCATCAATTACAACATCATGGCTGCGTAGAAGAAGGATCCGGGTACTGAAATGGTCAGCCTGCAGTCCAGATCTTTCACCCATAGAAAACATTTGGCACATCATAAAGAGGAAGATGCGACAAAGAAGACCTAAGACAGTTGAGCAACTAGAAGCCTGTATTAGACAAGAATGGGACAACATTCCTATTCCTAAACTTGAGCAACTTGTCTCCTCAGTCCCCAGATGTTTGCAGACTGTTATAAAAAGAAGAGGGGATGCCACACAGTGGGAAACATGGCCTTGTCCCAATTTTTTTGAGATGTGTTGATGCCATGAAATTTAAAGTCAACTTATTTTTCCCTTAAAATTATAAATTTTCTCAGTTTAAACATTTGATGTGTCATCTATGTTGTATTCTGATAATATATAATATTGAAATTTGAAACTTCCACATCATTGCATTCTGTTTTTATTCACAATTTGTACAGTGTCCCAACTTTTTTGGAATCGGGTTTGTATAAATCACTGGCGCTGTGTACAGTAGATACTGTATAGAGATGCACATTCAGTTTCTGACATGCTCCACGCACTTGAGTCTGTCAACAGGTCAAATAGAAGAATGAAAGAAAGTTCTCTTTAAGGAGACCAGTTTAAATGGTCTGTACATATATATACACATATACATATACACATATTATATATATTATATTATATTATATTATATTATATTATATTATATTATATATATATATATATATATATATATATATATATATATATATATATATATATATATATATATATATATATATAAATAATTTTATTTTTAAGTGAACCTATTACATATTAAAATAATCATGACCCATTTAAAGAAATCAGCGTTACTTTCTTGGGACCTGTCATCCATGAAGGATTTAAATGAGCCATTTTTTCCCTTCCTTCTTATTTGTCTAAAACCTTTTCAATTGGACTCGTTGCATGCCTACTGCTGACTTATTTCTACTAAAATCTCAGTGCACACAAGCTTCTGTTAAAGTATTCTCCCACAGCAAACAATAGCAATCTCTTTCTGTCAATAAAAACTAATTACATTATAATATAGTGTATTATACACACATGAAATAATGGTTTATTATAGTTAACATACCATTCAGTATATTATATTAAAAATGACACTAAATGTGTTTAAAGCTTCTGGAACCTATTACTTAAACGTTAAGGTGGACTGTATTAGTGCAGCTTCGCGCTGATATGGGATACTTCCTCTGGAGTATTTTCTGTTTAATTTTTTCATGCTTAGGCTAAATGCAGAAGTGAACATGCATAAAGTCCACTGTAATACAATATATGTGGAAGAGATCAAGTTATTTTCACTCATTTAGTTCACTATGTTAGTCTATACTTCTTGTTGTTCTATTCTTACTCTCCCTATCTGTAACATCTAATCCAACAAGCCACAAGCCTAATCCAACTCATTACATTTTCTCTCTTAAAAACCTGTTGTGTACATTTCATGATCTCACCTGGAAGAGTTGCTTTAAAGAAAACAAGGATCGTCGGAGCTCAGGGCCATGGGAGTTATACAACTTCTCTATGAGAGGGAGAGAGATAAAAGAATCATAAGTCAATCAACAAAGGCAACAATACTGGATTCTAAGAGGCAAAGGTTATTATTGCAGTGACACATTCACAAAGAGCACTTCAACACACACCTCATCAAGATGAGGATCAGCAATGAAAATGACCACCTACTTTATTAGATTAAAGTTCACAGAATGACTGAGGCATCAGTGTCCACAGCTGGCACTCAACTCACTCTGATAGCTAGATCTTACCAGCACACTCATGTGGTGGTAATTACAAGTTAACAATTTGCATGGATAAAAACAAGGCATCATTAATCATCAGATCTTAGGAATTCCCTCACTAACTTATCATTTTAAGGAATTTGGGAGGAAATGAGTGGTGATGTCACTGACTGCCTGTAAACAGTCATTCAAGTCATATAAATGCCTTGGACATAAATAGCACTGGATTGACAGGTTAGTCATGACACAAAAGTGTCTTACTTTCTTGATTTTAAAAGCATTTAAAAATTGTACTCCACTACCAGACACACCAACTTATTCTTTATTATTTTCCACATTTTGAAGCAATAATATAGTCATCAAAATTGTGAAATAACACAGAAGTATGGGAATGTAAAAATAAATCAAAACCAATTTGATAATTTATGTACTTTAAAGCCGTCATCTTTTGCCTTCTAAATTTTTTCAACCAGCTTCATGAGCAATTCTGCTTTTGCTTCATTATGTCGTCCAACTCAAAAAGATTTTTGATTTGTAAAACCCTTAGGCATAGTTTTTAGGATCATGATAAACAGTCAGGTGAATCCTAATTCTGTCAAACATTTAAGATAATTAAATTAAAGTCAATCATTTAGATCAGATTCCAATCAGATACACAAATAATTGGATTTGGATTGACAGTGTGAACCGTCTCAATCCAGCTGGTTAGCATGTGCCTGTAGTGAGAACTGAAGGAAACTTGCACAGCAGACACATGATCCTCCTCAATAGCAAACACAAGCTGATGCACTCAGGCAACAGGCATTTATTTTACAGTTGATTGACCATCTACACATTATTTATTTGAAAATATTGAAGACAGGCTTAGTAAACAGTCATTCCTCAATGCCTGGGAATAGCATCATTTGTAAACAAGTGTTTGTAATGTTTGAAACTTTCAGTTCAAAAGGTCCAAGACTCAGCAAACAAACAGTCCATTTTGTGTAAAGCTGCTTTAAATTCATACAGTATGTATAACGTATACATCTTTCTCAACTTGGCAGATGTATATCGCACAATAACTGGTACAGCCATGAAAAAGTGGTTTCTAAAGAATGTTGATACCATCTTGATTCACAGACTGGTCATGAACAGTGAATATTTGTACATTTTGTGCCTAAGTTAATGTCCCATGAGAACTGAATATTACTAGCCACTTGATCCCTTGATGTAACGTCATGAAGCACGTCAGATGAAGAGCTTCTGGCCTTTAGCAAAAGCATGGGTTTCTAATAATGTTTTGTTTTGGTGATCTGTTTTGACAACGAAAAGACCAAACGTCTGTCACTATGATGTGTTCTGTTGTAGTTACTATCCCTGTGTGTGTGTGTGTGTGTGTGTGTGTGTGTGTGTGTGTGTGTGTGTGTGTGTGTGTGTGTGTGTGTGTGTGTGTGTGTGTGTGTGTGTGTGTGTGTGTGTGTGTGTGTGTGTGTGTGTGTGTGTGTGTGTGTGTGTTTTCTGAGCTCAGTAGTAAAGTCCATGACCGCATGGAGAATGATGTGGTCCACCGCTGACAGCTGCTTGCTACTGATAACGTCACTCACTCACTCACTCCACTCACCCCACTCACCCCACTCACCCCACTCACCCCACCACCCCACTCACCCCACCCCACTCACCCCACTCACCCCACTCACCCCACTCACCCCACTCACCCCACTCACCCCACTCACAGACATTACAGATGGTCCCCAAACACACATCTGCTCACACAACACAAACTGTACACTTATGGGATTCATGAAGAACACATGAAAATGTTATGCTGCTGCTTGGATGGATGTCACAACAAGCAGACAGGATATCATATGCCACACACACAAAAAGAGAAGGAAGCATGGTTTTATGGAGATTGTGGCACACGTATTTAACAAAACTCTCAACATCTCACTAAGAAAAATATATACTTTGCACATTCTTTTTATCACATGCAAGCATATATCCTTTCAATAAATTATTTTCAACCTCTTATTATACAGGCTAATAGATCTGCCAAGAATTTCACTGTCAGCAAATGTGGTACCATAAACCAGTCCTCCCAGTCTAAAACTATACATCACTGTGTTCATGAGAGAGATGAAGAATGACACAAAAAGAAGTGAGGGCAGATGGGCAAAATATTACGAAATATATAAAACGACACACAAACATGTAACCACCAAAGGATCTGTGTGTCATGCAGGGTAAACCAACATACAGCTCATACATGCAGGGTAAATCAACTTACTAAAGCAAGCAAGCAAGCAAGCAAGCAAGCAAGCAAGCAAACAAAAGTGTAATAAGAGCTTTTATTAAAACTCACTTTTTACACAAACAGTCGGCTGCCCTTCAGATCCTATACAGCTACACAGAATTACATAAAGGCTAAATAATCTGTAATGCAAAGTACCAGACTGACTGGCATATTTGTTACACAATTTTGCCATTTCTGTTCTTCCATACGTCATATAACCTGTCATGCAGCTACTGTTAAACTAATTAAATTACATCATAAAACATCCCTGAGGGGAAGCTCAAAGCACTTTTAGGGACTTAAACTTTTCATGCTTTCAGAAGTAACTTTCTTGCATTTTAGACAACAAACACTATAAAAAAAATAAATAAATAAATAAAAACCTTAAGAAAACATGTTCACAAACTGGAAAGTAGAATATAGAAAGAACAGTTGAATAATTTGAACACTATTTATTCACGGATGGATCATTCCAGGTTCGTCTGAGGATAAGCGAATGACAAAACCAAATATGACAGAGGACTTGTACAATCCTTGAGAGAAACTGTGACTTGGTACATTCTTCACGTCACACTGAATGAGATTATTCACACGTGGCTTTTCCCTCTGATTCTGCATTTACTACTCCAACTCAAGACAAGTACAAGATATTCGCAATGTCTCTAAGGTTAAACTTTTAGACAGCAGAATCAGTTCAAGAACATTGTTTAGACATATCAAAATAACGGTTACAGTGACAACATTTGATTTAAGTAACTGTCATCCTGTCAGTTTACCCTGAGTAAAAGACTTGAGATCAACAATTCCTCCAGATATGTTGTATGCAGTCCTTCAGTCCTGTGACATAGGGTGCTCCAGGAGTCAAGCCCATTGTATGAGGGTTTTAGCACAGGAAGCCATTCTGGGCAGGAAACGGAAATGCAGGAAGAGTGACACAAGGGAAGAGTAACAGACAGCGCTCTGAACACAACGGTCTGAAAACACATAGCACTACCAATTTAGGACAGTGGGATCAAACATTTGCAAAGACAATGTCATTATCAACATTCACAGCGTCTACACTGGAAGCACTAATACTGCATGCGTCCTTAATAACGGTTCAATCAGCCATAATCAAGGCTCGATTAAAGCACAAGCAAAAAGGGCTTTTCTAAGGGGATTTTATTTTTTCCTACTTTAATTACAATGAAAATCATTGTTGAAAAATTGTCATAGAATTTTAGAAATAAATACTAAAAAAGTTCAACATTCAATAAAATACAATATTTGCAAATAAAATGTGTACCATTCAAAAGTTAGGGGTCAGTAAGATTTTTTAAAGAAATGAATACTTAAGCAAGGTTGCACTGATTGATCAAAAGTGACATTTATAAATGTTACAAAAGATTTAAATTTCAAATAAATGTGGTTCTTTTGAACTTTCGATTCATAAAAAAAAAGAATCTTTAAAAAAAAAAAAAAAAGAATAATAAATAAATAAAAAAAGAAAGGTTTCCAAAAAATATAAAAGGTGGCACAACTGTTTTCAACACTGATAAGTGTAAGAAATGATTATTGAGCACCAAAACAGCATTTTTTAAGGATCATGTGACACTGAATACTGGTTTTGCCATTACAGGAAAAAAAGTGTTACATTTTACAATTTTTAAATAGAAATGATCATTTGATCAAAATAAAATGCAGCCTTGTTGAGCATAAGAGACTTCTTTTTCAAAACACTATTAAATGCACACTACTAAAAAAGCAGACTTGGTCGGTATTGTGTCATAGCTGGGGTGTGGCGCATGGGAAACCAATCCATTCCCTAACACTGGAAATGCATGGTGTTAACCCAGTATAGCCGTACATAGAATCACTTCTGTCGCTCGACAGAGCAAGATACTTACAAAAACTGAGCCGTATTGGGTCGGATTGTCTGTACAATATCTGTGACTGGACAAACGACCCAACGGAATGGCCAGAGGTGGTGTCATTTACTAGTCAAAATTCATGCTGCTCCCCCAAATATTACATGACATGCCTACTTCATAAATCACCCAGTCTTTCGATGAAGACTTTGTTCAGTGTTCCTGAATTTAATGGATTTAGAGTATGTATTACATACATTTAACGTTTTAAAATTATCATAAAACTTGCCTATGAAATGGATTCTTTTTCAGAATACGCTGTGCATTGCAAAGACCATTTATGTAGAAGTTTGTTTGGGCTAGAATATAACATGAAATGCACAAACGTCTAATGTCAAACGTTAATTTACCGCAGTGTTTAACAAACATTTGTCAAAAGCCTAAAATCCAGTTATACGATGAGCTGTTTGCCATCAATGACAGGTTTAGATAAAGTTCAGACATCTGTCAGTTTTCTGTTGTCTTGCATATATGTGGCTTTATTTGTTTATTTAGTAATTGTTCTTGTTAGTACAGCCATGCACGAATTACTTACTTCAGTATTTACATTTTACAAAGCAAATTTAGAGTTGACGTCACAATATTATTGAAAATTTCTTCATTTTAAGAATTTTAAGTTTATTCATTTGCTTTTTTATAACAACCATCTTCATCAAAAGACTGGGTGATTTATGAAGTAGGCTATTATGTACATGATCCCAGCCCTAACGAAATTGCCTGCTTTTTGACGCAGTTTGAGACCCGTGCCAAGTATGATTATATTGCCGTTTTTGTTAAACAAACTTTTGCCATTGCAATTAATGAAATCTCTTATACCAGCATCATGTAGTCAAAATGTTTAATTGTAATGGACGTATTGCACAGGTGAAACTGACGAATGGCTTCGTCTGTTTATTCAGCAGTATAAAACTTCAGGTCCGTCACACAGCAACTTTTCGGCATTTCACCAAGCAAAAATCAATTATTATCATTACAAAAAGTAAATATCAAAGTCTACACGCGTTCATTCGAATAGCTCGTTTTCCCCCCACGGCATAACCGGATATGACGTTTTTTGTAGGCGTTCATACATCATATGGAACACGTTTGCTTCCATAGAAGGGCCTTCTTTAGCGTTCTAGTTTTGCTTTACCAATTCTCTTTTCAAATCAGGTTAAGCACTTGTTAGATTGTTAGGGCATAAACACAAAGCTCAAAAAAAAAAATTTTCAGAACATTTGAATGAAGATAAACCACTACAGCATGCCTTGCCAAAAACACCAGTGTTATTCTCAGTGGCAGTCTGGCAAGACAATGGAAATAATCTTCTAACTCAGTTAACCCCCATTTATGTTTTTTCAGGGCCTGGTCCTCTGAAAGACGATGTGCTGTAAGCGATGGTTCCTGCATACTGCTCTATTCCATAAGAAGGTAAGAATAGAAAGTGATGTATCGGTATCCAAACAAGATGTTTAAAGCAACAGACACAAAGATGCTACATATTCACTTTTAGTTTCCGTGATGGTTGTTTTAATATCAGTGGGAGTGTAAACTAAACCTGAACATCTGAAAGAGCTTTCATCCTAGGGCGGTCAAAGGTTAACACTGCAGGTCAAAACAATGGCTGGGCAGAAACTCTCTGTTTGACCTGCTCACACATGCCATCCTAACTGCAGTTAACCAAATAAACTCCTGCTGCATGCCCATATGGACAAAAGAATTGGCAATGACTAAAAAGATAAGGGAATAAGTTTTCCCATGGAGAGTTTAATGAGCCTGTGAAGACAGGTTAAGAGTCCCTTTTAGTAGTGCCACAACAAAAGGATGTGGGTTAGACATTTAATAGCTTTTTGGTTACCTGATTGCAGTACATTTAAAAGACAGAACCTGTACAGCCTTATAAGGGCAAACTAGAAAAACACTCTCTTTTTTCGGATCTGCATCAATAGAAAGCATGCACAGAGCACATTGCCAAAAAGAGTAATCTAAATTATTTCCAGAATCTACGACCATGTTCAAGACACCATCAACAGTAAACAAGACCGCAAAAGCAAATTATGCTTAGTTCAATAAGAGACATCTGCTACATGACAACCTAAATTCATAGGATTAAACTTTAGTGCTTAATATTTACTGATCCCTGACCATTACTGGTCCCTATACTGGGAAAGTTTACAATGATTAAATGTGAACGGCATGCTGAATGATTGCCTTTTACCCAGCTGTCGCATTATCAACATCATGTGTTAAGCTTAGAGCTCTGTAAATAAGTATTTTGCGCATAGACATCTTTGTCCACCAGCCAGAGAGCTGTACTGCTGCTGGGTATCGGTGTCCACTTAAGTTCACGTGAACAGATCTTTAACACTCACTGCCTTCTGTGACTTCAAACCCTACTTATTGCAGTAGGGATCTCAGCCTCTGTTATTTAGAGTAACAAGGCACATGCCCTAAACCAGTGGATGAAACGCTAATGACTTAAAACTGACGCCAGGTGTGAGCAGACATAAAAACACACAAGAAAGGTCATGAGTGTAACCACTAACTAGTATATATATAGAGAGGGGATAGTCTGGGGACTAAACATTTAATTGTGTCCATAATGTTCTCATCTCTTTAAAATAACACGGCACATGTTCTACTAATAAAAAGCCCTATTTACAGAACTTATTTGGTCAAAGGGCTGCTGTCAATGTTGAGCCAAGAGCTCCACAGCGTGAAATAATTCTGTCACTGCTGCCAATACATTAAGTTGGTGATAAGGATTGACCTCATTACTGAACTAGTGACAACAGCCAAGTGTGCCTGGCACCTTACACAGAAAGGAGGGAAAGAAAACGCTTAAACATTGTTAAATGTTTTGAGAACCTTTTTTAAAAAAAGATTGCTTTTCAGTTTGACATTTTTTGACATTTTTTTGATTTGCTTAATGGTTCCATGTTTGCAGGCTTTACTTCTAGCATGCAAACATAATATTTTACATTTACATTAATTTATGCATTTGGCAGACGTTTTATCCAAAGCGTTTTATCCTTGCTTGACATTTCATCCTCGCTTCAGCTTTTGGCAGTTCCCTGGGAATCTAACCCATTATCTTGGTGTTTTGCTAGCACCACGCTAGCTACAGGAAAGCATATCTACAAATCAATTTTCAAAACAAAAGACAAATATTCATTGAAATATCCAAAAACTGAATACTTGCCGAGTGTCCATACTGTCTAAATGGAAAGGTCCAAATCTGTCAAAATCTGCATAAATATTTATGTGTTGGTCTAAGGTGGATGTTCTGGAGTTTTGCATAAGCCAAAAGCCGAATGTGATAGAAAGACTCTTTCTGCAAAAACACAAACAAGTTTTGACCATTTGGTTAGGTGTTTCCTCACATCAAAGACTGTGTTGGAGGAAAATTGTTGCTCCATTAAATTCTCTTTAGGTGATCTCCCTCAAGTGCATAACCATAGAAATTTCACAATATTTCACATTATCTTTAGTTAATTATTAAAATCAAATCAACCAATCAAACAAATAAACAAATTAAATTGTGAAATATGCAGATAACCCAGACAACGGTATAGATCAGGGATTCCCAAACTGGGGGTTGTGACTTGATAAAAACAACAGTAACTTGCATGTCATATTACCATTAACCAGCATCAGAAAACTATGAACATGTGAATGTGTTATTAGATTAAATATTATTAACTTAAAATCTGAAGGGGTAAATATTTTAGGTCAAAGAGTGCGGAAAAAAAGTTTGGAAACCCCTGGTATAGTGGGACAAATACATGTGAACTCTGACAGACACAGATGCAGGATATCCTGGGCTAATGACTCAGAGTACATCCACCGGACTCATTCCTGCCAAATCCTGATCCAGATTTGACACCAGCGCCGGCTCGTAAAAAAGTATGACACCAGTATTATGGAAGAATTTCACTAGGTATGAAAGCTTGTGATCTAAATGAGTAACCAAGGTTATGAGGAGTCTCCAGGGAGATGCCTACACAGGGATGTGAAATGCTTCAGGGGTGAGTGTGATGCTTTACATAGAGTCTGTCAATTGGATGAGGAACACAAGGCTTGATGTCACAGAGAGAGATCAGGCTTTAATGGTCATAAACGACTTGGGCACAGAGGGGGAAAAAAGAGATGGGGAGCTAAAATTGGATTTGCAGCATCATGGAAAAATGTTCCAGGGTTGTGCAAACTTAGGTAACCCACAGTACATGTATTGGCACATTAGCTTTCGATTAGCCTGAAGGGGGAAAATAAAATAATTAAAATTGAATGTGGAACAGAGTACTTGCATGCATATAGCATTGTATCTCCACAGACACATTTTATAAATTGACTCCAATAGGACGCCTGTGCGTCCGGATAAACCACCCTCATGTTCCAAGTGGACCAAACAATTGCCAGTCATGCTTAGAAAACCAGCTCACAGCAAATGGAGGGGGTGGGGGTGTAAGAGACTGGGGTGAATAACGCTTCAATTTAACCACCTCCCCCAACCGAAAAAAAGGCAATTTTTTTCATCCAATTGTGACTACATACATTAGTCAATGGGTCAATCTATCTATTTGTTAACTGCTACAGTGAAGTCAGTTCAGTGGAAAGGACATTTGGAATAGATGTCGATGAAACTTGTGAAATCACCAGATTATAACCTTTTCTTTCAGAGCACACAATGTGAGAGCCAACAAGTCTGAACACGAGGAGCTGACATGCAGGAATCAGAGACAGGCTTACAGTTTGTCTTCAATATCAGGGTTCCCACACCTTTTGGGAAATCATTTATTTATTCTCGATCTTTAAAGATATTTTTCATCCATATCTATTGGGTCCAACACAACAATGAACCCCACTGACTTTCTCTTTCATCAAAATATCCACAGATGACAGTAATTTTTGGGTTCACTACTAATTTTAAGTGAACTAAAAAAGATGAAAATGTCTTAAGATTAATCCATGAAGATTTAACTAATTTCCATGACCTTTCCAGGCCTGGAATGTCCCTGATAATTCCAGGTTTTTTGTGACTGTGGGAAGCCTGCAGTATGCAGACACGGGGATTTAAAGCAGATCAGCCAACAAGAGTTTAGTTAGATCCAGAAGTCACTGCATTTCTTCTATGATCTGTAGAAGAGATTTTAGAGGAATTTAAGTGGGTTAATAGTGTGCAGGGTGGCATCAAATTAAAAATAAACACATCTGTCCTATTTTGGCAGAATGTAAACATCAAGGTTTGAAACAGCACTTGAAAAGATTAGATAAAATGTTTATTTGACTATGAACATGACCTGTGGGTCACGTTCACGTGTCTATGCAAGGGAGGGGGCCTGTAGAGGTGTTAGAGAATGGATGCTAATGACAGACGTACGCTTGGCTTTGCTCAAATTTGAACAGTATGTGCTACTGACCAGCATCACATAAACAGAGTACGAAATAGAAGCCTGAGGCCTTAGGGATGACCTATCTGGAGCATGGCATTTCCTGTTGGCCAATTTAAATGACACTGTTCCTCCTACAGAGAATTACTTGGGGAAACACTTATAAAAAAAAACAAAAACAAAAAAAAAAACACCACCACAGCCCTTTTCTGAGCTGACGGGCTATACAGTAGCTTTAATCAAAAGTGATTGTTCTGACAAGTATTTTTGCTTCAATATTACACATGTAGTTTATCAAACACTAAACAATCTGCATGTGTTGCATATCTACATATTTTGTCTGAAACCAGAAATCCAAAAAAGGTCCATCTAATGCAGTGGTCCCAACCTTTTTTTTTATTTTTATTTATTTATTTATTTATTTATTTATTTATATATATATATATATATATATATATATATATATATATATAAGATGGCATAACAAAAAAATTCATAACTGTGTGTGTGTGTGTGTGTGTGTGTGTGTGTGTGTGTATTATATACAGTATATCAGGATTCCCACTGTATTGAAATGTAAATTTAACTCAATGGAGATATACATCAGTTCAAATGAGAAATATCTTGATTTTTAGTTGTTTTGGCTCAATGTGCCATATGCAGAATTTCAAACCTACAAGTAAGTGTATTTTTATGATAGCAGCAACTATCAATGCTTGTTTAGTCCAATTTTAAAACATTTTAAAGGGCTAGTTCACCCAAAAATAAAAATTCTGTCATTAATTTCTCACCCTCATGTCGTACCAGACCCGTAAGACCTTCATTCATCTTCAGAACACAAATGAAGATATTTCTGATGAAATCCGAGAGCTCTCTGACCCCTCCATATACAGCAATTTAATTAACACTTTCAAGACCCAGAAAGGTAGTAAAGACATCAATAAAATAGTCCATGTTACTCCACTGGTTCAACCTTAATTTTAAGAAGTGACGAGAATACATTTTGTGTGTAAAAACAAACAAAAATAACAACTTTATTCAACAATTTCTTCTGTGTCAGTCTCCTATGTAGTTAAGTTGTAAAAACAGTGCAGCTCCCGTGTCATCATCATCACACGCATGCATCGTGGTGCTCACATGAACAGCATCGGCTGCCATAGAACTCGAAAGCGCTGAACTGTTTACAACATAAACCACGTAGAAGACTAACAAAGGCTAGAACTAAATTGTTGAATAAAGTCGTTATTTTTTGCACACGTAAAGTATTCTCGTCACTTCATAAAATTAAGGTTGAACCACTGAAGTCACATGGACTATTTTATTGATGTCTTTACTACCTTTCTGGGTCTTGAAAGTGTTAATTAAATTGCTGTCTATGGAGGGGTCAGAGAGCTCTTGGATTTCATCAGAAATATCTTCATTTGTGTTCCGAAGATGAACGAAGGTCTTACGGGTTTGTAATGACAGGAGGATGAGAAATTAATGACAGAATTTTCCTTTTTTAGTGAACTAACCCTTTAAAGTTCTAACTTGACTAACTTTCCTGTAGCTCAAACAATAAGAGCATGGTGCTAGCAACGCCAAGGTCATGGGTTCGATTCCCAGTGAAAGCAAGAACTGACAATATGTAAAAATGTGTACCTTGAATGCAATGTAAGTCGCTTTGGATAAAAGCGTCTGCCAAATGCATAAATGTAAATGTAAAGTAACCGTGAGGCCCCCTTAGAAGTTTATCTCCTGGTGGAGAACTACTGCCCCTATAAAGCTCATGCTGATTACATTTTATGCTTTTTTTTGTAATTCCTGCTTTTCTTATACAATTTGTACAAAAGTGAGCAAACCGTAAACGTGACCAAGACAGTACTCTCCAGCTGAATCCATCTTTACAAAACTTTATATACTGCATACAATAGTATGATATTCTTAGTTAATCCAGCTGCAGTAATCTTAAAGTTGGCAAGGACCTGCAAGCTGAGTGTTCTGAGGAAAGCTTTGAACTTTTACTGGCAGACAGCACAAAAAAAAAAAAAAAAAAAAAAAAAAACACTTGATTGAGTAACAGGATGATGAATTACATTGTTTGGTGGGAACCTTTACAAAGCGCCATTTCTTTGTTTCTCTCTTTCCACTAAAAAACTAGGTTTGCATTTTAAATTCCTCTTTAGAAGTATTTCATGATTCAAACATGACTAATGACTATTAGATGCAGGATGCAGCATCAGCTCATTTCTAAAAAACAAAACAGGAAAACAAAGGGAGATAAGGCCTGTCTTAGTTTTTAACCCCTAAAATCAAACATTTTAACATGTTATTAAAGGAAATTAGTTGTTGATGCTGTAACTTTAAGTAAAGTTTACAGAGTGCACATTAGATATTCATAAGCCTCTGTGGAGTTATAAATCTGAATGGATATTTTACACACTCCTTCAGATACCCAGGAAGTAACTCAGCAGATTCTTTCATTTCCATAAATTATGTCTGCACCAGAGAGCAAAAGAGGACACATCTAATACTGAATGGAAAGGAACACATTGTTCTGACATAGAAAATGAGGGAGCTCGCTGGAGATCAGGAAGAGTATGAAGAACATATGGTAATAAAAACAAATCCTAAGAAAGTCCAATTCACACTTAAATGTGAATGATGTAAAAGTGGAAAAGCAAGCTGTGATTCAGCTAAGAATCATTTAACGTCACAGGAGGAGCAGCAGCACATGCAATTTAAAGACTCATTCATATGCATAGTTTTGGTTAAAGATCATGCATTACTTTAAAGACAAAGCAACATTTCTCTAGACATTACTAGCAACGTGACAAGCCCTTTCCAGTTCCAAAAGAAATAATAAACAGCCATGACTAATAATAATGGCTTCATTAAAATGCTGGATCTCAGTAAAATCAGCCACTATTTTTTACTTGTATCTGATTGGCTGGGCCAGCTGGCATGGACAACAAGTGGATCATGTTCAAAAGCCAAAGTCATGTGACCATGCAGTCACAGCGAGGTACTGGAACAAAGCCTGGCCACTTGTTTGTAACAAATGAGTGAAAGTGCGAGCACAGTTTGACTCAATTAATCAAACTGAAACTATGCCAGACACTACAACTGCTCAGTGGAGGTTGGACTGAGTGGAAGGAAGTTCTCTTTGATTTAAACCGATCCAAATGTAATTATAACTTTTCTAGTTTAGAAGTCGTTTAAAAAAAATTAAATAAAAAAACCTACATTGCAAAGAATTTCAAAATGTTCATATTTAAGCAGTCAATATAACATGGGATGAGAAAACATCTCAGATCTGGAAAGAAAAACACTTCATGCAGAAACGCTATCAAAACAATCAGGCAATGTGACTAAATTCTTAAACATTCCACATGACATTCCTGATCCTGACAACACAATTGCAAGCTGCAAGGACTCGACATTACCTCAATTATTACAAGACCGTTGTAGATTACAAAAAGAAATGCAAAACTGCTAAATCTATCGATTGTGCATGGCCACAAAAGCAACTCCATAAATTAATGTATTACACACAGCACACAATCAGAGCCAGTCGGGAGTGTTATGTACCATACAGTGACCCAAAACCCCCAGGGCTGGAACCGGTCTGTCCTGTCCTGTTACTCTCTTTGTGTCACTCTCTCTCACACACACACACACACACACACACACACACACACACACACACACACACACACACACACACCTTATACAGAATGAGGGGAGAAAGGTGTTTCCTTGTTTGAACCTACTCATCTGTTCACCTTCTGCCAGACAATACTAATGAAAGTTGATAGTTAATAGCAGGGGTGTGACTATATGGCCTAAAGTCTTGAATGCTTTTTTTAATAGCCTCAAATATTTTCTGCTTAAAAAAACAAAACAATTTAAATAAATAAGGAAAAGTGAAAGGAAAGTGAAACCGTCACATGGAATTTGAGACCTTGCAGTACAGATACTGTAAATCTATGCAGATTACAACTGAAGTGTACACATTGATTGGGAATCATTCGTTCTGCAATTTCTAAGTATGAGTGGAGAGGGAACCCTCACAATGGTAACTTTCTAACTACATCCTGGACATCAGAAATTAGATTCTACCTTAACAGTACACACCTGCGGCTGTATTACTGAAACTGAAATGTTCTATTTCAGGCTGTATTACTGAAACTGAAAAGTTCTATTTCAGGCTGTATTACTGTCCATTTCATCAGTGAAATTACCATGGTTGCTAAACAGATAGGATAGGATTCTGAGGGCGTTTTTATAATACAGTTTCAGGTGCCTAAAATGTAGGGTGACTCAGGTGACTATAGACTATGAACTCAGTCTATGGTTAGTCTTTAATGGGAGCAGAGATGCCATGTTTTGTCCCTAAGCTCTCAACCAAAAACTAAATGAAAGAGCAAACCAGGACTGCATTTGCAGTTATCATACACCATTGTATCGCATGCACAAAATGAACACAAAATACAATTTACTCAAACCGATTAATGATGCACAAGTGCTATTTTGCTATTTTTGCTATGGCGTAATGTTCGCTCACCTTGCACAAGGCTGGAATACATTACACAACTTTTAAAATCTGAACAGACTTTAAAACACTAGGCATCATATGTGCCAATTTTTTCATACTAAGAATCACACATTAACAGAATGAAGACATTCCGAACACAACAGATTTATGCAGAGACATGTTCCTAGGAGATGCATGACAAATGAAAACAACGTCGTCCCAAAGTTATCATGTTTGATATCCTCCAATTCATAGTCTAAAGCTAATATTTCACAAAAAAAAAAAAAAAAAAAAATCACAAGCACATTTCTTGTCAACTCCAACTGCCCAAAATCTGTAGACTGGCTCGGATTTTGGCATCTAGTATTAACTCGTCCAGACTGCAAATTGGGACAAAAATCTGGGCAAAAGTCATGTAATGTATTCCAGCCTTTAGTCAACTACTTCATTCATCCATCCAGCATGTGACTACAAAAACTCCAGAACTTGCTTCCTATAGGAGAGCTTAAAAACATTTAAGATGATAAACCATAAAACACAAATATGGATACATTTTCACTTAAATCACTGACCTAAACGAATTGTAGTTGAACTATTTAAAGGGTTAGTTTATCCCCTCCCCATGTCATTCCAAACCTGCAAGATATTTTAAATGAAATCTGAGAGACATTTCATGCAACTACCTCTGTCGCATTAAAAAGTTCATAAAGAGATTGTAAAACTAATCGATATGAATTGAGTCGTTTAGTTCAAATTTTCTGAAAAGATCATTTTATATGATGAACAGATTTAATTTAGGCTTTTATTTACATATAAACATTGACAAGTTAACAAACTGAAGCTCAACCGTATCTGGTTGATGCGCAAGAACAAACCTCATTGGTTCTTGCAAAAGCTCAGATGTGCTGTGTAACATACGAGAATGAACCTCATTGGTTCTCGCACTTCAAGCAAGCTTGAGATTCAGTTTACCATATCTGATGTGTGGGTTGATGAATATTTATATGTGAATAAAAGCCTAAATGAAATCTGTTCATCCTATAAAGCGAGTGTCTCTTCAGGAAATGTGGACTAAACTGCTCAATTCATATGGATCAGTTTTACGATCTCTCTATGAACTTTTTGAAGCGTCAAGTGCTAGTTACGCAGAGTGTCAATGGAGAGATAGAAATATCTCAGATTTCGTTAAAATACCTTCATTTGTGTTTTGAAGATGAACGAAAGTCTTACAGGTTTGGAACGACATGAGGGTGAGGTGAGCACTCTTATGTTCATTACTTCAATAGATCCCTGTTACAATGAGAGGCTATAGCTAGCTGAAGGGGTCATTGAAGATTTTGAGGATATATTTGGAATGATCCCAACTGAGGGGAAAACCGAACAGGGATAATATCATTTCAGCATTTCTGGAGAATGTGGCCCATTTTTTCCTTCTCTAAGACAAACTAAACCAACAGCCAGAGTGGAAAGCCAGGGATGACGTACTTGCCACCTCAGCAATACACATACAAACGCTGAAATGAACACACAAATAATCTGTCACGTTCATCAAGGCGTATTATTGTGCACACTCTTACCTAGGATGGAATGAACCCGCACTGAGAGCTGCGTACGGAGAATCAAGATGGGCTTCTTGCCTTTTCTGTAGAAAGAAGAAAAATTGAGCAAACTCATTAACTTTCATTTCACATACACAACCAGTTTGTGATTCCCATCAGCATTCTAGGTGAGTTCTATTTACCTGAATTCTTGAACTACTTGACTAATGCAGATGGAGCAAAGTACATTTAAAACATATTTTGAATGTGTCATTTTTCCAATTGCAGACACATTTGCTTTACTAAAGGCCAACTGGAGAGAGAGAGAGCGTTAGAAAGAGAGAATATGGGTCGGTAGGGATTAAGGTATGGAAAGAGAGAGTAAACAGGCATGGAAACTATGCATCAAGGGTGTTCGTGGCTAAAAATTGATTGCTCCAAGTCTTACGTTTTCTTCACAATGTTCTGTGTGGTTCACACACCCAGTCACAAAGACACTCAAACATGAACACACACCACACACACCCCAGTTTTGTCTTCTATTTTCCAAGTGCTGCTGCTTCAAATGACGCGTTTCCTGTTGCCAGTCACAGCAAACCTGAAGGAGCTCCAGCTGCAATTTTGCCAGCTTACAAATACATGATCAACCACTATTACTTTTACATTCTGTAGAAATAAAGACGATGTGAATATTCTTATGCCATGAATCTATATTTTTAAATTACACTAGTGACATTGTGTTCATAATAATGCTACAATTCTCTTCTCTGAGAAATGTACAGTACCATTATATCAATGCATACTCTATTTCTACAGAGTAGAAGTCAGAACTTCTTCCAATCAGGAGGAATTCAATTTTGCAATACCATAAAATCCATGGCAGAAGAAAGAGTGGCAATGAGAATCATTATCCTGACAACTGCATCCCTTAGATTTAAGAGGTGAATGACATATACATTGGCGTCATCTCTTGAGTTTGGGTGCATGGCAGAGCAGAACATGATTTAACAGCGGTCTCAAGCTTAAAACAAGTAAAACTTAATATTACCAAGTACTTAAATGTATAATTACACTGTAACAAGGACATACATTCTGGATTCTTTGAGGAATAGAAAGTTCAAAAGATATAAGTGTCTTTAAGGTTACTTTTGACCAATTTAAATGCACTCTTGCTGAATAAAAGTATTAATGTCTTTCCAAAAAAAAAAAAAACTACTTGCTTTTACTAGAAAAAGTATTAGAAATACAGCACTCTGGTTTTAAAGTGGTTCTCCAGACCAAGGCTGAAAGTTCCAAAGTTATGCAATACTGCAGTTTGAGCTGACTCAGAGTTCTAGATCTGCGGTTCAGTGTTTTTCCTCGATTCAGTGTATTCTGAGACTGTCAGTCTAAGCTGTGGTCAACACACTCACCGAAATGCTGGCTATGCCTGTGTGAAATCACTCATGCCTTTGGTGTGTCCAATGACTGTGTGTTACTAAGCAACACTAGTAAATGATTTAGTGAAACTGATATGTGTCATAATTAGGCAAGGCCGAACATTCAGGGGGTCACAGACGTTCTACATAAGAGTTTGGCGCGATTTCAACAGTATAAATTAATAAGAAATAAGCATTAATATCAAATTAGTGCTTTTAGTCCAGCCATTGTTTTTGGTTTAGCCAATGCACAAGTTTATTCAGGCATTTGTAATATGTCCAGTCAAACATCTTTATAAAATAGCCTGTTATATTAAACGCCTTAAAATTGGTGTTCTCAAACATCAAGGTGAGTAAACAACCATGCTAAAGAGTTAAATAGGGCCATTTTCTAGTACCATCCCACTGTCATGGTACATCCCAAAAACTGTTACATGGTTACAAATTCATGGTGGAATTAACCATTGTTCACACTAGTTTTCAAAACAACACAAATTGGGGAATTCCTCAACTATAGTGTCAAAGACTAAACACAAACACAGAGAGAATAGAGTTATCAGTGCATTTCCTGACTATAACAGTATCAGCAGCGTTGTTTCAATTCTGTTCCATCCGGTTAGAGGAACAAATGGATGGATGTGTAGAGACAGAGACCTACAAAACATAATAGAAATGTTCTTGATTTTACTTTGTTCACCTCGCCAAAACATAATGAACTGCCATGAGTGTGTTGGTTGAAACCCATTCTTTTCTTAAGTCAAATTTCTAACTTATTCAACAGACTAATTAATTTATAAGAGTCTTTAATATCAGATCTACAAAGCCAACATACAAGAGTTCTACAGGAGCAACAAGAGACTTGAGAACACAATGTCATGATTATAGTCTGATGACACCACTATGTAATAAAAAGATGACTAAATATAGCATTAGAGAGGGCAGTGCTGTTAAGCACGTGATATAAAGTCCCGAGAGGTCAAAATTGGTTTAAACTTTACATCGTTGCACATCAGTGTTGCAAGCTTTTCTTATCCACTCTCTCTTCTAAACGCTCCATCATTATAAAGCCACGTTCCCAGCGTCTCTGACTAATGTTGTCCACTCCTTCCCTCTGGCCTCACTAAGAATATCTGTGTGTGAGTAAGTAACATTCACCTAATGAACGATTCTCCCAAATTTGGTTCTTGAATGTGACTAAGAACTCTGACTGACCCAAGAATGGAATAGTCCTTCACTTTTACGGAATTTTATGCTGTTTTTCCTATTCATTAAAAGTATAAGGGTATGAATGAGGCAGACATGTTTAAGTCTCTGACGTAAAGTCTAAGCCATATCTAAAGTCTATAGAGGCCAAATCAAGTCTTAAGTATTAAGATGCGTTTGGTCAATCTGATCACAAGTGGATGAGGGAGACACATAGAGGTTTACACCTGGTGTTTTAATCCAGTGGTTCTCAACCTTTTTTCAGTGATGTAGCCCCTATGAAATATTTTTTCAGCCAAGTACCCCTTAACCAGCGCAAAGCATTTGTGGTTGAAAAAAAAAAAAAAAGACAAAAGACTTAAAACAGAGCACTCTGTGGCATCAGTGTCTGATTTATTAAACTGTGGAACAGATAAACACATACAAAATTCAAACATTTGAAAAAAACATTTTAAATGATAATAATATACGTATATTTTAAAATTTCACGTACCCCCTGGAGTAACCACCAGGGGTACGCGTACCCCCATTTGAGAACCACTGTTTTAATCCCTCTCTTTTGCCCACTTTCAACCACTTCTGTCCTGACTTCTTCGAGGGGAGTGTGTATGGGCAGGTAAATGTATGGGGTTCAGATCAACTGATCTAATGGACAAAATAAACTAATTATAATGAACGAGCCCATAGATGACAGAAAAATACAGAGACCAGCGGCTTTTGTTTCTGTTCTGGCAGCCGCAAGACGGCGAACGCTGTGCATGTGTATTAAATCAAGAATGGTGAGAGAACACTGTGCTTGGTACGTTTTCCATCTTCAAACCAAACTTGGGTCTTCAGCTGACAAGGTTTAAATCCTGTCTGGCTAGCACGTTTCCCATTATGTTTACATGTTAGGTCAGTAGGCTGTCTTTTGAGGCTGTTCGAATGCATTTGACCACATGAGCATTTACACTATGAAAACAACACGGTCGAATGTGTATGTTTTTCGATTACCTCTGGAAATGGTCGAAAGTGGACAAGCTCAAAACGTTTTAGACCTTGTTTACACCTATATTTAGTGTCATCCACTTGTGATCTGATCGACCAAAAGGCATCTTAATACCGGGTGTAAACAGGGCCTAAGACTTAGATTTATGACAAAAGACTAAGATTTGAGAGCGAGTCAAGATTCATATCCCTTTCATTATTTCTTAATAGGTTGCTAGTTAGTTTTATAAACTCTGCTGCTGAAAGATAAATTTAAAAAAATTATTACCTCATTCCTTATACCTTACATTTTATTCATAAGTCAGCAAGGGAGGGATTTCATTTAAAAGAAGAGATTTTTATTTCTGTAAATGCCACTATTGATATTTTGTTGATGTTTGTTTTTTTGACTCAGATACAAGTTTCCATCTCTGGGAAAAGTCAAACAAAGTAAGAGGAAAACAAAGTAAGAGATGAAGAGAGAGAAGATTGGATGGCAAAATGTAGTCATTCTTACTCCACATCGTCATAGAGCTGCTCCAGATCATCTCTCTGTTCAGCAAGTGATGAATCCAGATCCAGATAGTTGCCATTATTAGCCAGTTGTAGTGCACACTCCTCTAACTGAGAGAGAGAGAGAGAGAGAGAGAGAGAGAGAGAGAGAGAGAGAGAGAGAGAGAGAGAGAGAGAGAGAGAGAGAGAGAGAGAGAGAGAGAGAGAGAGAGAGAGAGAGAGAGAGAGAGAGAGAGAGAGAGAGAGAGAGAGAGAGATGAGTGCTTCATTTTAGATTAGAATGTGCACCTGGAAGTCTTTTTTCCCACATATTTTGATCTGACTAGATACAGACTACAAAATAAAAGTGAAAATCCAATCTCAAATGAGTAACCCTTGAGACACATTCACATTATAAGCTTATGAACATGCACTCATACACAACAATCAGCCATCATTATCGGTCAGTAACAGCAAAAGAGAGTGAGGTTTTGTTCTCAAATGGCAGTGTTTGATGCAGAGTTACATCTGAAGCTGTGCTGAAATAATGGTTTGATTGAAGAGCTGAGCTTATCTTCTGTTTACAGATCCCACCCTTTCCGCAACCATCAACTCTCCAGCTATAGGCATTTCTGCACTCTCTCAGAGTTACTTACATTCACTAATATACTATGCACAGTGACACACCTAAACCTGTGTACAATTACATACATGCTGATATTATCATACAGCCATGTAGAATTACATGTAAACACATTTGGAAACACAGATCTCTGCGAAGTGTTTTAATGTGTAATGGCTCATAGTATGGATCTATTTTGCATACTATTTTAATGATATACGTTGTCGCTGTTCTACTTTCCTAGCAATGGTTAAAAAGTTGAAGCTCCAGCAATAAGGCATGTGAATGAGTCGCCGCCTAACCTAGAGATGTCATTCAGTGAGGACATTGACCATTTACCTCCTTGAAACATTGTACTATTATTTAGACACATTCCATGAATACAGAAAACTTTGGAGTTCCGTGATTTTTTTTTTTTTTTAAGTATTAGGGGCACAAAAGCCATGTTTTTGTTGTGTTTATGATATTTAATAGGTTTAATAGGTTAACCCTGATACCAAGACATCTCAAATTATAGTAACAGCAAAAGAAGCAAACCTCCATGTAACTGTATATCAAAATAAAAGTTAGTTTGACCTTCTAATGTTGACGAGCAGCATTTTTGCTCAAAAGCACTTTAGATATGTGCACTCCGACCCACCCACTATTACATTATAAACTATCACTCAGTACCAGGAGGTTAACCTATGGACTATTCATTCACATAATGAATACAAATTAATACAAACATCAGCCAGATTACATTACTCTGGGGTTACGCAAAGTTTACACGCGGGCGGACACTTAGCAGGCATTCGGCACAGGTAATGACCCCTTTATGAGGCAAATTAGGTTCACTGACCTTCAAAGGCGCTTCGAGCAGTTTGTGAACACCGGCGATCTGTTCGTTCAACGGCAAATGCTCGTTCAAGTCATACGGCAGAGGTCTGCGGGGCTCGGGGAAATTTGTGCACACGAATGGGTCTGAGTCCTCCAGATATTGCACTCGACATGTTATTGTAGCCATGGCTCATCCGTGGTCACAAAATCTAAAAGTTAAACTCGCTTTCCACCGCAGTTTTCTGTTTGTTACAACAAGTCATCTAAAAGAGAAAAGCGAATGACCCACCACGCGCCACTGTCAACACTGAAGTGAAACTCGGGCTGTAGTCAAATTAAAAAGCAGAGCAATGACGTCACCAGGAAACAGGCTGAAAGAACTTCAGTGATGCTGAACCACACAGTAGCATACTACTCTTACTATTTCTGTCATAGAAAGATATGGTAAAAGTAGCACGAGTAGGCTACTTTGTATACTACTGTGTAGTTCTTAATTTATTTCTGTCATAGAAAGATATGGTAAAAGTAATACGGGTAGTAGCCTAGTATACTAGTGTGCAGTTCTTAATTCAGCTTGAGTCACACGCCTGGAAATACAAGGACTGACGTGAGCTCATCCGCTCACATTTATGATGTCACTCCACACAATTACTGAAGCAATAATAAAACATTTTAAAATGAGACTCAAGGGTATGCTTCTTGACAACCTCGCATGTTAGTTTATGGCAAAACTGTTCATTATGAGCAGCAGGCATAGACTAAAAGGCAGCAAGTATACATGTGTACTGTTGAGTAAAATATTGTGTTATGGCTCCATCTGCTGGTCAGATAAAGTTTTATTTGTGATAAGTCTGTTTGTGTGTTGAGTTCAAATTTCATGCAAAACAAATGACTCATCAACAGCCAAAGGAGAATCTCTTTCTTCCCTTCAAACACACAGTGCTTCTATAAACAAAATTTCCCCATATAGTCAATAGGTAGGCCTATGTGTTAAATAATTATCATACATTTCAATGGGTTGGTTTTACACGATCTGGGAATATTCCAGGGGGGTATTCCAGAAACTAACATGCAAGGTTATCAAGAAGCATACCCTTGAGTCTCATTTTAAAATGTTTTATTATTGCTTCAGTAATTGTGTGGAGTGATCATAAATGTGAGCGGATGAGCTCACATCAGTCCTTGTATTTCCAGGCGTGTGACTCAAGCTGAATTAAGAACCGCACACTAGTAAACATACCCGGGTATTTCACATAACCTGCTTTCTGGAATACACCCCTGTTCTGAAACAGTTTCCCATCTCAGGGTCAACTCAGAGTTCAAGTTTGAGCCTCCTTATTGAAACGAACAAACTCAGGGTTACATGATTAGTTTCGAGTTGACAAAACCAAACCGATCCAATCCAGTCAGGCTTTGTTGGTACTATGACACTGATCACCAACTTTCTCTGTCAACTCAGGCTTTGATGGAGTTTAGCTGTGACATCAGTAGTCAACAGCCAATCACACGCTGTAGAACAGTGGCACTGAGATTCACTTCTCTCTTCGGCAGAATATTAAGAGATATTATGAATTTAAACAAATGTACACAGCAAGAAGAAAAGAGCTGTCTATTAAAGAGGACAACTAAAAGAAAAATCTTGCTATATCAGTGCAAGTAAAAGTTGTGAAGTTAGTTTATATAGAGATGTGAACAATAAAGCTCATATGTAGTCATTTTCATAGCTTTAGCTACTGATTCTAAAGCTTGTTTATATTACCTTTACATATTTATATTCATTTAAACTAAATGCTTAACAATAATTCATCAACTAAAACTACATGTGTAATGGATTATGGGTGTAATAATTAAACGTCTAAAAATCATACAAAATGATTATTATAAATAGGCTTTGCTAAAAGCCAGACAATTTTGTCTTTAAATATCATTTGCTATGTAGTGACGTTTAATTTGGAGCAGAAACTCAGGGAGTGACTTTATTTCTTCAAATTTACTTTGCTCACAGCTGATTGGTCCAATTTCAGTTTGAGATCTCTTATCCAGAACATAACCTGCACCGGGCGCAAGATACTGTGGCAATGAACACTGCTAAAATTCAAACCACTTTCATGGTGCCTAAAACCAAACTAAACAAACATACCTAGCTAGCCACCTAAACCGGCTTCACGGTATAGGCCGCAGGTCTACTTTTGCCATTCTTTACATATAATCATTTTAATGAAACCAGGCCTTTCAGATTGCCTGAAAGTTTTAGATCCAAGTAATTTCATCTACAGACAGAGCAAAATATTTGCAATACTTTACAAAATGTTTATTGGTTTTTAAAACCACTTAAAAATCTCAACATTAGTAAGCACTTTTAATACAAAAGAATGAAGAAAATCTTGCAGAAATGTCATAAATTTATACTACCATTAAGAGTCTGTACATAAACAATAACAACATGAGGGAATAGCAAAGGTAAGAAAGAAAGACATGGGGAGCGGTACATTTTACGAGGTCAGTAAATAATAGTCACAATTCTGACCTGCCTCTTCATTAAAGTAGAAATAGTAGTGCTTGTTCAAAAAACAAAATGTTCACATACATACTTTAAGAGGAAGGAAATAGTACATGAAGACATTTTAAAATAATAATAATAATAAAAA
The DNA here is from genome assembly GCA_018749465.1 of Paracanthobrama guichenoti. Classification (NCBI taxonomy): domain Eukaryota; kingdom Metazoa; phylum Chordata; class Actinopteri; order Cypriniformes; family Gobionidae; genus Paracanthobrama; species Paracanthobrama guichenoti. The sequence continues at coordinate 778,398 of CM031949.1, read as the reverse complement.
AAAAACAGGTGAACTTCCTTCTGTTGAACAGAAATACTTATAAAGAGCATCATGACATTTATGTACAGTGATTCTGAACAAATGCATATTTACAATTTTGATGTAATGAACGTTATTAAAAAGTTCAATTTCATTAAACATTTGAATTTTTCAACATTTCACTCATTTACATGTAAGTACTTCTTACTTTTAATGTGAATCTTTTTCCAAACAGCAGTTCTTCAAAACCGTATACTGAGGCTTCATGTACTGCACTGAAACTCTAAAAAAGCCAAAGTTCATTGAAGAAATTAGTGCAATAAAGGAACCACTAGAACTTTGTGAATTTTCAGTTGTTACATTTCCAGTGTTACCGGCTAGATCCCTGTTAATAAAATATAAAGAAAGAAAACAAGAAAGATATGCAATCTTGTAATATAAAACCACAATAAATATTTTAAAATCCATGCTATATTCCCACACAAAAGCACACTCTTCTGCAACAACAAAAAAAAAAAAAAAAAAATGCTATAAAAACTGGAAGCCAATTAATAATAAATAGAAAATAAATCAATGTTTGAAAAACTCACACAAGCTATAACTATACAAGAGATGTGTAGTTGTGTAAACTATTAATTGTAACAATAAAAAGCAAAACAAAAAAAAAACTGTTAAGGACCATTGATCACTATTATAATGGTCATATTGTAAATATGAATGTTAGTCAAACTGGTAATACAGTGTTTTTTTTCCTTTTATAAATGGAGCTTATTTACAGAGTGTCACAAACAGAAGTTCAATAGTCCACTTTCTTCATCCCATAAGAATCGTCCTGCTACAAATACCCAAAGTATTAAGTCTGACATGTTCTGTAAATAAATAAAGTTCAAGTGCTACAGTGGTCTTATGCAAAGGACACTATGTATTCACAAAACAAATTCCCTTTTCAACCCCAAAATCTTGGCCCCATTTCAACCTGGGTGACATTTCCACAAATTCGTATTAAAACATGCACCTTAAAAGCTGGGGAAATAATTCAATTTGTCATACTAAAAAGGTAGAATTCCTTCAACATTTTTCTCAGAAACTAAAAAACTTGTCTTTGGTATGGAAGTAAGGCTAAGATGGACTTCAAAAACTACCACACTCAGCAACAAAGTGTATGCTCTGATATTCTGAAAGCAGTCTACCAATCAAGTGCATCAGTACAGCATGGTAATGACCATTTGAGTTAAATGTCTTCATTCCAGCTTTAAAATTAGCACCGAGTTCATTTATTAGTTATGTGATCTGGGTAATTTCAGTTTCCTGATGTTTTTACAGCTGGTACGATAATTTGATTAAGGGGTACAGGCTCTTTAATAGTGCATGTTATAAAAGAAGTTCCTGAATGAAGTGCTCAAGTAGAAAACAGTCATTGAAAATGCCAAAACGAGGCATGTGCATGAGAGCATATATATGTCAATGAATATCATTTATGCAAACTGATAAATGACAAGCATCAATTGGGGAAAGTTCATATGAAGTCAAAATGTGGCTAATAATCTATTTCTTGGCCTCATAAATGCATAGTTGACAATAAAACAAACATTTGGGATAGTTTTGACAACTGTCCTATAATATTTTTTTACTTAATCATTTTTTTTACACAACTATAATCCGCTTTGGCATTTGGTTTTACCAGTTACCTCCCTGTTTTCCTTCAATCTGCCATATTTAAATTGCAAATACATTATAAAGGTGCCAGCTAGTGCAATAACCAGTGCCGTTAATATTCAATGATTGTATATATAAAAAAAAAAAAATCCCAGCCTATTCTGTGGGATAAAATCTGAATAATTTCTTTAAATCTAGAGACTGGGGGAAACTTGAGATGCAGCTCAGGAAAGCATACAGCAAATAATAATAATAAAATCATAGATTCAATTTAGTTAAATATTAGCATATATATATATATCTTTAAATAACAAAAGTGCACTCATTTATTCACTTTAAACATTATTAATCAGCCATCTAACATAAAAAAAAATTTTGTGCAAGTAGCTGCATACTTTCCAATTAACATAGTTGCAATAAGAATTTAAGCTGCAAATATCACATCTTATTTATTGCACACAAGCACAATTTGTAATGTGAGCCAATAAGTTATTACTTTTATACTTGCTGTATTTCAATATTAAGCATCACCTGAAAGCTTTGTGATCTAATGTGATCTTCCCTTATTCTTTGTTTACTGAAGGACAATAAAGATGTTACAGTAATATGTTGTCAATTATTATGGTTTACTGCACATGGAAGCACCGCTTTTCTTTACAGAGTGAAAAAAGCTAATTAGATGAGGTATAGTACCCCATACAGCTGGTGTAACCTCAAAATACAAATATCTTTCTTTAAGAAAAAGGGTTAAAAAGAAATTCTTATTTTCCAATTTTCCATACAATGCCCTTTGACTTCAAAAATGTTCAAAGGATTATATAAAAGTTGCGTAAATTAATGCACAAAAGTGTAGAGGCATAAAAAAGCTCTCTGATGACTTCTTATGTAAAGGTCTGACGCGTGTTTTCTGTACAAAACTGGTGGGAAAGAGGCGGCAAAATGTGACAGCACTCCCTAGTTAAACTCACGTTGCACTAACCATTGAGACAAAAACCCAGCAATTTTGAAAGCGCAATAATTTCTGTTTAGCCTGGCACTTCAATATGGACCTGTATCGCGACGTCCAGGGGCTTACTATAGTAGATGGTGCACAACAATGAGGTGAATACATACATTGATGAGATTTCAAAAATACATACATAGAAACCTATACAAATATAAAAACAACACAAAATCACAAATTAACCCAACATTTCCACTGTTGCCTGGTCTTTGCTCTCCAACCAGTCAAAGCCAGCAGAATTCACAGTCTCGCTGCAAATCTGTTGAAAAAGTGGGTCATTCTTCAGTTCTTCCAGTGTTGAGTCTTCATATTGTCCTTGCTGTTGACTAGGGTCAAAAAGAAGGTTGGTGTCCAATGTATTTAAGTCATTTATGCCACTGGTGAGCTCAGACGTTAGTCGCATATCGCTGGGAAACACTGAACCTCCAGCACTGAGCTCTGATCCTTGACCAACAAGCTGTGAGCCAGCATTCAAGCTTTCCTCATTTAAAAGCTCTTTGACAGTTCGGTCTAAATCCAATGGTTGCTGGTGCTGATGTTGTTGGAGGTTTTGCTGTAGAGGCAACAGCATGGCCTGACTTTGCTGTTCCTGCCCAAGGAGCTTCCGTCTGCCTAAGAGCTGTTGCTGTTGTGGCAGCTGGTGCTCCCCTGAGGCTGATTGTGCTTGGCTTTCGTCTACAGAGAAACTCATCTGCTCCTCCCTGGCATTTTTCATGAGGTAACCAGGCTTCTGAGACTCAAAGGCTGATGAGCAAGGTGAGATCAGAGCTTGGTGGCTGGCACTACCAGGGAAGCTGGGCACTGTGGTGGTCTCCAGAATCTGGGTTAGATTCATGCGGGCAGTGTAGTTGGACGGCATGTTGTTGATTCCGAGGCCACGTACCGAGTCATCTCCATCGCCATCCATTTTGCTGATGAGTACATTGGTGATGTTTTTGGTATTAATCTGCTGGCCCGATTGCATGGGTAGAACCTCAGACTGCATCATTACGGTAACTGGAACGGACTGACTCCTCTGTGCCATGCTGCTGACACTTGCATCAGGGCCACTGTTAGAAAAGATGTTTAGCACTTCAGGTGTTACAGGTGAGTTGAAAGGAGACATCACAGAGTGGTGAACATTGGGAGCTTGCGTCCCACTCAAGTTGCGCTGCCTGACTGCCGGGCTAACGCTGCGGCAACGAAATGCTCCAGACCCTGAGGAGGATGTACTGGCTTTATTGTCAAGGGGTGCTGGGACAGCAAAACCCTCTTTCTTGTTGAGACTAGCCATGCTTGCCACTTGCTGCTGGACAGGTGAAATGGGTGTCAAGCGGCTGATATGCGTGTCATGATGTCTGCTTTGCGACTGACAGGTCTGGCCCGGGATGGCAAAGGCGTGAGGCTTTCGAAAGTGGTCATCTACCAGGTCTTGGTAGCTGGGCAGAATGCTAATGCCATTGTTAGAGTTTCCACCACTGTTATTGTACCCACTGTTCATCCACTCCAGTTTAGTCTTATCTGGATGCGTTGCCATTGGCCTTTGCATGGGCTTGACAGGGCTCGGGGAGACCGTACTTCCGTCGTGGTATCCAGTGATGCTGGAGTTAATCGGAGTAAATGCAAAAGGGTTCCTGCATTCCACTGGGCTGGGTGGGACACTACTGCTGCAGTTGGAGTGTGGCGTGCCAATAGGTGTTTGTCGACTACTTCCGAGAGCACTGTCGACCGGAGTGTTGGGAGCTAGGCGCAAACAGGGGCTTTCGTGCATCAATCCCTGGCCATTTCCCATCATCTCTGAAGTGGGAGTAGGGGTCGGAGTGGGTGTTTGGATTGGGGTGCTGCTGCTATGAGCAGAACTGTAGTAGAGGGTGTTAGTCTGGAGGGTAGACATCATGGTAGTCTGCATGGTTTGATGCTGGCCTTGCAGTGAAATATCCACACAGTTGCTGAAACTTTGTATGCTATTGTTAATTTTCATCTGCTCTTCCATTTGTACAAGTTCCTCGACAATGCTATCCTGGGTCATGTCATCATCATTAAAGGGGTAGTAGCCAACGTTGGCCTGGGCTCCATAGTCACTCATCTGAGCCTGTTGGTTGGCAGGAGAGGGTTGAGCAACTGAAGGAAGATGCTCCATCACTGGGGTGGACATTTGCTTTGGCTCAGACAGCATTTGATGACCATAAACTTCTTGATGTTGTTGAGTGCCATCTTGTGGCTCACCATCCCAAAACACACTCTTCAGTTCACATACTGCAGAGGAGTCTGATTGGTCTAGAAGCAAATCCTGTGAGTTTTTTGTTACTTGTAGCAAAGCTTGACCTGGAGCACTAACAGTACGGGTGACCTCAACTCTACTTTCGATTCCTGTTGAAGATCCTTCCCATCTCCCTTGGGAGATGCTTCGAGGCCTACTAACAGTATGAAACATGGTATTCCCTACTGATGCATCTTGACTTGATGTAGAGGTGACAGAAGCTCTATAATCCATTACTGATGAAGCTCCTTCCCATCTTCCCTGGGTGATGCTTTGTGGCCTGCGAATTGTCTGGAAGCCAATATTCCTGACTGGAGCTGCAGTAGCTTTGCCTATGGCTGTAAGAGGTGCACTTTCTGGCCTGATTGGAGTACATGATCTTGGAAATTGCTTCATCATTATTTCAGACTTCTGTTCATCAGATCCACCGGCTGGTAGTACAGAGATGTGGGCTTTTTTAACAGGTGATGGGCTCAAATCAGTGCATAAGCCATGTCTCTTTTGAGGGCTCTTGGATGTGAACACGACATCTTTGGGTGACGTCACAACTGCATTACTGCTGATTGACTGAGTGCTGCTTGTGTTCTGGTACAAAGTCCTTTCAGTAGTGTTAGACGTATTATTGCTGCCAGCAGCCAGAATATTGGCACTAAGGAGTGTCCTTCCATTGCATTTGGTCCCTATGTCCAATCCCAGAGAGCCCTTGTGAATAGAAGTGGGTAAGCTAGCCACTCTGGGTTTGAAAGATCCTGACCGTTGTATACCACCAACAGAATCTGGAGTGGTTGCCAGCCTACTAGTACCACCCTGCTCTTGACCACCTCCAATTATGGCTTCGATATTTGTTTTAGTGTCGATGACAGGCGTTGTGGTTGAGTGTCCTGATCTTGCCAAAACAGATGGCATTGCAGCTATAGACCCACTGCGAACACGCGTAACTGGCTGTGGATCATCACTGAGGCTGGCAACTCCAGCAGATGCAGGTCTGACTTTGTTGCTGGTAGGGGTATCTGCTGGTGTGCTGGTACCACTGCCATTAGAGCCCAGAGATATGGTCGTCATCTTGACAACATTGACCGAACTGACGTGTGGAGTCGACATTACTGTCTTGATGGGGCTGTTGGTGATAAGCAGGGTTGGTGAGCGCAGGGCTATGCCACTTGAGGCAGATGGCTTGGGCAGGATTTGGGCATACCGGTGTCGGGCTGACCGGTCGCTTACAGGACTAGCTGAGATGTTATGAGGTGTCTTGGGGCACTGCTTAATTGGCTGCACTGACTGCGTAACCACTTGAAAGTTTACAGGAAGAACTTTGCTGTCTGCAGCTGCCATGGGAAGAGGGCTGGGAGACATTAACTGCTTACTCCTCTGAACCTGCAGGAAATATAATAATGAAAAAAAAAAATTGGAATATTAGTTAAAAATAGGCATTGCTATAAAATAAATGTGAACATTTGTGACATAGTTTACCGTGATGGGGCTGGACATAGCTGCAACCACAATCCCAATAGGTTGTGGTGAAAGAAGGGCAGGACTTCCACAAGGTATGCCTGTTCCTGTCCCGGAAGTTATGCCCCCATCTGCCCTCCTGGCCTGAGCTTCAACAGGGAGTGGAGAATGCAGTTTCTGTTCCTGCTGCTTCTTCTGTATCTTCCTTTGTAGCTGCTGTTTGGCATCTATGGAGGGTGAGACCAGGGTTTTAACCTGAGGCTGGAATGAATGTGCATCAGCTGTGGGAGCGAATGCAGATGACTGAATGGACATCTTTACTCCTGTGGTAAAAAAAAAAGAGAATCAGTTGTAGTTATGACGACATTAAAAAATTAAGACTTTTTTTTTTTTTCACAACATATGCATTTATTTTTAGGTTTGTCTTGTATTTTTTGTCCACAAGGTGGAGACATTTCCAAGTGTAGGTACATGGAATGAAGTGCTGGGCTGTTTCAAGTTTACTGTACCTGAGGGAGAACCGGTCATCACAGTAAGAGCAGCCACAGACTTAGTTCCAATGTAGTGGCTGCTCAAAAGAAACCGAGCCAGATCTTCAACGCTGTCAAACTGCCGACTCAGCACTTTCTGTGCCCACTCGCACACCAACCCACATGCAGCAATGCGCACCTCATCTTCTGCACTGGACAGTTGACCAGTAGGCTCAAACACTTCACACTGAAAAGGAAAAATCAGCACAAATTTTTAGGCTTTGACACAGGTAATTTTTAGGTATTTGAGAGATGTCTAATTTTAACATAATGGTAAGAATGATAAAACTGCAGCGAAACCGGGTAAGACAAAAAAAAAAAAAAAAAAAAAAAATTGTTGTAACTCACCCCATCACCTGATTTGTGAAGATCTAGGTTGGGAAGAGATGGCATGTGTACAAAAGCCTTCTTCCTAAGCCCGCTATAGCAATATGTTCACAGAAGTCAAGGAAATGCATACCAAGAAAAAGTATGTGGATAACCACACATATCAAAAACATACTGAAGATCAATTATTTGTTAATTGATAATTGTTTGTCGACACTGGAATTAAAACATTAATTTTGTTTAATCTGTCAATATGTCAGGCTAACAAAGTGCCACAAGCCATGACAAGTAAACACTAATCACAGAGATGTCACACCGAACAAAAAATACAACACAGTATTTGACTGTTAATGCATCTTCTCTCTTTGTATGAAAGGTTTGTGTAAGAAAAGAGACAGTATGTAGATCTACATTGGGTTTCGATCTCATGAACACTAACTGTACACAGCTTAGTGTACATCTAGGAACAAAATATATCTGGCAAATATATCAGCTTTCATTCTGTGTATGTTATTACATCAAACATGACCTTCACAAACCTTAAAGGTATGGCAACTACATTATTGTTTAAAAATCAATCATCAAAAAGCTTTGATTCAATTCTTGTGCATAAGAAAATACAAGATGTCCTTTGCTGGAATGAAAGGGTGGCTTTCTTGGGCATTAGAGTTAGTGAGGATTGGATTTCCGTTGCAGTAGCAACCATCAACAAAACAAGCATGGTTTATTTCAGTGACGCACCACTCTGAAATTAAAAATAATATTCATGCTCACAAATGCACTTTCAACCCTGCCTTACCTAACACCAAAATAACAATGACCACAGTTACACAACATAATAATTTGGAAGATTTGATGTAATAGCTAAAGATATGTTATGTCGCTTACTTTTATGGTATTTTTAACAAAACACTAAAATAAGAATAATTTATATCCATATCACCCATCAAATTCCTTCAAAGTAAAATTAAGAGCAAAGTCAAATAACTTTTCCTATAAATTGACTTTTTCTTTTCATTTTAAAATGAAAGTAAAAAATAAAGTTATAAGGTAGCAATAGCCTGTACAACCTAACAGAGCATAAAAGAGAAATGATCTCCACTGTAAGACAAGGCTGTACAGAAATTAATGAGCACTCTGCTGAATGTCTTTTGAAGATCAGTATTTGGCAGCAATCTCAGAACTCAAAGTTTATTTTGATTTGATTTCTGATCTATATTTAGCAGCTACATGAATTACAGCAACAGATGTTTTAGTACACAGAGTTCAGGGACAGCAGCGTGTATATATGTGTCTGCTTTGGGGTACTGGGAAAAGGGAGGATGGGACTGTTACAAAAAGTTCCATTGAAGGATATTTGGATTTGCCTCGCATGCCAAGTCGACGTGCTTTCATGTTGGGAAAGACGTTCTTCATGATCTTTCCAAAGTCTGCAGCACTGAGAGCGTGATACCCCAGGCTATCACAGTAACTCCTGAGAAGTACATACACATAAAATAAATTCATTACATTTGCACAGAGACCACTCACAGAAAACAATACAACAGCATCTCACGCTCTGTGCTTGCTGAAGTACATTATACATAGACATTTTCAATCTCTTCAAACTGGTTGAGTTTTAAGTGTATGGAGAAAGGATTCCTGGCTTACTTGTACTCGTCGTAGACTTCTTGTTTAGGCAGTGATGTTTCAGGATGCTCCTCAAGATGGTTCCGAATCCAGCTAAATGCATGCATCTGCTGGGTACGACTTGATGACATGGAGCTCTGCTCACTAAGAGAAAAAAAATGTATACAATTTTAATTAAAGAATAGTTGCTAGCCACAGATACTTTTAGCTGATGTTTTTCTCCAGCCATTAGCAAACTGTAACATGGAAAAAGATTAATTTTGCATTTGGATGCAGTTTAGTAGAACACATAAGATCACTCACGTTTTCTCATTGCCACTGCTGGGTCCAGAAGGCAACTTGAGATAGAGGTAGAGTTTTTCAATGTCTGTAAGCTTCTCCACATCTTGCTGCAAAGCAACAGAAACACAGAAGATGTGTGCTCAATATAAAGCAGTTATAATGTTTCAAGAGTGTGAAATGGCAAGGACGTCTTGCCGTCACTTTGCAGTACAGAAAAAGCCTAAGAAAATTTGATTATCATGAAATACTGTAAAAAAAAATGTATAGTGACATGACAGCATTTTACTTCCTGGTCACACTAAAAACAAGCTTTTGACTATAAGGAAAATGTATCATTAGAACCACACAGAAAGTTTGATTAGTTGGACCAAATAATGGACCAAACAGGACAGTTCTTTTCAGAATATACACTGCTCACAACTACAACAAAGTTTGGCGTTGGTACAATTTTTTAATGTTTTTGAAAGAAGTCTCTTATGCTCACCAAGGCTGCATTGTTTTGATCAAAAATAGTAAAAACAGTAATATCGAGAAATATTATTACAAACCTGATTCCAAAAAAGTTGGGACACTGTACAAATTGTTTCACATTTCAATATTTTATTCAGAATACAACATAGATGACATATCAAATGTTTAAACTGAGAAAATGTATAATTTTAAGGGAAAAATTAAGTTGATTTTAAATTTCATGGCATCAACACATCTCAAAAAAGTTGGGACAAGGCCATGTTTCCCACTGTGTGGCATCCCCTCTTCTTTTTATAACAGTCTGCAAACGTCTGGGGACTGAGGAGACAAGTTGCTCAAGTTTAGGAATAGGAATGTTGTCCCATTCTTGTCTAATACAGGCTTCTAGTTGCTCAACTGTCTTAGGTGTTCTTTGTCGCATCTTCCTCTTTATGATGCGCCAAATGTTTTCTATGGGTGAAAGATCTGGACTGCAGGCTGGCCATTTCAGTACCCGGATCCTTCTTCTACGCAGCAATGATGTTGTAATTGATGCAATATGTGGTCTGGCATTGTCATGTTGGAAAATGCAAGGTCTTCCCTGAAAGAGACGACGTCTGGATGGGAGCATATGTTGTTCTAGAACTTGGATATACCTTTCAGCATTGATGGTGCCTTTCCAGATGTGTAAGCTGCCCATGCCACACGCACTCATGCAACCCCATACCATCAGAGATGCAGGCTTCTGAACTGAGCGCTGATAACAACTTGGGTTGTCCTTGTCCTCTTTAGCCCGGATGACATGGAGTCCCAGTTTTTCAAAAAGAACTTCAAATTTTGATTGGTCTGACCACAGAACAGTTTTCCACTTTGCCACAGTCCATTTTAAATGAGCCTTGGCCCAGAGAAAACGCCTGCGCTTCTGGATCATGTTTAGATATGGCTTCTTTTTTGACCTATAGAGTTTTAGCCGGCAACGGCGAATGGCACGGTGGATTGTGTTCGCCGACAATGTTTTCTGGAAGTATTCCTGAGCCCATGTTGTGATTTCCATTACAGTAGCATTCCTGTATGTGATGCAGTGCCGTCTAAGGGCCCGAAGATCACGGGCATCCAGTATGGTTTTCCCGCCCTTGACCTCTTACGCACAGAGATTGTTCCAGATTCTCTGAATCTTTGGATGATATTATGCACTGTAGATGATGATAACTTCAAACTCTTTGCAGTTTTTCTCTGAGAAACTCCTTTTTGATATTGTTCCACTATTTTTGGCCGCAGCATTGGGGGAATTGGTGATCCTCTGCCCATCTTGACTTCTGAGAGACACTGCCACTCTGAGAGGCTCTTTTTTATACCCAATCATGTTGCCAATTGACCTAATAAGTTGCAAATTGGTCCTCCAGCTGTTCTTTATATGTATATTTAACTTTTCCGGCCTCTTATTGCTACCTGTCCCAACTTTTTTGGAATGTGTAGCTCTCATGAAATCCAAAATGAGTCAATATTTGGCATGACATTTCAAAATGTCTCACTTTCAACATTTGATATGTTATCTACACTCACCTAAAGGATTATTAGGAACACCATACTAATACTGTGTTTGACCCCCTTTCGCCTTCAGAACTGCCTTAATTCTACGTGGCATTGATTCAACAAGGTGCTGAAAGCATTCTTTAGAAATGTTGGCCCATATTGATAGGATAGCATCTTGCAGTTGATGGAGATTTGTGGGATGCACATCCAGGGCACGAAGCTCCCGTTCCACCACATCCCAAAGATGCTCCATTGGGTTGAGATCTGGTGACTGTGGGGGCCATTTTAGTACAGTGAACTCATTGTCATGCCAAGAAAACATCCCCACACCATTACACCACCACCACCAGCCTGCACAGAGGTAACAAGGCATGATGGATCCATGTTCTCATTCTGTTTACGCCAAATTTTGACTCTACCATCTGAATGTCTCAACAGAAATCAAGACTCATCAGACCAGGCAACATTTTTCCAGTCTTCAACTGTCCAATTTTGGTGAGCTTGTGCAAATTGTAGCCTCTTTTTCCTATTTGTAGTGGAGATGAGTGGTACCGGTAGGGTCTTCTGCTGTTTTAGCCCATCCGCCTCAAGGTTGTGCGTGTTGTGGCTTCACAAATGCTTTGCTGCATACCTCGGTTGTAACGAGTGGTTATTTCAGTCAAAGTTGCTCTTCTATCAGCTTGAATCAGTCGGCCCATTCTCCTCTGACCTCTAGCATCAACAAGGCATTTTCCCCCACAGGACTGCCGCATACTGGATGTTTTTTGCTTTTCACACCATTCTTTGTAAACCCTAGAAATGGTTGTGAAATACTCAGACCGGCCCATCTGGCACCAACAACCATGCCACGCTCAAAATTGCTTAAATCACCTTTCTTTCCCATTCTGACATTCAGTTTGGAGTTCAGGAGATTGTCTTGACCGGGACCACACCCCTAAATGCATTGAAGCAACTGCCATGTGATTGGTTGATTAGATAATTGCATTAATGAGAAATTGAATTGTGCTAATTGTTCCTAATAATCCTTTAGGTGAGTGTATATTCTATTGTGAATAAAATATAAGTTTATGAGATTTGTAAATTATTGCATTCCTTTTTTATTCACAATTTGTACAGTGTCCCAACTTTTTTGGAATCGGGTTTGTACAATTTGAAATAACTTTTCTATTTTAATATATTTTAAAATGTATCCTGTGATGGATGAATTTTCAGCAGCCATTACTCCATTCTTTAGTGATTCACACGATCCTTTAGAAATCATTCAAATGTGTTGATTTGCTGCTCAGGAAACATTCCTTATTATTATCAATGCTGAAAACAGTTGTGCTGCTGAGTATTTGCGTAAACCTTTTACACGATTCTTTGATGAATAGTAAGTTTGAAAGAATAGTAAGCATTTATTTGAAATAGAAATATTTTATAACATTCCAAATGCCTTTACTGCCTTTTTGACAAAGTTTATGCATTATTCCTGAATAAAAATGTATTTAAAAATAATAATAAAAACTTACTAACACCAAACTTTTGAACAGTATGGTCAATGTCTCAACATGGTAATATAATAACTGGACTGCATGGGATAAAGTGATTCTTTACTGTCTATCACAGAGGAGCAGTGCTGAACGAAGGGGGAAATCACAATGTTTGAAAGGCATCAGGGACAGTGTCACATGACCTATTCTATCAAAATGATCCATTGGCTATTTAACAATACATTTGTAAATAAAAGCAAATTTACTCCCTTTCTACAACACAATCATACAGACAGATGTGTGCATTAAATAAAGATCTCTTACAACTGTTGTTAAGTGTTAGTGTAGCACGTGAGCACTGAACAGCTCTTCAAAGAGAATGTGTAAGATGTTAGGGTGGGGCAGAGCTGATTTAAATTCTGCCCGAGTAGAGAGCAGCAGACACGAGTCTCTCCCTCCAGGTGCTGCTTCACACCGGCTCTCTCACTCGCAAACATGTGCTTAAACCCACAAACATTCGCCTTTTCTAAAGCGCTGTAAACATAGATTGGATAAAGATATTATAGTGATTTTCAAAATGTTTTCTGCACCTTGCAAACATTGTGAGCTACATGTAAGAGTAAAACTCTGTGGCCTCTAGGCAGCAAGCCTGGCCAAGATCTGTGAGCTGTGAATTAAAATAAACAGACTTCAACAGGATTGTAAGGCATAACCCCAAACAGGAAGTCATCCAAGGTAAAAATAATCCCGAAGAATACCTAATCCTTCAGCGATCAGAGCAGTCGGTTAAGCCCGCATAAACAAGCCTTTGTTTTCATGGTGTCTGCCTCTGGGAGTAATGGAAGTGGGGCTCAACAGCACACCACTACATCAACTATGTGGCGAAATTACCTCCTCAGAGCAAAGGCCATGTGAAAAACAATATGAACAACACACATCTTATGAAACTTGGGGAAAGACTGTCAGGAAATGCACCTGTCAGTGTCACCTAAACATTTCTTCATCAGTAATGGCATCATCACTCTCTGCTGATTCTCTCGCCCTCCCCTTTCCATCAGATTCTAAGAATAGTTGTGTCTCTCTCTGTCTTTTCCATTAGTCTCTTCGTTGCTAAGGGTTGATGGCTAGTAAATAGCTAAAGTTATCAACCACTGAGCGCCGTTAGTGTTAACTTTGGAGAGGGGTAAGAAAAGTAAGTAAAAATGGCACGAGAATGCAGACGTCTCGGAGCCAAGTGGACAACCCTATTTAAGAGAGGACTTGGCATGACTTTTTAAGGGTGGACAAACATAACATAAGCATGTGGAAAACAAAAACAGCACACATACACTACCATTCAAAGGTTTGGCGTCTGTAAGACTGTTCTAATGTTCTAACTAAAGCTGGATTAGATTTTTTTTAAAAAGCAGGAGAAAAAAGTGAATACTGTGAAATATTATTGCTATTTTTAAATAACTGTTTTCCATATGAATATATTCTAAAATGTAATTTATTCCTGTGATGGCAAAGCTGAATTTTCAGCATCATTACTCCAGTCTTCAGTGAAATCATTCTAATATACTGATTTGCTGCTCAAGAAACATTTCTTGGTATTAATGTGAAAATGGTTGTGCTGCTTAATATTTTTGTGGAAACCATGACACATTAAATAATAGCATTTATTTAAATATAAATCTTTTCTAATATTCTAAATGTTTTTACTGTCACTGTTAATAAATTTAGTGCATCCTTGCTGAATAAAAGTAATATTATAATCATAATTAAACATTTGATCTGTATTTTACACAAACATTTTTAAATAAGCCAAACTTAAAGACTCTTGGACAATGTACTTATGCTGATTTTACAACAGATTTGTCAAAAGTGTTATCAACTCATCAATCATCTGTCAGTCTCTTAACACTGACATTAACATGATCACATTAGGAAGAACCTGTAACTCATCATCACTTTAGTTCATTCATGCAGGTGTAATGTCCCCTGGGTAGTGTGCAGGCCCCTTACTCAGCACTACTGAGCCTACTAGACATGCATGAATAACTCATGCATTAATCAGAAGGACTGAACCCACGTCGCCCAGTTCTTACTGACAAGCCTACAGAAGCTTATCACAAGCAAATTCTTCCTCGCAGGATGCTGGAACAATTCAATACTGGGACAAAGTGATGATTATTCAAGCACTCAAACCCTGAACAGTGAGTGAACATCAAAGGTGCGTCCAAATTCGCAAACTTATGCACTATTCTATGACGTTTTTAAGTGTACTTTAAATACCCGGACGATGCACTTAATTAACGGAAAAAAACTAAGTGTGGAATGTTGGACACTTCATGCACCTGACTGTCGCAGCTTTAATTATGTAGTGGAAGGGAAGGGGCTACCAGATTCCGATGTTGAATGACAAAATAACCATGTCAATTTCATACACTGACTACATGGTTGAGTATATAGTGCATAAGTACAAAGTGTATAAGTGCCTAGCGTATAGTGCGTCATTTGGGACACAACTAACCTACGCAACTAAACTAAGCATGTTTTACATTAACCGCTTAAAGGGACAGTTCACCCAAAAATTATTCAGCATCATTTATGCACCCTTATGTCATTCCAAACCTGTATGTCTTTGTATCTAATGTGGAATACAAAAGAAGATATTTTGAGGAACATCTCAAGCTTTTTGTCAATAATATTAAAGAACAATGTTGTTTTGGACCCCACTGACATTCAATGTAAGAACAAAAGCAGTTCCAAATATCTTCCTCTATGTTCCATATAGGCCTAGCAGTTTTTAACAAATCAAACCTATAAACCGGTTTGTTATATATAGAAACCATAAACACAAAGTTGAATGATCATTCAATTACAGAGTGGACATTGTTTGCTCTGAATTTCTAATTTACAAGGTTGGCCAATATTGCTTGAAAAACTGAAATACTATGACAGAATGTTGAAAATGTATTTATGTATTAATTTATTTAATTATTATTTTTATTGATTGATTGATTGACACTGTTAGTAACATAAATATGAGATATGTTAAACAGCAGGGCTCTGTGGGATACTACTATGGAATGAAAGTTTCATGAGAGGAGGCTGATGCAAGACTCAGCGAGAGCTGGCAACATCCTGCAGAGGTCAACAGCGGCAGACTAGAGGAGGAGGGGGCGGATAAGGACATAGGAGGTGAGCTGCGAACACAGGAAACACTAATACACTCTAGTCTAATATCTAGAGAGGATTTCACATTACTTTTACTTTGAGGGGCCCCACAGTCAATTTGTCTTCCCCTTATAAGTCACCAAACACAACTCAAAACATTTGATGGTTGTAACCCTAAGCCCTACTTCACCTAATGTGAACTTTCTTCGATTTCTCAGCCATGCAGAAACTGCCCCCATATTACAAAAATTAGCACCTATTAAATCACACTGACATGCACACTTAGGTGACATTTGCAGGACATTCACAAAACTGTGAGCTTTGTCTCATGTCTTGCACAGGGATGTCAATTGGATAAGGCAGAGTTTGGTGGCTGCCATACCTTGGCAGCCTGATTAGGTCAATGCTAAGCAAGTAATATATTTTATAGTTATATTACTACTTGTAACATGTAATTTGTCAATGTTAATAGAAGAGAAAAGCAAGTAAATTAAAGCAAACTGGTTGTTATATTCGTGTCATGCGAGTTCAGCTGCGCTGCAAATGTGTCTGTTGTTTACAATGTGATTTTTCAGCATTAAGTATTGTATTCCAATCACAGGCATTTCTAAATATCAATCAGAGGTGTTTAAGTAATTGGTAGAAAACGTCTCATTATAGACATGATATAAATAAAAGATTAATTGATTAAAATTGGATTTCTCTTTCATCATCTCGTGTTCGATGTCCACCTATGAGAAGGGCATCTGTACCTAACCTCTGCAGAAGCATCCAATTGCACCAAGTCTGGCTTAACAGACAGAAGCGTGTGCCCAATGCCAGGTAAGGGGCCATCCCTTACCAAAGTGCATAAAGCACCTGCACATGCTATCTTTCCTCAGTCATCATTTGCGACCTCTGGAATATTTTACACTCAGCTTGTAGTTTTACGGACTTCCCCATAGTCTATAGGAGGAAACATCTTTTGAATCAGCCTCCACCGGACGCGTTTGTCCTATCAGACAGGATTAGCTGACCTAATTACTGCAAGCAATCCACGCTCACACTCTTTATCAGGCTGCCCGCCTCTCTCCTTGCTATTTTCCCCAGTTCTACAGCTGCCCGTCTGTCTGATTACTCATTTATTTTGTCGATGGCTCTAAACTCACAACAGTTACCTCCGGGGACAACCAGTCGCGTGCCTGCCCGGCCACGTGCGGTGCCCTCATCGCCGCTAGGGATTCCCATCCCTTCTGTGTGGTGTGCATAGGCCTTAAACATGCTGAAGAAGCTATTGATTTCTCCAAGGCTTGTAGCAATTGCCTGGCACTCCCCAAGAAACTCCTGCATCGCAGACTCAAAGTGACTGCTAAACAGAGTGCCGATTTAGGTTTGTCCAACTCTGATGGGGAAAAAGGTGACACAAGTGAGCACAAGGGGGCTTCCCACGGTGCGGCCTCTTTGAGCTGGGCCAACCAAAGTGACCCGGCTCTTTTTGAGGACGTCTTATCTGTCGAACCCCCCTTTATCGATGAGCCACTCTGCTCAGAGGACGAGAACAATGCTGGCCTTCTCAACAGCTCGGAAGACGAGGATGCCATCCTGTCATCTGTGATACCTCAGACTAACGCTCTTGCTGCTTTACCCTAATCAGTGAGCGGCCAGTCACCTCAACATTGAATGGCCGGCCCTACAAAGTGCCTCTGACCATGAGCGGG
Source organism: Paracanthobrama guichenoti (assembly GCA_018749465.1). Classification (NCBI taxonomy): domain Eukaryota; kingdom Metazoa; phylum Chordata; class Actinopteri; order Cypriniformes; family Gobionidae; genus Paracanthobrama; species Paracanthobrama guichenoti. The sequence goes on along the minus strand of CM031949.1, from coordinate 760,993 downwards.
ACATCTATGAAAGCCCTAGAAAGTAGACCACAGTCCCATTGAGTTCTTTACCACCAGGCACCTTAATCATCCTTAAGATGGGCTGCTTGTCCCTCCCAAACCTGTTCTCCCCGGCAAAATGGATCGCTTTTCCGCGTCCATCCACCAGGCCTCTTATAAAGCCTCACCTTGACTGTAAGAGCCCTCAACGTATCCTCATAGCTTTCTGCTCACCAGGCCGAGCTCCTGGTTGACATGGGGGAAGAACTTGAGGGCCTTTTCTACAGTCCCTTAGCTGGAATCATATCAGTTCTTAGTTTATGATATTTCGTTTTTTTCTGCAAGACCTTATAGATGGTGGAAAATCCTTTTCTACCATTAAGGTATGTTTAGCTGTTATTGTTGTATGTCATGTTGGGTTTGACAGCACTACGATGGGGCAGCACCCCTTTATTCGTAGACAAACGTGGCAGTGATTTGCATGCACTCTCTGTTCATTCCTCCTGCACTAAATTCTCTCTCAGCAGAGACAATGTTTTTCTCAGGCCCAACCTGGCCTTCATGCCAAAATGCTTCCCAGCGTTCACAAATGCGAGGTGATTGAGCTTTCTGCTTTCCGCAAAAATGCTACACATTGTTGTAAAATACATTAATGGAAAAACAAGTAAATATATTTATAGAAATAGGGCCTATATACTAAGAAATTATATACATTTATTTTAAATGTATAGCGCAACTTTTTTAATGAGGCAGCAACATATTATAGATAGGGCAGAACAAGAAAGGCTATTAATAATCTTTCATTGTGCAAAAGTATTATAATATGAAAGGCTCCAATACAGAGTGGCACAAAGCGCGTATGCACATCCCGTGTGCAGGATGATGTGCTTGAAGTAACATGAGTCACAGCGCTCCGTCTGCATTGAAAAGTTAAAACACAAAGGAAAGACATATCGATGCATAATAGTGTATCTATCTATGCAATATTTTATTGAGCCTATTCTTTTAACAGTTTAAAATTTCAGTTACCGTGTGTGAACAACAACACAACCTCTAGTCCAGTGTTGTGATCTAACAGACACCCGGTAGAAAGTAACACTTAGATTTAGATTTAGAAACCGCAATAAACTCCAGCCAGATAAAGTCCTGTTATGGAAAACCATAGAGAGTTATCTACAGATCAAGCATAATTACAGGAACATTGAATCATCTTGGAGAGAGTTTTATCGTGTTGACTGTCGAACGCGACACGCAATGTGAAAGCTGAATGGAGAATGACTGGCAGCCGCAGCTGAAGGGAAGCATTTATGTGAACATTTAATGACTTAAATATTCATCTGTACCTCACAATAAACTATGGAATGGCTTCAGAACACTTAATATAGTGCACGAAGCGTTGATGATGCTTCATAATGTCGTTGTGCCTTTTGTGGGGCACTGGGGCTTAACAATAACACATAATATTATACGCACAGTATCGGATTTGGATCGGTCCTGTCTGACCGATAACTGTTACCTGATCCTGCAAATAATGGCGGTATTGGAGGGCAAATTGAGTGCAATCACAGAGCCATTCACAATAAACAAAGCTTATTGGTGATTTAAAGCATGTTTTTATTCAACCTCACTGCAAATAGGCTTTCCAACTAATGTAAATCAATATTTACATAGTCTAATAGTATTAAATGTATGCATCTTCAATGTGTCCCACATTGTGTTTCTACTTTGGATAAGCTTCCCCAATAATAGATGGTGTTACTGTTAATTGTTAATATAATCATCATTGTTTTCACCACAATAGATTAAGTGCTAAAAGACTGTACTGAACTACCGATGACAGTGCTGGACCGGCCAAACCCTTCCTGAACTGTAAACACCAAAGGAAGTCAAAGCAAAGTCTGTTAGTATTAATGACCTCTCTCTGGGCATTCCCCAAGATGGCACACACATACTGTATAACCACACACCTTGTTAGGATTGTCTCTCATGCAATTTCAGTATGCTGCCACAAGTAATTTAGGGGTTAATAAATACAATTAAATTAAAATTAAAAACTTTCTAGCCTTTTAAGAAAAGGCACAGTCACTGATCTTTAGTAAACTATTTGGATTTCGTCTTCAACATACATGAGAGAAGCATTTTAGCATTGTCATATCTGAAAGCAGAAGCAGTATATGATAGCAGAAGCAGTATTATCCATAATTTGACAGATCTGACTCACAAACACTCTAGTACAGAAATACCAGTATCATAACAGATCCAAGTCCAAAAGAGAATCAACTTTTTTTCTCCAGAGGAGGGAGAGGGACTACCTTAACTTTGAGTTTGTTTATCATACCTTATGTAATATAGACAGCAGTCTACTTTATTAACAAACAATACAAAAAAACTTTTACTTGTAGATGTCCAATCTTATTATTCAATTCACCATGTCAATACCTTTTATACCAAAATTAACCAAATAATACTATAGTATAATGCTATAATACTATAATCCTATAAATAATATAGAATATTTTTGCAAGCTTTATATATATATATATATATATATATATATATATATATATATATATATATATATATATATATATATATATATATATATATATTTTTTTTTTTTTTTTTTTCAAATGTCAAGTACTACAGTATTCTTATTTAACTCTTATTCATGTATTTAATATGTATTTCCAGTGAATCAATTTTTTTATTACTATCAAATACTTACCAAAATGCAATCCACCTTTGATTGTACAGTTTTGCTGCAAAAAAAGAGAAGATAAATAATCAGCATGACACAAGGGTAACTTGAGAAACATTCATAAAGCTGGCTTTATTAATAAATCAGTGGCATTCAAAACATCTTTCCATCCTCTAACCCGTCAGCCCTGTCCAGCTCAGACCAATATATCCTCAGGAACACATGTGCTTACACACAAAAAAAAGTATCTTGCTTTAATGTTCCACCACACTGGAGGTCTATAAATATTCCTGCCACTGAGAATGTTTTGACCATCAGGATGTTTGAGGAACCAGAATGAACCAGTATGGACTCTATATACAGGTATGGAACAGTAGAGAGGAACCAATTTGCATTCAGAGTAATGTAAAGATACTTTCCTTGTGATGGCTGTAGAATAATTTGAACATTCAAAGGACACTAGGTACATTCTGCGTACAGTCACAGGTCATTCTGCATTAAAGGTGAGAACTGAAAAATGACCCCTTGCAAAATGTACACACACATATTTCTTAACTAACTAGAAACTTTCTCTTACATTTTCTTCAACATCACAAGAAATGTCACATTAGGCCACACAGTGGCTGTACAACAAGACTGAGATCCAAAACCAAAGGCTAATTAGCGCAAGGACAACGAGAATAGGGCAATAGGAATGACAAATCAGTGTAACTGTAACTGGTTGTTTGCATGACCTGCAGTTATATATAAAATATATACACACTAGGGGTGTAACGGTTCTCTGAAAAAAAACATAAAAAACAAAAACGGTTTGGCACACACTCGCACCGTGGTTCATCTCAAATCTTACGACACTCAGATATTATATCTATAATATGGTTTCTTGAAAATAACAACATGTAAAACAGACAGACAGAGTTAAGTTAATGTATTGTTTCTGTCAATGGATACACATTCTGGCTTCCCAATACATTACAACAGCAATGATCAAAAAGTGCTATATGTATGCTCGAACTTTACCCGTCATTTACGCCATCATCACCCGGGTGTTGATATCGGGCAAGCGCAGGTGAGACCTGAACAGCACACAATGCTATTTGTGTTAAACTAAACTCAGTTAAGCCTTGCCAATTTAAACATTCAAGAGCAAGACGCGAAAAAGTACTCTCGCGTGCTGAGAGAAGATTTGTGTGTGTGTTTGTGCACTCATCTTAAGCATGCAAATATTGAGTTCTCTTTTAATTCACACAAAAAAAAAACATCAACATGCCTGTCTTGCATAGTATCCTAGCAAATATAGTAGGTTATGACTTAAGTAAAACGTTAACAGTCGATAAAGACGTGTGTTCATGTGTAACCGTATGTACTGGACTGAAGCCTTTACCTGCTGTCTGTTTTTAATGTTAATCAAACAACAACAACTGACAAACAAATCACTCACTGCTCTTGACTGAATAGCTTTTTAACTTCAATAATGATTAATCTTTATTTAATTTATACAGTGAAGATTATAATATGCAATGTTATTTTATATTTGATTTATTGACAATATGCACTGAATATGCATCTTTGCACTAATGTATGTATTTGTGCTGTTGCTTGTAGTTTGATTATTTGTAGTTTATTTTTATTTGACAAATTTCCTAATTTCCCTGAACATCATACCGTACTGAAACCCTAAAACCGTGATAAAAACCGAACCATGAGTAATTTGAACCGTTCCACCCATAATACACACACAATGCAAAACAATAAAAAAATTGTACATATGTACCTATAATGGTACAAAACCTATTTTTAATGCTTTTATAACAATAACTTATCAAGCAGACGTCACAGTTACGTCACTGCAGTTGTGCGCACATTGTGGTGAAAACAGTGGTAACAAGTGGAGAAAAACAGGCGAGATGCACCTTTTGCTGTCAGAATTGGAATGTAAAAAAAAAAAAACGTCTTTATTTTTACAGAATACCATTGTCGAAGATGCCCCTCAAAATGCATGCGTTTATGGGCTGGAATGCAGGCTGGAATGATGAAACCTGCGACGATTACCCTACTAATAACGCATGAATTTGATAATCATGAATTTGTAAACAATAGATCTACATAATATTTCGCATATGCAGTTCATAGGAGGCATAATGTATTAGCCTGTACAATTACAGCATGAAATAATATTTAAACCTATAACATTTCACACATAACATTTAAACCTATAACATCATCATAATCTCAACATAATCTCACAATTCTGATTTTTTTCCTAGCATTTGCAAATTAGATATCCCAGTTCAGGCTTAATAACTCACAATTATGAGTTTATGTCACAATTCTGAGGGGAAAAAGGCAGAATATCAAGTTTACTTGTAAGATATAAACTTGGAATTGCCTTTTTTTATACTTTTATTCTGTGGCTTCCATAGACTGCTACTACAGAACTGTAACACTCCGGCTTTTTGGGAATCTTGTGGGAATGGGATTGAAAAATCCATTCCTCGTAGACCCAAATTTCTCTGGAACTGGCCCAGAGCCATCAGGCCATCCTTATTGTCAAGCAGCGATTTTCTAATCACCAAAGCTACACCACACACAATGGCTTTTAATTATAGGACATCCAATTACACAGCATGTTATTCCAACATTCTGACTTTTAAATCCCATATAAAACCTTTCAGGCTTATGCCACAGGCCAAAGCCAAATAGCATGTGTGTTCTTAAAGTCAAGTCATATGACTGTGCGAGTGAGAGGTCAGGGAACTAATGAACTGTTACTAGGCGAGTTGTCGTTTGCTTTCATGTGGCTTCAGGCCAGGTAAAACTCATTAAACTGTTTCTAGGTAGTCTTGAAGCAGGTATAGGATCGCACCACTGTTGTCAAGGCAGGCCGTAAAAACAGGATTTCCTGTTAATGTCACTTCCTGTGGCAACATAGGTTATTATCGGACTGTTTCAAGCAGACACCCGTTTGAGACTTACTTAATGAGCTAAACATGATGCAATCATCAACAGCAAAGTTTAACACTATTAGCCCAGCGTTCACATGATACACAGATAAAGGGCCCTAATTTAGAGAGCAGTACATTTTAAGTGCACTGCAATGCTATGTCATACGTGGCCCATTCATAAGAAGTTGGTAGTGTAAATGAACTGCAAAACATTAGAAGACAATATAAATATACTATTTGTGTCCTGCTTTATGCTGCGCAGTAATTCTTTATATATAAGGTCCTATGGTTTACACAATGTGGAAAACGGGGACGGAATTTCTATTCCAGTCAATAAAACGTAATTTACTGTATAACATGAATTGCAGTGTTTCCCCTAGGATTTTTTTTTTCAGGGGGGGTGGTCCCAAAACTACTAGTGTCGTGGAGTGGGCATGTTACGGATACGTGGTGTTGTCATAGACGTGGCGCGCAGTAGGGATGGGTGATATGGCCTAAAATCCATATTGCGATATACATTGCAGCTTCTTGCGATAACAATATATATTGCGATATATAAATTATAATAGAACCATTTCAGAACAGGTTACTTAGACCCTAAGGAAAGCCAAACTTTGTCTTTTTTTTTTAAAGAAAGAAAGAAACGTATGTAATTTTGAGAACATTTATTGTGCAAAACTGTAATTATACAACATAATGTTGCAGATAAATAAACTTCAAGTACACAGCAGAGACTTTAACAAAGAAAAAGCTTAAACGGATAGTTCTCCCTGAAATGAAAATAAAGCCATCTTTTACTCACCCTGTTGTTGTTCTAATGCCCTATGTCCTTCTATCTTTTTCAGACCTTAAAAAACAAAACAAAAAAAAACGTCCTGCTCGCGCTCCTTCCTATAACGACAGTGAGACACGTGCCATATATGGAAAGTGTTCAGGAGCCATACTACGAGGTTTTGCGAGAAAGAAACCTCATCATTCAGTTAAAACACTGAGCTCAGCCGTTACTCTGTGCGCTCCCATGAGTGTGTGCAAGCCTTCAGCAGCCGCCGGCGCTCACGCTTATGCTGCCTTCACGTGCTATCGGAAATTTGATCATTCCGACTTCTTAAGTCATGATTACGAGATCATTGCATTCAAGTTTCAAAATGTGAGGGCGCTCATGTGCAATTTTTACCTAGGAAACTTGCGATAAATTTACGATAATTCCGAGAGCACGTGAAGGCAGCATTACTATAACTCGCACTGTTGTCATGGCACCCAGGATAAGCGCGCGCACACACCATTTTGAGAAATCAGGCTCAATAGAAACAAACGCGACTCTCGTCTTTTCTACAAGGTATATAAGAAATAATACAATAATAACAATAAGGTAAACCTCCTGAAGTGAATGTTGTGAGGTGGTAGAACAGATTAGTCATGTTACCTCTCTTAGCTGGAACTGTTGCCCCACACACGCTACAGTATAGTGTGCGAACGGCTTAAATCCAAATAATAGATGTTTCACCAGCTCCTCTGTTTCGCTTTCAGCCGTGTTTACTCAAGATGACGAATACGATGATGCATTGCAGCTCGTGGCTCTAAATTTTGCGGGTAGATTGCGTCAACAACACGCATTATCGCGATAGTGCAATAGAATTAAAATCTCTATCGTAGGCCAATTTTGTATCATTTATATTGCATATCGTGCATATCGCCCATTACTAGCGTGCAGTAGGCGGCTGTTTGTATAGGTGCATTAGTATGAGCTGAAATGACAAGAATATATTACATGATTTTTTATTTTATTAATATTGAACAGTTTATTTCCAAAAACAGATTGATTTTCATAAGTCATGATCATTTATTGTGCATTCTAAATAATATCAATCAAACTGCAGTTGAGTTCTTTTGATTAAATGATAACTAAAAAATACAGAGTAACCTACAAAATTAAAGTTAATTAAAACTGTAAGAATGATGGTAGGGAAAACAGTGAATTGTCACAGAATTTTGCTAATTTTGGTGGAAATTAGCATTTAAATGGTGGACTAGTTTCTGATTATTAAACCGCAAAAGACAGAGACAAAACATTATGGCAACCTGTCTAATATTCTGATGGTCATCCGTGTGCCATCAAAGAGCTCCAACCTGCCGAGGCGTGGACTACAAGACCCCGGATAGTGTCCTGTGGTAACTGTATATGTAACAAATATGAACAGAAACTCAAAGATTTTCACAACAAACCATCAAAAAAAGAAACTGGCAGAATATATTAATATTGTGAAGTAAAATGTACATATCTCAAATAGTAAAAAAAAAAATGTAACAACAATAATAATAGAAATAATAATTTATTAACAATTCTGTTGTGCATGATTAATTTGATGAAAATGCAATGTTTTGTTGTAAACCTTCACTGTCTTTCCCACATCCGTGGGAGTTAGTGTGGAGAAGCCCCAAAGAGGCTTAACACCCGGACTGTTGCTTGCTCAAAGTGAAGCACGGGGGCGGATCAGTGATGGTTTGGGCTGCAATATCATTCATGGCATTCTCTACTGTGCTTGATGGGCATGTCACTGCCAAGAACTACTGAAGCATTCTGAAGGACCATGTGCAGCTAATGGTTCAAACATTCTACCCTGAAGGAGGTGCTGCGTATCAGCATGATAACGCACCAATAGACACAGCAAGACTTGTGACAGAATGGTTTGATGAACATGAAAGTGATGTCGATCATCTCCCATGGCCTGCACTGTCACCAATTCTAAATATTTTGAGCCACTTTGGGGTATTTTGGAGGAGCAAGTCAGAAAATGTTTTCCTCCATTAGCATGACATAATGACCTGGCCACTGTTCTGCAGAGAAATGGCTCAAAATCAAAATCCCTCTGGCCACTGTGCAGGACTTGAATCTGTCATTCCCAAGATATATTCATGCTGTACTGGCCACAGAAGGAGGCTGTATACCATACTAATAAATAATTGTGGTCTAAAACCAGGTGTCAGGTTTCAGTTTCATTACTTTTATATACAATTTACACACACACACACACACACACATATATAAAATCAATAGACATTTAAGGTTTGTTTTTCCTGTAAACAGTGGCCTGATTTAAGCCACAGACTTTTATCCTGTCGGTCACTGCCCCTCCCCCTAAGATCCCCTCCTCCAGCTGGCCGCATGTGCTCTGATCATAACAGGAACGTAAACAACCGCCTGAGAGAGAGAGAGAGAGACAGATAAGCAGAGCGAGGGAGAGAAACGGAGATGGGGGGAGGAGGTGAAGGGTCACTGTGTCACTGGTTGGAAGGGATAGCATGGACATCTCTATCTTTTACTCTCAATAAGGTTGTCCTGGGAAGAGGGCAGAGGCCTGTGAGCTTCACGGCTAATTCCACACGAACAGAGTGCTGAGCTGACTGAGAGCAGCCAGACATCACAACGGAGAATAACGCTACTGCTAGTCAGCATGACCTACATGTGTGATATTTGTATGTCAGTGTGTATGTGCATGAGAGATTGGGGATGAGAAATCTCTCTCTCACCGACAGAGAGAAAACTCCACTGAACCTGATGAACTTCCTGGGTGCACTAAAGGCCGGAAATACTTAACATCACCTCGTTCTTTGATTTCTATTGATGTCAATCTGATCAAAATCAGGCCAAAACGAAGTTCGTTTTGAGTTTGTTTTAGGAGTTTAAAAAAGCTTGTCAAAGCAAACTTTCCAGAAATGACTGGGAAACACCTTTGAACTACTATTGGTCTGTGGTGATAGTGTAATGGGAAGGTTTGGGACTGGGGCTCCGGCCTTCTTTTGACGAGGATATCTTTTTCGATTCATTTCTTCATTCAGTCGTCAAAGTGAGACGCAAGTAAAAACGACGTTTTTTTTTGAAGTTGCACTTTTATTTGAAAGCAACACTGACACTGTTTTTTTGTTTTGTTTTTTCACGCAGTCTTTAAAGCAATCTAATGTATAAAGTGGTATAGGGTACAACGGTGCGAAATGCACACCTTAAGAAAAATGTGCTTTTCATTACACCCATAGTGTATGACTGCAGAAATATATGTTTATATTGAACATTGATGGAACAGATTTTGTGAAGAAAAAAAAAAATTCATAAAAAGCGGTTTATTTTGTTTAAATAGATTCAACAAAAGGCAAAGTATTAATACCAATACTTCAGCTAAAATAATGTTGTTGTTTTTTTAAATAATGTCTAAGTTAATAGTTGTTCAAAACAACCACTTTAACAAAGTTTGTACTATTTTCTGTTCATTTTTGTTCAAATTCAAATACATTTTTGTTCAGTAAATATACTGTCATTAAAATATGAACATATTTTAATGACAGAATATTTATTGAAGAAAAAATGTATTATTTTATTTAAAAGTACAGAAATTTTATACAGATTCTGAAAATATTGGAGATCCCATAATAAATGAATATAGCTCTACAGTAGTAAAAATACATTTTATTTTATTATATGATTTTATTAATATCATATATTTAAATATAATGGTTTCATTATAAATATGGTGATTATCTCTAAGGTGGACACCTAAATTAATATGATATTTACCATTTGAATCTAACCACGTCATGTCAACAAATGGAAAAGTCAGCTAACTATTTATGATCATGTTAATTATGGTGCCTTTCACCCAAACAGCAGGGGCGAAATACCATACTTTTACATATTGTTCTGTTATTTAAAAACTGTCACTTACATTTTTAAAAAGACCTTTTTATCGAAATACAAATCAATACATTTAGCAATTCTTATTTGCTACTTAAATCTATAATATCTTAAAACATCATTGATCTACATCATTTTAAAAAGCATTAAAAATATGACATCAAATTAGGGCAGAATAAACTTTGTGCTGCTGCCTGCGATCGTGGCAAGGATCAGCCAAATTTCCACATGCATCTTTAAAAGCGGTTATCTAGTGGTTTAGACGAAAATAACACCAAAGGCGCCTTTTACCCAGTGCACCTTTAGCCCTGTTGTACCCTATAATAAATGTGACATGACTTGACTGGAGTGCCAAATTGCAGGGCTTGCGCAAACACATGCACATTGCTATGATCAGATGCTTTCTGAAAACTGCTATATTCTCACCACTGTCATTTTTGTTGTGTTTTTGTTATTGAGAGGAAAACGCTCAGCACATATTTCTAAACGCAATCCCAGCAGCATGGGCAGCTTGCTAACATATGCCACCGCAAAGGTATTTCTAACTTTTTTTTTCTTACTCCAAAGAACCTAACTCCTTATTTACACTGCACAGGTTTGCGGCGCATCACAACTCCGACACCGGAGACCGGTGCCGCAGAACGTTTCAGAAGCGCCCCAGAAGTGTCTCTCCATGCTGCTTTGCTAAAGATAGGTGCTTAGTCTATTTTTGCTGGACGCCGCATCCAAGCCACACAGTTAATACAAAATAAAAGTCAAAAATTAAATAAAAGCCCTCCTGCTCACAGGCATTGTATGTGAAATATAGATATTTATAGATAATTAAGGATGTATTTTAAACGACAAAAACACAGCTACAAATCTTTTATCCTTGTTCATAACTTTTAAGTGTATTAACTTTGTCTGTAGGCTACAGCACAACAAAGTAGGACACAGCAATAAACACAACCAGAAAATCAAGAAAAACAACGTCAGACATGTAAAGCTTGTGGTCCAGTTGCTTCACTTCTGAAAAGCTCCTGGTGTGAGATGGCATCGCGTGGAGGATGGAACAGAACGTTGTCTGAGCCGTAATGTGCCACAGACACGTGTGGTGTAAATAAGGGGTACATCTTTTCTAGGAGTGTAATGATATTCAAACCGAACCGAAAAACCGCGACACTCTCATGTCGAACCGAATGTGCCCCGCCCCCTGCTGCCCCGGCCCAGCTCTCACTTCACCTTATACCACAAAGTTATTTTAATTAAACAGTAATTAGTACACTTTTAACAACTAATAAGAGCTGCATTTTTACTAATTATTATAATAATATTATTTACTAAGTATACACTAACTTTTGTCTTCCAAGTGCATGTCACGTGACTTGGGCGATCGCTCAAGCTGCATGGTGGAAGGACAAAGATAGCCAGTTTCCCCATTTAGCCAAGTAGGCAAAATGCTACCTTGGAGTCCCAGCAACATCGTCATTTTCGTAGCTTGTTACACAAAAAACAAAATCTCTCTCACCTCAGAAAACCGCTTTCCTGTTCTGTAAGCCGTTATACTGTGCTCGTAGCACAAACTCTTTAGTTACACGCCGCCCCATCGCGCCGTATATTACAAGGGCAAGAGAAACTACGAGCATGCAACGTTACAATTTCAATTTGTAATTCATGAAATAAAAGCAAAGTACCAATAAATCACATAACTGGTTCGACGTGTGTTAGCTGGGAAGGCATGCAGGTATGATGTTCATTCTGTTTATCTGGAGCAGTTTTCACATTTCATGAACAGTTCATGGTGTATTGTGTATTCGCCATGGTAACTGTTGTTTCCATAACCACAAAATGCCACTTTATTTTCACTTTGTTATTTTGTTTATTTTTAAATTAGTGTGGTGGCTATAGTATTTAACTACAGTATGATTATAGTATTAACAAAAACTGCTATTTAATATCTTTAACTTATAGGCCTATTTATTAATCAGTATTAGTCATATTCGTACAATGAATGTGTTTGTTAAGTAGGCTACAGTGGGACATTACTTGTGTGTGTCATCAGTTTTTATTAAATAAATGTGCTTTTTTTAACATTATGGTAAATGGTAAAATGAGTAGATTATTTCTGACTAGTCTACAGTGCAGACATTTATTTCATTTTAGTTTACTCAGGTATGCTAACTGCTCTAAAGAAAACGTGAAGCAAATGTATAAAGTTAAATTATATGTGGTTATTATTAAGTTAAAAGTGAATCTAGTGTTATTATTGCTGGTGCCCGCCATGAACCCTGACTCCACAGCAAACCGAACCGAACCGTGGCTCCAAAACCGTGACATGAACCGAACCGTGGCATAGGTGTATCATTACACCCCTAGTCTTTACACACACACGTAATCAAGCCATCAATGCTGAGCACAGTGTCATGCTACACTTTAAATGGGTATAATTTATATTTATAATACAGGTATATTATAATTTGATTAAATGTACACCACTGCTATCACATCTACAATTAAAAAAAAAAATTGTAAAGCATGACTTCATTTTAAACATCCAAATATTTGAAGCACAAATGAGTATTATAGGCAGCATACTAAAGCTATTAGCACTTAGAGAGCTGCTAATAGCAAAAAACTGTATGGCCGGCTTCAGTCCAGCTGCTCCTCTAAGAGGAACAGTCGGATTCCCAGACTGCTGTAAGCAGAGGGGTGATCTAAGGTTTCAAAAACATGCCTAGTAAGCCATTGATATCTTAGAGTCTGGTCACAATTGCAGTTTGGTTCTCTTTGTTCTTTTGGTCCTGAGACCAAAAAAGAAAATAATACATTTTATCCTGGTTTGCTTAGCATTCACACTGTCATTTTTAACACCGAACCTACACCTATGAGATATTCAACGGAACTTACTGAACACTCAAAACAACGTGTGCTCGTTCTGACGCCTGTACTAAACTGTAAACAGCAACATCGCTCCTACGATAAGAAAAAACAGGTATGCTTGAGCATTCTGTACTTTTTAGGGTCGCACCTTGTGACATCATGTTCTGTTTTTGGTTTGTTTAGATGTCTTTGGTCCTTGTTGATTTGGTGCTCAAGAAACATTTATTATCATTGAAAACAGTTATGAAAACCGCAACACAATTTTGGTCAGGATTCTTTGAATATAATGTTCATGAGAACAGCATTTATTTGAAATTAGGGATGGGACGGTATGAAAATTTCACATCACGATTATAGTGACAAAAATTATCACGATTATCAATATTATCACGGTTTTGTTATAACAAGATGAAAGTGTTCAAAAAGAACTCATGCACACACACACTGAAAACATTTCAAGTTTTATGTTTGAAAATCAACAAAGCAAATAAAACAAGCAGCTCTATGCACTTTTTTATTCTATTCTGTGGCATTTCCTTCCTTATAATGACCGTCGTCAATAGCAACACATTATAACAGCACACATAAAAGTATCACAAAGGACACGCCCTCTCGTTTCATTCAAATGCAACTTGCATTTTTGATTGTATTGAAAATGATATCAGAGGACTTTACTATTAATACTACTATAATTTTGTTGTGATCATCTCGTTTGGATGATTGTTTTGTACGCTGTACAAAATGGATGTACTATAAACAGTTAAAATTTAAAACATTAATCTCAATTCAATATCTCCCATAATTATTTATGTGTTAAAAAAAACCTGTGTAATAAGTGTACAATGAATATACATTATAATCCTTTAAATGCCATTAATAGTCTCGTTTGAACTTTGTTTGTTCGTCACTTGCTGCAAACTTTTCTTTGCGGAAGCTTCACGTTCATTTCAAGTGAGTGAGATAAAATATTTCAACGCAAAAAACAACATTTTGTGTCCAGTTATATTACAGACGTAGTTATGGTATTGAGGTCAAAGTCCACTTGCTTTGCGTTCGCTATACAACAGTGGGTGATGGTCAAGAAGACGATTCGGCAGATTTGAAATGCTATGATACACAACTAGTTTTCTGAAAGGTCTTCTCAAACAGGACAACTGCAACCTTCATTGGAACTAAGAGTATTTTACAGACCTAATGTTTATGCAGCAAATCCACAGACATAGATCCTTCCATTGTTTTGAGCAATGAGCATCAGTCTAAATGTAGGCTAGACCAAAACAGAATCATCTAACAGCAGAAAAGCAGCAGTTGCAAGCCGTTCTCAGAGACTGCAGCTTGGCAAAAACAGCTGGGCTTTTTGCCAGCGGTGCTATGCCTCATTTTCATTTCTCTTTGAAGGTGATTACCACCATTGTGTTTAGATCTCTTCCCCTCCTGTGAGATTCACACACACTGATGGGATGTACATACACATGAACAGCCATTTAAAATAAGGGACTAAATTCACCCCTTTCAAACTCAGCTTTATGTGGCACCATGAACTTAAAGCCTGGTGCTAATCTAAAATTACCTGACAAATTTGGTGTAAACCAAGCGACAACACCTCTGAAATAAGCTTGAAGAGCTAAATCACAGCATTGCACTGAAAGTACAGCTCATTCTTAAAAACCCCCTCTGCTGGTCTGTTGGCAAAAAAAAAAAAATCCTTACCAGGTGAGATTCTAGAGATTTGTCTGCTACTTCTTTTTTTAAGTTAAAAGGCAGTATTTATGCATCAATAATCTCAATCATCAATGTATAAATTACAAGATATTCCCATTAGTGACAAACTAGTTACTATTGGCAAATCACAATCTCTTTTCCACAAGGTTTGCCAGCACCAGTGCCAAATACCCTGTTCTTTTCCACATGGACAGTACCATGTGCCAACCAGCATGCCAAATGCAGCTCAGGGGTATCAGCTATCATATCGACACGACAGGCCTAACCTTTAGAGCTCTGCTCAGAGTGAAGGGCAAGGAGCACCGGCTGAGACGGTCCACTCATCATACGGATGCCTGAGTAAATGGCCAATCCATTTAATAGTACTTAGAGCTATAATGAACAGCAGAATCTGAGTGCGAATGACACAGCTTCAAGTTAAACTTCAGTCAAATTTACAACAGAAAGTAGTATGACCATTTGAATCAATAACAACAACAACAAAAAGGTGATTAACAAATCCACAGACCACATTGAATGAATTAATTCACTGCTAAAAGTTCGAGAGAAATGGGTAAAATCTATTTTATTATTATTTTTCCCCATCTCTAAATGCTCGGAAACAAAACTGATATTGTATAGTAGTTTTGTGTGTATTTGGTTGTTATTATCTTGTAATAATAACTGCATTAATCTATTCTGAATCCACTGATAACAACAGTCGAGCCCACCAAGTGCGACTATATTCAAACAAAACTGCATTCAAAAAGAAGTAAACACTGTTACTTAATGATTGGATTAATTGCTGTGTCCTCTTAAACCAGTCTGCTTAAAGATTCCCAGGAAATGACAAGTAAGGTTATAACATAACGTTTTTTAGTTGCTTATGAGTACTAATATATATATATATATATATATATATATATATATATATATATATATATATATATATATATATATACACATACATACATAGCTGACAAAACATTACAGAAAATTGTCTTCTATAGAAATGTCCATGACTCTAATCTCACACCAAAATACTCTGCAGAAAGACCAATAATATATATGATTGCACTTTAACTAAACAAATGTACGTCCCAGACTGGACGTACAGTAGCCGCTGCTGCAGATGCATGTCGTTGAGAGCACGTCTCAACATGCAAAAACAAGGGTGGTGGTGAGGGGGAAGGAGGCTGCAAAATAATCGTGTCAGCGGTTTTTTTTTTTTCGCTGCCACAAGCAATGTCCATCAACAATGATCAATTCTAGGTAAAACTACTAACCTAAGACAGGACTGGGTTGAGTGACCATGCACACAGAAGCTATATATTGTCCTCGCAAATATACTGAGTAATACAAATGCATGTAGAACGCATGCGCTGCTACGCTATAAACATCATGTGCAATGTCTTTATCTTTAATAACAGTAACTAGGCGCGTAGCCGGTGAATGAATTCACATTTTGGATCACCTCAGCACAAATGTGAAGAGTACAATAGGTCTGTCGGATGTAGTGGTGCCTACAAGGACAGCATGTCTATGATGCACACTGGCCGTTTAAATGCGCGCGGCTGTACCCGGCTGCTGCTGCACGCGAGTTGTTTACCATCACTAGCGCGCCCACTAAATCTGTTAAGAGCGCGTGGTCGCGGGAAATCTGTCGCCCACTTCGAAACAGACATTTCACTTTCTGCACTTTCACAAGAAGACAAAAAAAAAAGCTCTTAGCCGATAAATAACGACTACACTGTCCAAGACAGGCAATACGAGTAACCAACCTCATATTTAAAAAAACAAAAACAAAAAAACGTTAACGTTACTCAGTCAACTTTGATAAGTTCACTTATCGTTATCATAAAGAAAGAAACGGTGAAATTAGTTAAACACACAGAGTTACTGTAGCCATGACTCACTGTCAAGTGGAAACGAGGGACCATCTAGAATAGAGCTAATTAGGATGGAGAGCCTTCGATCCCATTAACCCCCACATATCCAGCAGCAGCACTCACTTACTGGACATTTCAGACAGACTTACCAGATTGAGTTCTTTATTTTTAGCTGCAACGCATTCGCCTCATGTCCTTGCAATCCTTGAACCGCGGAAGGTAAAGGTCCTACCCCAGGACCAGACTGCTGCTGGTCATCAGCCATCACGATGCGACTCTGTTGAGACGAGGATGGGGATCTAACAAGTAGGCCTTAACCTGAACCTGGAGAATGCAGCTTTCCCCCGTAAATAGTACATCACGATCACCGCCTGTTGATTTCACTGACAAATCGGACTCGGCTCTAATAGACCACGTTGGTAATTCATGGTTTGTGGTTGCAGTTGAGGTCACTATCCCTGCGCGTGCACCAGGAGCAAGGAAACACTTCGAGCTGCAGCAGGTTCAGAGTCAGACACTACCTACCTAACGTTAGTAGCTCACTGGCGACCACTGTGGAAGCTGCTGCTGCTGCTTCTGGGGACGCGCATGCGCACTGCGCCACCAGCGGAAACCCACACGAGGGTGCTGCAGCGAGTTCGTCTAGTTCGGTAGCATAATCACTCATGTTCTTCTGAAGCATAACTGACTGTCAAGTGTGGATTGATAATATCCCTCTCGTTGTTTTGCAAGATTCCCGTCATATTCGATTGTTTGTCTCTTTATCAGTCACATAAAGAATTCACCTTGGAGGTTGTGTTGGAATTTCGTTAGTGCAATAAATAAATGAATATAACAACAAATGATCTGAAATACACATCATACTTATTTTATGTTTGATTTATTACCAAGTAAATTACGTAGGCGTTGAACGATTACATTTGTATTTAAAAAAAAAAAAAAAAACGGGGGGTTAAAATTATTTATAGTAAGTGTGTATACATAAAATCGCCCTTTGAACGCCATATGACATATACATGTCCTTAAATAAATCTTGAATTCAAATTAAATGCCTCGGATGAAATGGGAAGGTAGACACCGTTGCTTAGCAACGGCGTCTCGCCACTAACAAAAATGGCAGACCGCACACCCAGACCCGCGCTACCTCCTGTAAGTCTAACGAAATAAAACTCTTTAATCCTCTTTTCGAGTTATGCTGTATTAATTACAGTTTTACCCAAAGTACTCTGTTGTGTATTGCATAAAATAATCTACGTTAAATACCAAAATTGGCAGTTCTTTTAATACTCGGTTGCAAATGATCAGACATGAAAATTAATGTCTGTTACCAGACAGAGCAATAGCCGTCTTAAATGAAGAAAACCCGTAAGAAGTAAGAAATAAAGTAGTATTTTGAGGGCGGAGAAAGATTAATAATGACAATAACAGTGATACTTTCTTTCTACTCAGTTAAAAAAGCCTCAAACGTCTTACTCGGAAAGGCCTTCCAGACCCAGGCCTCAGAGCAGGTCTTCATCTGCTCCTTCAAAGAAACCACCGCAAATGGACCTCTTAGCCAAAGAAGAGGAATACAAGTATTCATGGTTTTATTATTTAAATGCACATTCGTTTTAATACACTGCTTTGTAGGTAACGTTAGCTTATACCCAGTGACTGCATAACAGGTGCCATAAATAATTTAGATTAGAACATGATGTCTTATATATCTAACTGCTTGCAACTCGGATACTCCTCAGACGTCTCAATGCAGAACTAGAAGCAAAAACAGCAGAACTTGTTCGGGAAGCAGAGAAAGTTATGGTAAGAGTAGACAAACGTATTAATGTGAAAAACAGCAAATGATTTTGATAAGAAATCTTTGAAAGATCCGAGAGAATATGGCCTGTACTTTTAACATGTATCCATAGCTTATAGTAGCCTATGTCATATGTATGATTTTTCAACAAACTCAATCATTGACACTGCTTTCTTTAATTGTTTTTCAGAGGATCAAAATGAGGTGCTCTCCAAACCAATCTCCTCTCATCTCTCCATTGATACTGACCGTGATTTTGAAGATTCTAGGTAACAGTTCTCACAATTTGACATGAGCATAAGCAACATCATTTTTGCAAGCATAACATTTTGTTTGTCTTATTAGGACGGTGAATATAAAAAAAGAAACAACATCTAAGCAGCCCACTATGGTACAACAGAACTATCATATAAATCAGTGAAAATGTGGATTAGATGCAAGACCCCATTACTTAAAGGAACCCATTTCTGTTGTGCTATGTAGATCATAAAAAACAAGAACTTCTCTGAAAAATCTTCAAAGCCAAGCAAGCCAGGCTCAGGAAATAGAAAAAATGCTCAGTAAGTGTATTCTCAAAGTTTTTATTATTATAAAATAATTATAAAAACATGTGTTGTATATAATGAAATGCTATGAATCTAAATGTTTTTTGGTCTTTGGGGTAGTGTCAATATTAAAGCAACACACTCTGTGGTTGATGATGTTGCTATTCCTGAAGACTTTGGGGATTTCTCACTTGCTAAGACAATCAGCATAATCGAGAACAGGGTTAGTGATGATCTCACTGAGGAGCACTTGCAGGATGACATCATGCCCAGTGTTGGAGATGAGATGGGTGCAGGTTGGTTAAAAAGACCAAATATGTTCAAATATTGAATTTGTTGTGCTGTTATACTATTGGCATTACGCCTTTCATTTTTACAGAGGCTCAGATCAGATTTTTGAAGGCTACACTTCGAGTAATGCAGGAAGAATTAAACAGACTCTCATATGAATGCAACAAGAAGGTAAGCAGTTAGAGATGTGTTCAGGGTGGGTTAATCTATTCAGTCAGGTCAAGTTACTCTTGCTCGATCCCTTTTGTGTCTTGAAGGATGATGAAAACAGCACTTTAAGTAGCAAACTGAAGGATGTGGAGGAGGAAAGGGCAAGATTGCAGAGGACTACAAATGTCCAACAGACTCAGGTTGAAAAACAAAGAGCTTTAGCTGAAGAATCCAGTCGGAAGTGTGAAGGTCTGCAACAGCAAGTGGCAGCACTGCAAAAGGTACTTAAATGGCAAAATATTATTCAAAATTCTTCCCACAATCTACTGAAACTTATTGAAGTTACTTTCTGACAGAACAAGTGACAGAAAAATGTTCTGCATCAACTAAGTATCGATCTTTTTTAACCTCACTAACCTATTGGAGATGTATAACATTATATGCCATAATTCCTGTTAATCAGAGCTGTGCCAGGTTCCAGAGCCGTGGAATCCTTGGCATGAGCCCTTTAACCTGATTCGTCCTCTATGTGTAAAGTGAGACTATGCCACAGCTGCTCAGAGTGCAGAGCACACTGCACTTGGGCTTCTGGGACGGATATCTTTGGAACTCACTCTTTCCCTTATGATAGGGACATGGATGTTGATGGTAGAGAATAACAGTATAACTAGATAGAAATTCCTATAAGAATGGGACGTATCACTTAAAAAAAACATATTTTCATTGCTATCTTACTTTAGACTTGTTGCATGTGCTTTATGTTTGGGTAGGTTGGGGTTAAAAGCCCAAAAAATGAAAATTCCATCATCATTTACTCACCCTCGTGTCGTTCCTAACCTGTTAGACTTTCATTTATCTTCAAAACACAAATGAAGATATTTTTAATGAAATCTGAGAGCTAATCAGAAATGAGCTGTCTAAATTTTCTGAAGAGAAAGTGATCGCTTTAAATGATGAACAGATGGAATTAAGGCATTTATTATCATGTAAACATTGACTAGTGAACATAAACTGAATTGCAACCATACTTGCTTTGGTGCGCGAGATCAAACTTCTTGTGAAAGCTCAAATGTGCATGCGTAACACACAAGAATGAACCTCATTGGCTCTTGCACGTCAAGCAAGCATGCTTGAACTTCAGTTTACCATATCTGATGTGTGGGGTGATGAATGTTTATATGTGAATAAAAGCCTAAATTTAATCTGTTCATCATATAAAGTGACTGTGCACTAAACTGCTGCTCAATTCATATGGATTAGTTTTACAATCACTTTGTGAATTGTTTTAAGCATCGGTTACGTAGCTGTCTGTGGACACTAAAAAGATCTTCATTTGTGTTTTGAAGATAAACAAAAGTCTTACTGGTTTGGAACAACATGAGGGTGATTAAATGTTGATAGAATTTTAATTTTTGGGTGGATTAGCACTTAAATATATATACCATTGGGACATATATATATATATATATATATATATATATATATATATATATATATATACACAAACCCGATTCCAAAAAAGTTGGGACAAAAGTTGGGTACAAATTGTGAATAAAAAAGGAATGCAATAATTTACAAATCTCATAAATTTATATTTTATTCACAATAGAATATAGATAATCAAATAGACATCAAATATAGACATCAAATGTTGAAAGACATTTTGAAATGTCATGCCAAATATTGGCTCATTTTGGATTTCATGAGAGCTACACATTCCAAAAAAGTTGGGACAGGTAGCAGTAAGTTATCATCATCTACAGTGCATAATATCATATAAGGATTCAGAGAATCTGGAACAATCTCTGTGCGTAAGGGTAAGCCCGGAAACCCATCCTGGATGCCCGTGATCTTCGGGCCCTTAGACGGCACTGCATCACATACAGGAATGCTACTGTAATGGAAATCACAACATGGGCTCAGGAATACTTCCAGAAAACATTGTCGGTGAACACAATCCACCGTGCCATTCGCCGTTGCCGACTAAAACTCTATAGGTCAAAAAAGAAGCCATATCTAAACATGATCCAGAAGCGCAGGCGTTTTCTCTGGGCCAAGGCTCATTTAAAATGGACTGTGGCAAAGTGGAAAACTGTTCTGTGGTCAGACCAATCAAAATTTGAAGTTCTTTTTGGAAGACTGGGACGCCATGTCATCCAGACTAAAGAGGACAAGGACAACCCAAGTTGTTATGCTCAGTTCAGAAGCCTGCATCTCTGATGGTATGGGGTTGCATGAGTGCGTGTGGCATGGGCAGCTTACACATCTGGAAAGGCACCATCAATGCTGAAAGGTATATCCAAGTTCTAGAACAACATATGCTCCCATCCAGACGTCGTCTCTTTCAGGGAAGACCTTGCATTTTCCAACATGACAATAGAAATAGAATTCACCCATAGAAAACATTTGGCGCATCATAAAGAGGAAGATGCGACAAAGAAGACCTAAGACAGTTGAGCAACTAGAAGCCTGTATTAGACAAGAATGGGACAACATTCCTATTCCTAAACTTGAGCAACTTGTCTCCTCAGTCCCCAGACGTTTGCAGACTGTTATAAAAAGAAGAGGGGATGCCACACAGTGGGAAACATGGCCCAACTCTTGTCCCAACTTTTTTGAGATGTGTTGATGCTATGAAATTTAAAATCAACTTATTTTTCCCTTAAAATTATAAATTTTCTCAGTTTAAACATTTGATATGTCATCTATGTTGTATTCTGAACAAAATATTGAAATTTGAATCTTCCACATCATTGCATTCTGTTTTTATTCACAATTTGTACAGTGTCCCAAATTTTTTGGAATCGAGTTTGTGTGTGTGTGTTTTCTTCAGTTATACGCAAATGCCTATCTGTACATTCTAGGAGTTGGAAAGCATGAAGAAGACCCACAAGCAGTCCTCCAGTACACACAGTGCAACAGAAGTGCGGTTGAATAGAGCTCTGGAGGAGGTTGAGAAGGCTAAAACTCAGCTCAACAAACTCAAACAGAGCAGTAAGGTAATGTGAACTCAGATAAACTGGTATGAAATAAACCAAGTGATGTGTATTACAGTTTTCTGTACAACAAATCCTTGAGTGTACTGTTTGGCACAACAATTTACTCCAGAAGTATTTCAAATTTAGATGGCATTTTTGTTAGTTTAACTTGCTTTTTTACCCTACCAAAGGATTCAATCAGTCAGGAGCACCAGAAGATTGAAACCTTACAAGCTGAGAACAGAAAGCTGGAAAGACAAAATGCTGAGCTCATCATGGGTTTTAAAAAGCAACTCAAGCTAATAGATATTTTAAAAAGACAGAAGGTAAGAAATCAGCATCTTACACTATTACAGTAATATCATATCACTCTAACTAACCTTAAATTTTATGTTTATGCTGTATTTTTGAAAGATGCATTTTGAAGCAGCCAAGCTGTTGTCCTTCACTGAAGAGGAGTTCATGAAAGCTTTGGATTGGGGAAAGGATGGAGTCTC
Source organism: Paracanthobrama guichenoti (assembly GCA_018749465.1). Lineage (NCBI taxonomy): Eukaryota > Metazoa > Chordata > Actinopteri > Cypriniformes > Gobionidae > Paracanthobrama > Paracanthobrama guichenoti. Next base: position 737,982 of record CM031949.1, on the reverse strand, counting down.
ATAGGTTTCCATTTTGTTCTTTAAATAGATTTAAAATTAGATGATGTTTTACAACAAACATTTTACATTTCAAGAGCTCATTCTCTGTTCAACAATCTTCAAACTTCAATAAATAATAATATGCTGAATATTATGACTGTGTTTATCAACTCTGCCACAATAATTAAGTTACATCATGACTGCCATCTAGTGGTGCATACTGAAATCACAACATATATCCAAATATGACTTTTTCATTTTAACATTTAATCATTTGTTATTTTTATATACAATGTATACACAGAACAAAAATATCTTATTCCTGCTAGTAAATAACTGCTTTATTCAGGGTATGGGCCAAACCCACTCTTCTTCATTAGTAGTCCACTGTAGGAAGTGTGACCATTCTGATGAACTCCTCATAATGAACCAGTCCATCACGCCCAACATTAGCCTCTTTAAAAAGCTCATCCACTGAAAAATAACACACAATTAACAGTTAAACAACACATTCATTCTGTGTTGAATGAATAGTGCTAACATACTGAGATCTGACTTAAAACATGAACAAAAAAACCTGTCAATTTCATTTGATTAGCTCTGATCTTTGAACAAATCAATATAAAACCAGGAGAATCTCATATGATTTATACCTTCTTTTTCAGTGAGCTTTTCTCCCAAGCCAGTGAGTTTAGCCCTTAACTCAGAGGCCAGAATGTAGCCCTTCTTGTGTTTGTCTGTCATGCGCATAGCCTCCAGAATTTCAGTTTTAGGATCCTCCTGCTGCATCTGTCTGTGCATCATGGTTAGAAATGTAGAAAAGTCCAGCTCCCCTGTCTTATCTGTGGTAGGGATACAGCAGAAAATATGTATGAACTACTAACATTAAAGAAAGCAAAGAACTGATTTAAACACAGTTAAGTATTTAATATTTTACTTCAGCTTCTGTTTGATTCCAGTGCCTCAACAAGCTCTTACACTGGCTGTGTATAAATCATGTCATAACTAAAAATCTGATTGTTAATTAAAGGGTTTGTGTGTGTGTGTGTGTGTGTGTGTGTGTGTGTTGTCATTCACACAATGAGAGCACTGGTCCAATGTATATCACCAATAGCCACAGGTGGCACAAGGCTGAAAGAGTTGACAAGAAAGACATATCATAATTCAATGGAATGTGTTAATAATGAGGTCTAAGAAAATGTTACCTATTTTGTGGATTTGAAGATGTCTATCCACTTCATTAAATGTGGGACTTGTACCCAAACAGCGCATGACAGTAATAAGGTCTTTGGCTTCAATCTTCCCCTTTCGCTTCTTGTCATAAAGTGAGAAACATTCTTTGAACTCTACATGAAAACGTGTAAAACTACAGTGAAAAACATTTCTTATAAATGTACTGTACGTTGTTTTTTTTAAAATAGCAAGGATTTACATTGCACTTTCTTTATGTGTAATAGCTTACCATCAATCTGAGTTTGTGATAAGAATTTTGCCTGTAAAGAGAGGTTTTAAAAAACATGTTGAAAAATCACTAATAATAGAATGAAAATAAAATGTAAGAGAAGAAAAACATCAAACTCACCATGTCTACACACGTATCGGCTGTTCAGGGAAAGAGTCACTCCCTCTGGATTACCTGTAGGATCTAAAGTCCACTGCAGTGTTAACGTAATTGATAGCCTTGTTGTCATAGGAACATTGATATAGGATTCCAACTATCATGTTATACTGTCTGCTACAGTAGGTGCAGCTCATGATCACACTCACTGACTCATAAAAAGGTATATTTAGGGAGTACAAACTTTATTTAGATAAAAAAGGACATAAAAGCAACAATTTTACAGTAACCCACAATGATGAAATGTCTTTATTCAATATACCAAAATGACAAACATAGCATTGTATAGTTTGCCTTGGGCAGACACAAGGAGTAAGTAGCACTGGAACTTAAAGGGGCCACAAACTGCTTTTTTTTTTAAATGTTATGTTTTTTAAGGTCCACTTATAATGTTACCAAGATTTTTACATCAAAAGGCATCCTAATTTAGAAGTAACAGGCTATTTTCTATTCTGTTTTTGACCTTTTCTTTCGAATACTCTGTTCTGATATGCGTGCCACATTCAAGACTTGGAAATAAATGGCCATTGTAATGATTGGGTAACAGTTTTGTAACTTAAAATTATTTTTCAGCATCCCCGCCATTACACGTGTGGAATTGTTTTGACAACTTCTGATGTTGAAAAATCTCTCATTACATAGTTTTTCGCAACAATGTAAAACATTTATGCGTATTACATATGCTTTATAAGTCTTGGTTGTGGCAAATAAAGTTTAAGGAATTGGAGTCACACTGTGACAAAATCCAAAATTAGTCGTTTTTGCAACTTTAACCCTAACCCGAATTTAAGACCAAATATTTTAATTTTCACTCAAGGTGTCATTAAACACTTTTTATTGGAGAAATACCAGTGAAATGTAGTTCAGATTTGCTGTTCGTATATTTAACTGCCTTTGATGTGTAAGGTGTAAAAGGACCAAGGCTCGGGAACATAGATGATACCAGGATACTTTTTGCGCAAAACTTTATCATTCCACAGGTATGCGACCCAAACCAGAACTAATCCCAGAGTAATGATGAAGTTGTAAAAGAGGAAGCGGCCATTGCTGTCTAGCCTGAAGCCCATCCGCCTCTGGCGCATCACAGTGGCAACCATGGCAAAAAAGGTGAAGACATACAGAACAAAGATCTGTCCCTCAGTAATCAGATACCTGAAAAAATAGACCACATTAATGTTTGGACAACAATAACATTTAATTTCTGATGACTGATATATTGTTGGATCATTTTCTTCTTGAATTTTTTTCTTTCATTTGGAAATATGTTAAATTACACAAATAAAGTGACTTGAGAGTGTTGATTCTACATATCTTGAAAATGGACTTGAATAATTTACTTACCAATAGTACACTGCACTAGGGCCAAGTAGCAGCCAACCTGAGTAAGGCATCTTCTCATCTTTAACTTGTGTAAAGCAGCCAGTGAAATACAAGAAGAGGATAAGGAAGAACGGGACATACCTATAATGATAACGGTGGAGGAGGGGATGTTTTAAACTCTATATAATGTAATGTAAACTTGTAGTGCAATAACAGATTCAATGTGAGAATGGAAAATATACTTACCACATGCAATGCCCTAAGTGCTCATCATAGTAATACAGAAGCTCAAAGGAATCAATCTGAAAACCACATAAAGTATTAATTACCATTCGAAATAGTTTCTTCAGAGCACATCATTTGTTTGATCTGTAAATCGAGCTACTGTACCAGTGAGGTAGGCTTCAGATCCTTGATAATGGGGTTTTCTCTGACAGAAAGATGAAGCTGGTACCCACTAAGGATGAGACGATGGTTAATAGAGTCTCCCACTAGGTGTATGCTGGCTCCCATGACAAAGGTGATGATGCTGAGATAAACAGCTGAGCGAGGAAGGGTCGTGGGACTCCGCTCAATCAGCTAGAAAAGGTTACAGACAGATCAACACTTTACTTTTACTGATGCATCTCAAAATGAAAGCACACCCAAAACATAAGGGTTATAGATGGGGAACACCCTATAAAAAGACATTCTTTTGTTTTTACTTTAAATCGTAGAAGAAAATGTGTACCTTCAGTAATAAGAATGGTGTAATGACATTATATGCCATGTGAAAATAATCTCCAACACTTGGCTTATTTAGAGGAAACCATTCTAGAGGTATTACGATCTAGATGAAGAACATACAAAATTGTTATTGGTATTAAAGAAGAGGAAAGGACATCTTAATGCATAGATCACACCTTGTTTGAACTTGTACCATAGCAATTGGCCTCCCAAAGTCCAGTATCCAGTTCTGCACAGTGAAACAGAGCCAGAGATCCGTGTGAAAATGGGATTGTGCTGCTGCAGAAAGCGTTTTCTCAGTCCCAGCCCTGCTTTTAAACATAGTACAGCATAGTAAAAAACATCACCCTGTTCAGGTACTAATGCTGCCTTTCCGATAGCACGTGAAGGCAGCATAATATTGCACAATTAAATGGTGATATTAGATAACATTTCAGCATTAAAATCTGACCTCAAATATCCCGGAGTCAGAGCTGCAGACTGTGGTCTTCTCCGCATGGTTCAAAGTATTTCGTTTGTCAAAGTGCTCTTTGCAACTCTACTACGGTTTTGTAGCCAATAATTTATTCATTCCTTCATTCAGCCACATGCCGGGTCATACACCGAAGCTGTAAACGACTAAACACGCCGTTCATTTAGTATATATCTAACTCAGTTTCAGTTCACTGCTACAGTCAAACATATGCTTATTTCTTAAGATGTTGATATTTTTGTTTGTTTGAATCACGTGAGGTTCTTCCTCAGTCACGGCTGCAACACAACACATATATAGGACACTTACTGCCATCTGCCGGACTTTATTAATATTGTCTAGCCAGCCTACAAGATACTTTCATATTTGTATATCTTTTTATGGCAGATGTAGTAAGTATAATATTCCAAATTCAGCCCTCAGCAATGACAGTAAACATTTAATTAAAGTGAAAGTAATTATACTGAATTTTGCTCAAGGCTGTCTTCTCAGTACATTCATGTTTACAATGTTGTTTTTTGACTGAATTTTTTTTTTTTTATCCTTTTGATTCTCAATTTTCCGCAATTATTTCTTTTTTTAGAATATCACTTCGTCAAATATATCAGTCAAAGTGATGCCGTTGTCACTAAGGCACTTTTATTTTGAAGGCACAATACAATAACAGTCCTGTGATTGTATGTAGCCATCTTAGAGCTCTCTCTCTCTCTCCACGGCCTACCTAGGCGTTTCTCTCTTCACATCGTCAGTGTAAAGTTCACCGTGCTGGATTAAAGATCTTGTCAGCAGGAGCAAAGCGAGGTATCACTCGAAAATGAGCGTTGTTCTCATCTGACCACGTCATCTCCCGAGAGAGTTACATGAGTGTTACGCGGTACGGGGCTGTGTAATGAGGTATATGTTAGCTTATGTAGCTGTCATGATGGGAGACATGTCTGTCAGTGCTTCATATAACGTTAACGCTTGTAAACACCCCGGATCAAACGAAAGTTGTCTAACTCACTTACCGCAAGGTTGTCAGATTTGATTTGTCAGTGTTTAGATGGTAACTTAGTTGCTGGAATTGTTTATGCTATTACACCGGTATTGTTTTAAGGTGCGATGGCTAACAGGGTCTTTTGGCTAGTTGATGAGTGCTACCACTGTCATTGCTGTTCAGTATAGTTTTATAATCCGTAATCTGCCCTGTTGATCATGTCCTGCGTTTATTAGAGGCTAATCCTCAGAGTTACAGTATTCGGGGTGAACTGCAGACTAAAGCCGTTAACGTAACGTTACTCAGAACTGATTCCTTCACTATAAATTCGTGTGAAATAGCAGTTATGGAGTTATCTGGAGCTGTTTATACAACTGTTACACCGGTCCTCTAATTTGATAGGTCCAGTGAGCTAACAGGTGTGCTGATAATTATTAGTATGGCAGCAGTGTCACTGTTTTTTATGTTTTTACTCGCGCATCGAAACGTAGTTGTGTGACTCTTGCCTGCAGCGACGAGGCTGTGAAAGTCAGAAGAACGTGAGTGTTTACAGGAGCGCTCTCAACGGGTTTCTCTCCAGTTGAGCACGGAACGATAAATGGAAAACATGGAGTGGCGCTATGGAATGGGATTGCAGAAGGCTAGGAGGCGAGCAGTGGATTTCAGTCTGCTTTTGTTAGTGATGCCAGTCAGCTCGATGATTGATTCTTGATTTTCATTGTAGTGCAGCATAACTGTTATAAAAACAATAATCACATTTGCAGTTGTGTTGGTATTCTTAAAATCGGCATGAAATGAAAATGAGTCCTATCTGTTTTCTAAGTGCATGTTACAGATTTGTGAACGATTCAACCATGTCGATGCTCCTTTTTCTTCTTTTTTGACCTCGTAATTTTTAATCAAGCAAAAGGTCAAAACTGGACCTTCTGGTGGAAACTACAGACTTCTCTCTGGTGATGTATGCCAGATTTCTCCAATCATTTAGTCTGGTTAAACTCCACCCCTGCAAGCTTGTTCATTTATTTATTTATTTTTGTCACTTTCGAGAGCATCTCAAAATCCAATCAACAATTAATGCATAGAAACAAGTCCCCACCTTACTATTTTCTTCTTCTCGATAATCCATTACGCTCAGATGTACATCACAATACAGAAGAAATTGAAAGATCTGTTGCTACTTCTTTTGTGATGTTAAAGTCCTCATGAAATTAAAATTGACCCTATTTACTTTGTTAGCACATATTAAAGGTCTTAGGGTGAACAATTATTCCGTGCAAGTTAATACACAGAAAAAAAAATTGTCGCGTAATCTTTAATCAAAATCTGAAAAGTAACTTCCGGTCCTTCTCAGATGATGTCAGTTTGACGGCTTAGGTTTGAAAATCCTTAACCACTCCCCTCCAACCGTTAGTCTGCTATGAGCCGAGAGATGGAGAGGAGGAGCGCTGAAGTAAAACCCTGCCCTCTGTTCAATATTCCGTTTCACTTGGAAATACGTCACAGCACTGAAGAAAACTCACTTGCTACTTCTGGTTCACTGGGATTTTAATATCAGCATATGATTACATGCAACCTAATGTACCATACCTTCAACATGTCACACTGTAAATAAGCACACTTAGCGGCGAGTTCTGTACATTTAGTCAATTCGGTGAATTGCTAATGCTCAATTTAGCAGTTGTTTTTATCGTATTTTTATTATTTTCGTTTTCAAATATGTTGACACATTAGAAGTTGGTGTACAGTCTTTGCCATCTGTAATGCTTGCAAAAGAGCTGTTTTTAGCTGTATTATTTGTTTTGACAAGTTTTGTTTACAGTCGTGGTGAAAGTTATGCCTTCGAACATGATCCCACAAGTGAGATACACCGTTCATATATAGTTCGTGCATAATTTACCTCACTCCCACCATTGAATACTTTGCATGAAAAGGTGGGTGAGCATGGTACATAAAGTTTTGTGAGCATTTTATATGAAATACCCCATTTTAGTTTGGCAGTAGGTGTAGTCTGTTTCAGGGTGGAAACCAGCCTACACATCTTCTCCGTTTTAGTATCTGCCTTTCTCCAGCAATTTGTTTAATTTTAGAATATAAGAAGTAGTTCTGTGTTGAGAGTCCAACCCAAGTGTACTTTTAGACTAAATCGTATGCTACCATTTTGCATTATGAATCTGCATCCTATGTATAGTAGGGGTTTCTTCCTCTTAATTCTCATGACAAACTTAGAGGAAGCTTGTAGAGAATTGGAAAATACCACTTCCTGAAATAAGCTGATTCTAAACTTTAACCTGTTTCTGGGCTTGAAACTTTCAGGCAGCACTTCACAATAAACACAACTTGTACAGGCAAGAGCAAACAAAATATTTCTTCTGAAATGAAGTCGCTTGAATGATAGCCTGTTATTCTTGTTTCAGTTGTTCATTGTCACTATCCAGCTATCATATCTGCCAGCAGTTGACCTGACTGTTGCTCTGGCAGATGTAGAGCACACTGGTTTACAGGACAAAGGTTACAGCCCACTGATAAGTGCAGAACATTGGACATTGAAAGAAGCCTTCCATTGGTTTACATCAGGTCATGTTCAATGTGAATTTAATTGTGTTCAATTCAAATAAGAGCTATACAATTCATTGAGCCCTTGAACAAAGGGGACCATTTGAGACAATGACAGGATTCTTTCTCCGTTTTACAAATGATCCATTGTCTTTTCTTACAGCTGATATAACGTGTGCTGATTATCATGCAATTTATGAAGTATATTTTACTTTCCAGCTTATATATTAGAAATGGTTGTTCAGAAAGTGTGTTATTGTTCATTATCTTGGGCTGCTGAGAGTTTCTGACTTGTTATGGTTTTGCAGTTACCATTTTATTTGTTTTAAATTCTAAGTTTTGTACGACCGGTGACAACTTGGACTTTGGTCTGTTCCTGATGTAGGTGTAACAGTGGGATGACACAACATCAGGGTCGTATCCCGGTTGGCATTATTCTGCCTGTTAAAGCACAAAGTTTGTATGATGTCTAGTGGTGGGACTCCTATTACTGCCTATTTTTAATTCAGTAAACCTAGAAATAATATCCAGGCTTTGCAGAAGTTTGTTGTTTGAGTGCCCTGACTGTATTCTATAATTGGCTTCCTTTTATTTTAAGATTTTCCACTGAAATGTTCTTTGTGCATCTGTTCAGTGACTCTGTATCTTTCTACATTATTTCCAAGATGTGCTTTGGGAGACACTTACAAAAGGTGGAGTTTTGTGCTCGGGCCTCTGTGGGGATTTCACAGCCATGTGAATGACCGCTAGTAACCTCTCATGTGCCCTCTTGCTCTCTTTTTCTCCCTCCTTTTTCCTTCTCTTACTCGCTCTCTTACTCACTCATTCACCTTCTCCTCTGTCATTCTATCCATTTGCTTGTTCCCTCTCTTGCTTTCTTGTTTTATTTTATATAATTCTTCTGAACACCTCAGCTTTGGCGCTGTACAACCTCCAAACAGAAGTCACTCTTGTTTTTCCTCTCTTTGTTTTGCTGTCAGTCAGAAAGCTGTGGCACAGAAGAGTCTATTATAGGAGAGAAGTTTCCTCTGATGGCATCCAGACTATTGGAGAGAAAAAACATGATGTGCTGTTAGTGACGCAGAGAACAACATGGATAGACAGTAACAAATTATCATTCTAGGGGTAAGTGGAGCTCTCACTCACATTTTAAGCTTCAGCACCCATATGCACTCTACACACAGTATATCAATACATTTGGAGTGTTTTTTATTGTATGCTCAAAAGATCTACCTTTATGTTCAAATCTACTTCTTATATTTATAGTTAGATGTGTTTTAATTGTCATGCTGATATTCCAGATGTTAGCATGTGTAAAAACAAAAATGTGTAACAGCCTAATTAATTTATTCCATTATTTAAAGGCACAAAATATCCAAAAACCACTTAGAACCATGTTATAAATTTTGTTGACCTGTGTACTTGCATTATCCCAAAAGCTTCCAACAATGTTTAAATCCAGAGAAATCAGTGTTATGGATGCTACCCTTGAATTCCGTCGAAAGCATGGAAACCCCAAATATGCTTCAATATAGTATGTATTTTATTAGACAGGCAAGCAACTGTTTGGATTTATATTTATCAACAGAAAACTTATCATTGTTATACAGCACAACACGGTTAGTCTTATACCATGCCTCAGAGACAGCGCTATTTTGGCAAGTGGCTAACATAGCATAATCAGAAAGAGCTTTCTCCATCATACTATATATTTTAAAACTAATTGCATGTCATTTAGTCATCCAGTTTTTATTAAAGGGATAGTTCTTATACCCAAAAATGAAAATTGTCATCATTTACTCACCAAGCAGATCTCGCCAGCCATTGAATACCATAGTGGGGAGTAGTTACTGTGGTAGTCAATGGCTGCCGAGATCTGCTTGGTTACAAGCATTCTTCCAGATATCTTCCTTTGTGTTAAGCAGAAGAAAGAAATGTATACAGGTTTGGAACAACTGGAGGGTGAGTAATTGATGACAGAATTTTCATTTTTGGGTGAACTATCCCTGCAAAGTGCAACAAGTCTCTCACATCCAGCCACCGAATGAATACACAGAGTAACGTTATAACAACTTTAAACACACTCAAATGTATTTAGTATGATTGTTTTAACCATGTAAAACATGCTTTACCCCACATACGCAACGAATAAAAGCATAATAAAAGCTCAGAGACCAGTGTTTCACGCAGGTCTCTCTCATAAGCATTCGCTCCTAAGGGCTCTCGGTGCGTCCTGCTTCATACCACTGTAACGCTAATAAAACTTTAATACATTCACTCATCCATGAACATGATTTCTGCCCGAGTCATCGACTGTAGAGGTGAAGATTCAAGACTACAGCTCCACGATTCCATGCTCATTCATGACGTCATCAAGCTAAGCCTTTGTTTTAAATAAGCGAAACTCACATACTGTGCCTTTTAACTGATCTTACTGGTATAACAGTGTAAAGATCAGAATTAAAACTGTTCATGTTATGGCCAATATTATAAATCTATTAAAATGTAAGAAAATTTAAACATACTAAAAACTAAAATAAATAGTTTGTATGCAACAACTGTTTGATTTAGTAAATAAGTGATCATAATAATAATAACGGAACCTCAGGGACTCTGGTTAGACAGTTAGAACCTATGGATTTTAATGAATAGTTGGGTATTTTATGAAAAGTTGTTCAAAAAACAGTTGCATATCTTCATCAATATAATTTTAGAAGAATCTGGAATACATTTGGCCTTTCAGTTAACACCATTGTCATTTAAAGAAGCCCTGCTTTTTTTTTTTCTAGTAGTATTTTATTTGAGTCATGGTTCTTTTTAGCTGATAAGTTCCTATTGTAGAATTGAATCAGCATTTTTTGCTTCATTCTCATTCATTTACGCTTGCACAACAAAGTTTCACAGGCAAAGTAGGCAGGACCCACGTGTGGATGTGGACTGCTCACACAGAGGTCACTGCCAGACCAAGTAACTTGCTATTGGTTAGTGCTGCGGTTTTTGCATGTCAAAATTCACCAAATTTTAACTGATGCGAAATTCACTTGTTGAAATGTATCCACCATTGGAAATCCATCAGGAAAATTCCATTAGGCACATTTTTTGTCATGTCAGGGTTAATGCGATCAAACCTTTATCCAAAGTATTCTTCCCCAACTCAGATCTGTTAAAACGGTTTCCTAAAACTCTCAAAGCAATACCCATGAGTCTTGACTAATTTTTTGTGTACTTTCAATTCCTATTCTCAAGTAGGCAGTTCATACACCATGCTTAGTTGGCAAAATAGTGCACTCAGTTTAATGAATATTGCTTCTTTTTTGCACGGTTTAGCAAAATAAAAAATTCCCATGATGTGAAAGGGTGTGTAGTAGTTTTTGCGAGCTTTCCGTACAGAAGTGTGACTACTTAAGGAACTGTACTGACAGTCATTAGTGAAGATCAGCATTGCGTGCGTTTATTGTCAGTGAGAGAGGCAGACCACTGCTGCCTATATTACGTGACTGACTTTGTGTGTGTGTGTGTGTCATTGTTGCGTTGATTCTGCACTTTGATTTAAACACACTCTGCTGTTTTCTGTTCTACTCGATAAGTGGTTTTGACTTAGTGTTAAACTTTATCTTCAAAGTTAGTGTCGGTTTGAGGCAGTTCTTGTGATTGAATATTATAAACTGAATCGTTGACACAAACGCGCAGTTTTTCAAGACTTCAACTTTGCCTTTCATTGTGCTTTGCAGGTGCAGTGTTGGTTCGTTATGACAAGTGGCTGTGTGGAAGATGTCCACCCTTTCTACGACTGATATCACTGATGTTGGTCATGGTAAGACTTGTTTTTCTTTCACTAGAATGTGAAAATGTTCACATACAAAGAATAGATAAAAATCAGAAGCTGCCAGAACAAAGTTGAACACTTTAGTCACACTTATAAATGTATGAGTCATTAAATTTGATGATAAAAAAATAACGCAATCCTATTTTAAGCAAAACATTTCACCAAAGGTTTTGTGAACTTAAAGGGATAGTTCACCCAAAAATGCTCACCCTCGATATGTTTTCATTATTTGCAAAAATTCAATTTCAACAAAAAATACAACATTAGATAAAATAACAAGTAGGGGAATACAGAGGGAACAATACAATTTATTTGATAATAGTTCTATAATGCGGGATGTTTTAAACCTTTTTTATTGGTGGAACCTTTGATGATAATAGTAAACTATCTTGCTTTGTGAGTGTGGTATTTACCCATCATACAAATTAAGTTTCATCTAGCTCCTTATTGCCAGAAACATCAAAATGAACAATTAATGGCAGAACTATTCTGAAAAATTTGAAGCCAGAAATGTTTTTAACAGAAATAAAACAGAGAGAGTTTCTTCCTCCTTTTGGCAGTTAAATTTACCAAAATATTTAATGCAAGGATAATAATGATGAATAATGATTTCATTTTATTATTTAAATTTGTTGGGCACTGTCCATACTTTTATGAAAATAAACATATGGGTAGAGTGCTAAACATTTTCCATAAGCTTTAATAATTGAAATGTTACGAGCAATGATGCAATTTCCCATAAATTAATGGTTCTTGACCTAGGTGTGTTAAAGCTTGTAATAAACCACAAAATAGGTTATATCAATGTGTTACAGTATATTAATGCATGTTGTTTTGTGTTGTGTGTTATAGTCGCAATGATTTGTCATCCATCAGAACTAGAGAAGTATAAAAACAACACACTTTCACATGTCGTTGGTTTCTTGCTTCAATGACTAGTCTTAAGGACTCCCTGTATAATAATATCAGTGTGAAAAATGCAGCATGTGACATGATCGAAAGTCATCTGTCTGCATGTGTATGCAGCGCTATGTTAAAAAATATCTAAAGAAAGAAAATCTAGGTCTTAGTTCTAATTGAGTAGTTGGTTGTTGGACACCTGGTTGATCATCAGACCCAGCCTTAAAAGAAATATGTGTTGTTGGTGTGTGTTTACAGGGGACTCTCTGTGCTGTGCCAGTGAAGAGGGCCCTTCAGCGGCAACAGCAGAAGTGAAACAGGAGACTCTCAGTCAGACGGCCCCATACAGCATCTCACACAATGAGCTGAACGACACACTGCTCATGGAGCCCAGTGACATCAAAATGTACCCCTCAGAGGACACCCCTGCACCAGGTGAAATTGAACAACTGGAGGATACTTCTGGACTTGTCATAGATAATATACTTCACGTTGCTTATAGTGTAAAATGATTCAGATAAGGCAGAGTTGAACTTTACATGTTACATAATGCGGGACATGGGACTTTTACATGGATGAACTGGCTTAATTTGTTAAGTAAATAAAAATGCATTAGTTAGTTAATTTATTTGTTGTTTATGTTACTTTGGATTTGCAAAGCTCATACATTAGTGTCTCTGTCCTGTGTGTTTGTGCAGAGGGTCAGCCAGTGAAGAGAAAGAAGGGTCCTGCTCCCAAGATGTTGGGGAATGAGGTGTGTAGCGTATGTGGAGACAAAGCATCTGGCTTTCATTATAATGTGCTGAGCTGTGAGGGCTGTAAAGGTTTCTTCAGACGCAGCGTGATCAAAGGAGCTCAGTACAACTGCAAGAACTCTGGCCGCTGCGAGATGGACATGTACATGCGCCGCAAGTGTCAGCAGTGCCGTCTGCGCAAGTGCAGGGAGGCGGGCATGCTGGAGCAATGTGAGTGACACTCAGACCATCAGCATCTACACTACTGTTCAAAAGTGTGAGCTCGGTCAGATTTTTTTTATGTTTTTGAAAGAAGTCTCTTATGCTTTTTTGATCAAATATACAGTAAAACAGTAATATTGTGAAATATTATTACAATTTAAAATAACTATTTCTATTCAAATATATTTTAAAATGTTTTTTTATTCCTGTGATGGCAAGGCTGAATTTTCAGCGGCCATTACTCCACACTCTAAAAAAATGCTGGGTTAAAAACAACCCAAGTTGGGTTGAAAATGGACTAACCCAGCGATTGGGTTGTTTTTAATCCAGCATATTTTAGAGTGCAGTCTTCAGTGTCACATGATCCTTCAGAAATCTAATATGCTTATTTGATTCTCAAGAAATATTTCTTATTATTATCAAAGTTCAAAACAGCTGTGCTGCTTTAATATTTTTATGGAAGCTGTGATGCATATTTTCAGGAATCTTTAATGAAGAGAAAGTTCAAAGAATTTTTCATTTATTTGAAATGGGAATTTTGTGTAACTGCCACTTTTGATCAATTTAATGCAATCTTGCTGAATAAAAGGTAGTGATTTATATTAATACAATTTTATTGACCTAACTTTTGAATGGCAGTGTACCTTTCTTTCCTCCATGTCTGGCTTTTTTCCTTAAACATGGATGCCTCAAGTAGTCCATGCAGCTGTTGTCAAATCTCTTATCTTATCTGTTATGATATGTCCATATGACATTGTGATTGTGTGCTGCTTGTTTTGCTTATTCTGTTAGCGGCTTTATCTCTCTGTCTCTTATAGGTGTGCTGTCAGAAGAGCAGATCCGACTGAAGAAGATGAAAAAACAGGAAGAAGAGACGGCACGTACCTCTACAGTGGCAACACCCAGCCCTGCCCCTGAGATGCCCCCTCTGGCTCCTGAACAGCAGGAGATGATCGAAAAGCTGGTGTCCATGCAGAAGCAGTGCAACAAACGCTCTTTTCTTGATCGGCCCAAAGTCACTGTAAGTGCGTTTTTGTGCACTGTAAGAGTTTGTCATTGAGACTGTAACAGCAATTTGTCATTTTAAAATGTCATTGTATGACTGAAATCGTACCAGTCGGACTAACAGACTTAGAAAATGTGACTGCAACTTGGCTTTGTCATGTTTATCAAACTGCAATTCATAGTTTTCACATGACGTCACACCCATATAGGAATGCTCATCTGGAGGGCAAATCAAGGCTTTACTCCACTGCCTGCCAGTTATTTTTACCAGGTTTGTACTAAATACTAATGTACCAAAACAGTGATATTAAAACATCAAATTCAGTATGCATGATGATGCATTCTATATACAAGTGAACACATGTGCCCAGAATATGAATGCAACATGCTAAATTGCATGTTGAGTGTTTAAACCGTTATAAAGAAAATGTGGTTTAATTCATTAAGACAGTGATATTTGAGGACCAAATTCACCATAACCCTTATTTATTAAACTATCTATAGAAAAGGAGATGAAGCCAGAATATGAAAGCAAAAAAATAAATAAAAAGGCTTAATGTGCAATTTAGAGTGTTACGTTCATTTTCACATCTGCTGGCCTGTACATAGTATGCGTCATCAATAAGGTGTATATTGAATTTGATCTTTTAATGTCAGTGTCTTGATACATTTGAGTACATCAAGCATTTTCACGTTAAGTGTTTCAGAATGTCACAGTTTTTTTAGTGATCGAAATATTGTGGCAGGTACTGTATATGGATCGCACGTACCCAAAGCTTGCAGTTTGTTCACACATCTTTATTTTTCTTCTTTTGAGAGGTGATCTAAATATTTGTGGCTTGAAACTAGGGATGCACCGATATGAACATTTTGGCAATTTTGGAATTTATCGATAACCGATAATTCTTTATATTTGAAGGCCGATAACTGATATATTGGCTGATAAATCCAAATCTTTATATAATTTTTGAGAGCCTGATTACAAAAACAAAAGTCTCACCATTAGCCATGTCTCAAGCACATAATTATTGATGTTATCATTTATAATTTTATCTAGTCTATATGACAGACTTGCACTGTGCATGTTGCACTTAACTGTGTTTTCCTTTTCAAAGTGATTCCAATCATATTTCAAGCAATTCAAAACGGCCATCTGAAGTGTCTCAGAAGAAGGAAATAATCCATTATTTATCAGTTTTAATATATTGGCCAAATTTTCTTATTTATCTTATGATACCGATATGGTGGCCAATATATCGTGCATCCCTACTTGAAGTGGATGGGAAATGGACAGGCCTGTGCTGCAGTTCTATCAGTGTTTTTCCCTCTAGGGCTCCGTACAGTCATGTGACTGAAAACTATGAATTGGCCTCTCCATTGTGCCCTTGCTTCGAAAGACATGTATTTAATCCTTCAAATATCCAATTGCGCATTGTGCTATATTTCTGAATCTCAGGTGCATTGATCCTAAACGTTTACATCAAGATTTGTTGTTTTTCAGCCATGGCCACAGAGTCAGGACCCACTTAACCGAGAGGTTCGACAACAGCGGTTTGCTCATTTCACTGAGCTGGCCATTATGTCTGTGCAGGAGATTGTAGACTTTGCTAAACAGCTGCCTGGCTTCCTGGAGCTCACCCGAGAAGACCAGATCGCCCTGCTGAAGACCTCAACTATAGAGGTTAGACTGACTGACCCTTAACACGCATTGTTTTCAGTCATGTTCTGTTACTGGTTTTGTGTGCACAGATGGATCACTCTTGTTTTGTAGCGGGAAGTACTTTAGAAAAAATGCCACCTGGTGTCAAATGATGTTTCTCATGAAAAACCAAGCACAGTCTGTACTGCTTGTTTTACATACCTGCTAAACTTTCTTTTCTCCTGTAGATCATGTTGCTAGAGACTTCCAGACGTTATAACCCAGCGATAGACAGCATCACCTTCCTCAAAGACTTCAGCTACAATAAAGAGGATTTTGCCAAAGCAGGTGCTGTTTGAAATATTGTTGTATGGGTGCTCGATTTTAAACCTGCCTGATGGATATAATAAAGAAGAATATTATTTGCTAACATTAGGCAACTATATTAGTTAACAAAAGTACTTCTAAAGCATGTATTAATTTTAATGTGAATTTCACCTTTTAGTACTAGATTAATGAGCACCTATGTGGTGTTTTTAATATGCTTTAAGACAAACCATGTGCACATTAATGTCAACACCATTGCTGAGTATTTTCTCCTTAAAATGGCAGTGTACCAAAGATAGACTCAAAAATACGCTCTGAAACCACCCCGTTTCCTACTGTAACATACATGCAACCAATCCCGTCAATGCGTGGGGCGGAGCGTTTCGGCAGTGAGCACAAGAACACCTTTAAGGAAGAAGAAGAAGGGACAAGGGACAGGAAGAAATCGGGTATATGTTAGCAACAGTGTTGGGTTGTTTATTTAATGAATTACTAGTTACAAATGACATCTTCAATAGTGTAATTAGATTACTGTACAAATTACTCTCTCCAAAAGTATTTAATTACTTATTACTTTCTAAATCCTATATCAACCTCGACTAGTTAAGTGATTCAAGGATAGACATGAAACGGCTCTTTTAATTCATTCAAATAAATAACATAAAACTACATAAACTATTCTTATTAACTGACCAAAGTATTAAAAATGTGAGAAGGATGCATTTTAAAGTTAGACTTTAATTTTTGATATTAATTCCATTTGAAATAATTGTTCTACAGCCTATACACAGTATTTAATTCAATTACATCAGAAGTAACTGTAACTAAATTACAGAAAAATAAGAGTAATCCCTTACTTTACTTTTTCAAGTGAAAAGTAATTAAATTACAGTAACTAATTACACCCAACACTGGTTAGCAATATAGCGGGTGAATTGTGAATATGATGTATGTTACGATGTTATGATGAACTATATGCCTTTCTCCACTGATTTTCAATGACGTTTAAAGCATTTCTAAGGATACTGATTTTTAGAAGGTGTCTGTCTGACTCTGAGATGGAGAACGGGAACATGGGTTGTGTAACATTAGCAACACATAATTAGCTGTTTGATAACATGGTCAAATGCTAATCATATTAATTACCACTATGTGTCAGGCGTTGTAGAGTGCGATACATAAAACGCATTACTATTCTGATAAATCGACCCTGTATAATTCGCCCTTCCTTTTCTTCATCTGAATCAGTTTCGAGTTCAAAATGTATGGCTGAATTAAACAAATATTAAACAACGTTGTGTAGCGTTTACAGCCTATTCCATTGTTGAATCACTCTAGAGAACTCTTCTACTGGATTGCTAGGTGACGTGCTGTGAGACTGGAGCAAGGATCTGCTGTTTGGATACTTCATAGCTCTTTCCCTCGTTTCACAGACAAGGCTTAAGCTTAGTCCTAGACTACAACGCATGTTTGAGCTATTTTAACAGAAAGCAATTTGCATTGGCATATCTTAAAAAATATGTCAGTGCTATTGTTTTGTCTCAAGATGCACACCAGTAATGTTTCACGTTTATAAAAGCTACATGTCCTAATTAAACTAAGGCCTAATCATGGTTTAATCTAAGCCCTGTCTGTGAAACCAGGCCTTTAATTAGTTTGTTTTAATCTTCCTGGGAATCTAAGATCTGAGCTTGTAAGACTACACTGATGCTCAATAAAGGATATGACTTTGTTTGAGTCATCACTCTTCTAACCGGACAAAGCTACAATCTGTTCAACCCATCCGAACCAGAACAGAAGGGTTTCTACTTCACAAGTTTTTTTTAGTGTGGTTGTATTTGAGACCTGTTTTTTTTTTTTTTTTTTCATGCCCTGAAATTATCTCTGATCTCTGTCCTCTCTGACTCATCTGTAGGGCTGCAGGTTGAGTTCATCAACCCCATCTTTGAGTTTTCAAAAGGCATGAATGACCTCCACTTGGATGAGGCAGAGTACGCTTTGCTCATCGCTATCAACATTTTCTCAGCAGGTCAGTTTGACACACATGAACCAATATTATATTGTTTGTCTTCTGCTGAGTCTTATCAGGTATTACATTTTGGCCTATTCCCATTAAGAAATATCAGTAAGCCCCGTTTTTCATGGATGAAAGAAAAAAGCAACAAAATAATTATAGTACAATGGGTTTTATATAACTCAAATTATAGAAGAATATTTATATACCATTTACCTATGGAGTTATAATAATTATGCCTTTTTGGGTTTAGTGAAATTTTATGATTAGAGGTAAACATTAGCTCAATTTTGAAAGGGTAAGGCATTTTTAATCATTCGTTGGATTTAGTAGATACTAGTTAGATTGAGATTGCCATCTGGTGTGCTGTTGGTTTATTTTGAGAGCTTTTAATGATTCATCCAACAGTACTTCCCAAGGCAATTTCTCCCAAAACTAATGAAATGCAGCATCATTAATTTGCGTCAATCATTTGTTTGTGTGTGTGTGTGTGTGTGTGTGTGTGTGTGTGTGTGTGTGCGCGTGGGGTTAGACCGACCGAACGTGCAGGATCACGAGCTAGTGGAAAGACTACAGCAGCCATATGTGGACGCCCTCCACTCTTACATCAGAATAAAACGACCCAACGTGAGTATGATTTACCTCATTTAAAATAACTGTTATATTTTAAAATGCAATGTATTCCTGTGATGTCAAAGCTGAATTTTCAGCATCATTACTCCAGTCTTCAGTGTCACATGATCCTTCAGAAATCATTCTAATATGATGATTTGGCATGAAGTATTTCTTCTTATTATTATCAATGATAAAAACCATTGTGCTGCATATAATTTTTGTGGAAACCGTGAATTTTTTTTTTTTTTTTTTTTTTTTCATTCAGGATTATGTAATAAATAGAAAGTTCAAAAGAACAGCATTTATGTGAAATAGAAAACTTTTGTAACATTATAAATGTTTTTACTGTCACTTTTGTTCAATTTATGCATTAAATTGCTGAATAAAAGTAATGATTTCTTTAAAACAGAAAAATCTTACTGATCCAACAGAGCAGTAGTGTATCAAGATTAGTTTGTCAGAGAACTGTTAGATATTTTGCCTGTTGAATCACCAGTGCATCCAGTAGGTGGCACTGGTGATTCCACCTTTCATCGATAATGTAAAATAACAAATGACTATATCCAGTTATTTACTATTATTTATATAATATTATAGTATTTATTCATATTTTAAATAAATTAGCTTTATTTTCATATTTTAATTTTTTCATTGAATTTTAGTTTGTCCTAGTAATTTTGCACTGTTCTTGTCCTTTATTTATTCATTTTTTTAAATATATTTCTATTTAGCTTTAATTTTCTTATTTCAGTTTGTCATTTTAATGCTTCAACTTAAACTTATTTTCATCCAATATTTTATATATTTTATTTTAGCTTTTATTTCAATTAATGAAACCATTTTTTTATCGTTTTAATAGTTTTAGCAATAATAATACTGTATAATTGATAAGGTTTTGCTATTACTATGTATTCCTAATCATCCACTTCCCTTTAATTTCCACCAAAGGATCATCTGATGTTTCCCCGAATGCTGATGAAGCTGGTCAGCCTCCGCACACTGAGCAGCGTCCACTCAGAGCAAGTCTTTGCTCTGCGCCTCCAAGACAAGAAACTCCCACCTCTACTTTCTGAAATTTGGGATGTCCATGAGTGAGCCAGATCTCCACCTCCAGGACAGAATGAGCCAGTGTCAGGGAAACCTGGGTGGGCAGGGATCGTCTACAGACAGAACACAGGGTCCTTAAGGGCTGAAATGTCTCCCAGAGTCACGAGGAGCCTGGTTTTATCATTCTCTTCCTTGACTTCTCTATTTTGAACCCAATGGTCAGTGAGCTGCTTCCTTTGAATGTGCTATTGATAGACTGTATGGCCAGAAGTAGCTCAGGGACCGTTCAAAACAGGTAGTGGCTATTTGACCATCATTTGAGCTTGGGGTTTCCAGATGGGTTTGGATTCAGAGACTTGCTTGCTAGAGTGAGCTGCCACAAACAATGTGGTCATGTTTTTTTGTTTTGTTTTTTCCTCCATGTTGTTGTTGTTGATACTTAATGTTTCCAGTACCGAAATCTTTGAGCGGGTTTTGGCAGTGGTTTCTACTCTATAATTCACAGAAGAGGTTGGTTCATTACAGTAATGTTTATTTACAGTGTTTTGTGGTTCCACTCTGGCTGATTGGTTGGAAACGGCGGGCGGCATTCTGCTATTTTGAATCTGCATAGATCACGCACAGAATTGAGGAACAGTCTTTTGGTAGTACAGGCTAATTTGCTCATTTTTATTACATGATGTTTGACATGCATTTAGTCTAGTAATTCATGTTAAAATGCAATCTTCTGTTAACACCCAAAGCTTTTTATAACAAAAATCAATCAGTGCTTTACCAGTGCAAGCCATATTAACTCAGAGCCCATGTTACACTGATCCAGCGTATCATAACGTTCACAAGGAATTCTGTTTTCTGCTGGTTGGAATATTCAGAAAAAGAACTAACAAGCCAAATGGCCCTTATTTTATGAGGTTGAACGTTTTGGAGTGGTTGAAAGTGCTTATCAGCGTAGAATATGGTTGACGGGGATCGGTAAGAGTCACTGGATCAGAATCAGTGTGCTGCTCAACTCACAGCGACTACTGAGATACAAATACCTCTGAAAACATAATGCAGACCATGACTATTCCTTTCCCGTTTCATTACGTTTAGTTACGGCAATCTCCAACCTACCATGTCATGCTGTAGGTTTTTTTATTTACTCACCAGTTCTACCCGGTGGAGGGCTGATATTGTTTGACAGTTCATACTTAAAACATTAACATAAATGCACAAAATCTATCTCAGTTGATGCCTAAGATGTCTTGATTACTCCCCATACCCCCCCTCCCAATATAAAAGTAACAAATGAACAGTACGGTAATATACATCTTCCAAAATCAGTGAATTAAATTGTCATAGAAAATGACATGGGCCGTTAATGTTGTATTTCATCATCTCACTGAGATTGATTTCATTTTTTTTTCTTTTTCATAATAACATTGTTATATTTAGTACACCCATTCATCAATGAGGATAGTTTTGACATCTTTAATTTCCACATACTAAATAATTTAAATCTTTATATAATTGTTTGTATGTGATTTGCAATTATCTAGCATAGTCTGTTTTAACACAGTTTTGTTTTACATCACTTATACATTATGATAATATTCAGACCGAATCAGTCTGAATGTGCTTAGAATAAAACCTATCCCGTCCTCATCAACCTACTTTGGTTTTAAACTGAACCATATCACGGACTGAAATAACAATTGAGAGCACTTTGTAACGTCTACTAGACTCCGTGACAATACAAAAATCCAGTGTGACCATGTACAATTCAGGATTTGCTGATCACAAAAAAACACTTGGGTTGGGTATGATGGACATGGGTTGTTGTGAATTGATGTATTATGGAAACTAACATGAAAAAATGAGCAGAAAGCAAAATTTCTGTGATTGACTAAAACAGCTGGTTGTTCACATTGTTGACCCTCTATGATCTTCATGTTGATGTCATTGCTTATCATCTGTTTTTGCACATAGGAATTGTGATGAAGGCTTAAATGAATTCTAGTCATTACTGTAATGAGCGTAATAAGCATTTTCTCCAAACTGAAATGATAAAATGATCTTCTAACAGAATGTTTCTACACGAGGCAGAGTGAAATGCAAAGTTGATTGTAGTTCTAATTTATTTGTACCCTCTCAGCTCAGTGGACCTCATCACTCTGATTAACTTAGTCTTCAATACAGAGTCATGGAAGGATGACATAGAAATGCAACCTTAAGTTTTAACGCCTTAAGTCCTTGGATGTATACTGCTTTATATGTATAAATTAAAAGTAGACTAAATTTATTGTTTTGTGAGAGTATATATTTATCTGATGAAAATGCTGAAAAAATTAGATAACTCAAAGCCTATTCTTTATACAGAATTACATTTACCTGAAACAGGGAACCTCCGTATTGTTTCTGTCTTTTTATTATTCTGCTGTTTTTAATAGATCAGGGTTGATCCTGTAAATAAATACTGAATCTGAACTTACACCATTGGTGTCAGTGATCTGTCTATTAGCACTTGTGTTACGCAAGTATTGCTCTGGATCCTCATTTAAGGAATATGAGCTTCCGGCGGAAGCAAGTATTGTGTTTGTTTACTCAATCAAGCCCACCCTCTCTGAGCAATATGCAAATAACGATTCGCCTACGTCATATGACATTAGTTTGAGCTCTTAGAAAATTGTCTTACCATTGGAAGAGCGCCACTCTGCAGCACATAACGAATGTTTTCATTTTTAACCTCGTTCCAACGTGTCATTGTTAATTAAACGCCAGGAAACCGCCAGTTTACGCGTCTGACTATAAGCGTAAACGTGAAGAATGCATGACCCCTCTAGATGAACGAATGGTACAGTCCAGGCTCCGGCTGTATGCGGAACTAATTTGGCGGAACTCACGCTCGGTTCGTACAGTAGTGATGGGAGTGATTCTATCCGCGAGTCGGTTCTTTTGAACACATCGTTTCAATGAACCGGTTCTTTTTTTCTTCTTTTTTTTAATGTATTATATTTTTCTCCGAGAAGGCAATCTGTCAGCGCATTGATTGTATTACCACAAAGAATATAACATTTACTAGCAAAAATTCTAGTTACAAAGTGAAATTATAAATGAACTAAAGCATACACCATATAAAGAGTCTTACAAGCAATTCAATTATGAAAGTTCTTACATCAATTCAAATATACATCAGCATCTTTCTTTAAGAAGAGAACCGTTTGAATCGATTCAGACGGATCTGTGCACAAATCGCACAAATCGTTGAGAAAAGTTCAACGGATTCATTGAAAAGAACTGAATCAAACGAGCGATTCCATCACGAATCGGACATCGCTCGTACAGTCAGTTTGCAAGCAGAGCGAGAGTGAGAGAAAGAGCGAGAGAGAGAGAGAGAGAGAGAGAGAGAGAGGGAGGAGGAGGACAACGAGCAGCACAATCATCACCGCATCACTGACTGAACCGCTACCGCAAGACACGGATGGGCAATCGTCGCGTCGTGCCACTGTCACATCATGTTTTCGTCATCGTATGTAGCGATGAATGTGTTTTGAGACGCTGCTTCGCCGCAGCAGGGCCAGAGATACACCGCTACAGCGAGTGGCAGTGGCGTTAGCTCCTGGAGGTCAGTATCTCTTTTATTCCCGTTCTCACTTATAACTGATATATGATGGTTTGCTCTGGATCAGTGGTGCAGTGATCAGATGGATGGAGGTGGCTGCGTTATAACGGTGTGGAAATGTACGCAGCTGGTTGTGTAAGCAGCTTTGACAGCTAGCTATTTGATCCTGTTAGCTACTGCTAGCAGCTGATCATTGTTTTCCATTGTATAAATGTGTATTACGCTGGATCTCTGCTCATAATATATGACCAAAGACTCTTAAATGTCAGGAGAGCCTAAAGACGAGGCTGTCGATAGACAGAGCTCTCATAATTAATTGATGCCCTCATACTCAGTGCATTTGATGAGCCTGAATCATATAAACAGCAGTTTAACAACACACCCGTTTCCAAAAAAAGATTAGATATGCATCCCTTCATTTGATTCTTGTAAAATCCTCTAAGTCACAGATGTCCGTATTTTCGTCCTCCAGACCAGAGGTCATAACATAAGGACACATGTTTTCTCTCCAGAGGGGTAAGGATGTATCGCTGTCATCATGATGATGATGATGATGATGATGATGATGATGTGACAGGAAAAGCTTGGCTATATCACCTCTCTGACTTAGTAAACCTTTTTGCTTTGGAATAGCTGCGACATCAGGCCGTGTATAAGATGACTTGGGTGGTGTTGTTACTCTCTTGGGTGAAATGTGAGACAGCTCTTTGCCTTTGTCATTTCAGCCTGTTTCCTGTCACCATTTGCAAAGTTTTCTTTTTATTTAGTGGAAGAATCCATTCGATTGAGCTTATAAAATCACAAATATATTATGAGCGTATTGTAGAAGTACAATTCAGTTTAATACTTGATACTGTGTCTTTGATATAGTTAATCACTGTCTGTCAAAAAGCAAAGTGTCTGTTAAAAGTCAAGTAATGTTAAAATTCATGTACAGGATTAGATCTGGACTGAAGGCATAATACACAGCAATACGCTTTCATCGCTCGTATATTAAAGGGTCAGATGGGGGTAAGTAGTATAAGTGTCTGTATACATTAATTCTGGAATTTGTCTCCCACTCTCTCCCTTTGAAAAGTTTCATTTTTATAGTGACAGATGAAATCTGTGTGAATGAGTGATTCTCGGTTCCAGCTGTAAGTGGAGAGTTCATACTGTATTTTGAATGAGGTATATGGGATTAATGTCAGAAATTATTATTACTAGTTTTCAGTAGTTTTCACTACTGTAAAGAGAAGTGACTGGCTGGTTTCCCAGCACAACGTGCAGACAAGACTAAGCGATAATCAAATTCATTGTCGATTGTTTTCATTATCGATAATAATCGATTTTATCGATTAGTTGTTGGAGCCCTAGATAAAATGTTATTTTTGTCAGCTACCACTCGTTAGATAGCATTCTGCCCGCAGAGACACAGAGATTAAGTAGTGCGGTAAAGTTACATTTATTTGATTGAATTATAGGCCTACCATTTAGCAATATAGCAGGTGAACTATGCATATGATGTATATTACGATGTTATGATGAACTATATGCCTTTCTCCCTCTCACTGATTGGCACCACTGAGATGGTTTGCGTAACATTAGCAACACATTATTAGCTGTTTGATAAAGTAGTCAAGCAAAAGTCTAGTCATATTAATTACCGTTATGTGATCTCTGAGCTGCGCTAGTGAGTGGAGGTGGGGATAATTTGTATATACTAAATGAAGCAAGGGTGTAGAGTTACATTCAAGCTATTTTAAGGCACAAAGATTTTTTTTTTTCACAATATTTTTTTTTAAATATGCATTTATGATGAGTTTTTATTGACAACAGTGGGACTAAAAAGTGGGAATAAAAGTCACAGGGCTGCACTGAACAGTTGCCTGTGCATTAAACAGTTTTATTGCACACCTTCCATCCAATTAGAATTCAGAATCAAGTATTCAGATAGACCATGGTGTGTGTGTGTGTGTGTGTGTGTGTGTGCCTGACGGTGTTATACTACAAACGTGACGTACGTTGACTTGAGCGATGCATAGTTGTCAACAGAACTCAACTGCACGCACACTGGAAGTAGAAGAAGATGAGTGTACATTTTTGCCGGTGTTGTAAAAAGAATTCAAGATAGACGGAGTGCTTGCCAACACGATCATCATTTTTGAGTGAAATAGTAAAGGTGAATGCATATATGAACTAGAACGAATTCAACCTAAGTGCTCGTTGGTGACAAGGATGATTACGTTTATGTTGATCATCATCGTATAAAGCCCGCCCTGACAATTTGACTGGTCCGAACAGTTCCTGTTTGAGCATAGTTGCTCCACAATGGATCAAGTCCAGACCGAACTTCCCGATTTCAAATGTTAAATTCGGCTGGCATCCATGCTAGTGTGTGTGTATAAAACAAAAAGGATGAAATGCTGCTTATTTTTTAATAAATAAAGAAATTAAAATAAATATATAGTGAAGAATTAGTAGCCTAAAAAAAAACACAAAACAATAATAAAATACAATACTAGCCATGATGAATTTCTGATGTTTTTATGTCCTATCTGTCCTATCACTGTTAGGTGTCCCTCCCTGACAGAGTTCAGTTTAAATTTACATGATGCAGCAGATCATTTGTAGTGAGGTTTGAATGCAATTGCACTGTCATTTCTCCTTCTAGGGTTCTGCTGTATATCATCAGAGATAAAAGATGGAGATCTTTATCAGGTCTACCTAAGCAAGTTGTCGTATATGACTCAACACTATAGAGATATATTTTAGTCTCATAAATATTCAGAAGCAACTGTCTGTGAGAAATTCAACTCTGAAACTCTTTAAGGGTGGTTTTAGTTATAGATTGAGAAAACTAATGGGATTACTGTATAATTTGTTTCTCTGCTATTGATTGGCTGGTCAAAAGGCTTATTTTATCTCAGGCACAGCAGTAGCTTGAGGGGTGTGCTGTGAGCATGTGTGCTGCCAACGGGTGGGATGGCTTTTGGCGATCAGCCTCTTTCTACCACATCAACAAGTCTGAGTAATGCATCGCCATGGCTTTCACAGTTTACACTGTATTTCACCACACCTGGAGCTTTTGGGAAATTACAGTAAAATTGCAACTCATTGCAAATTGTGCAAACTCATTGATAGGCATGCTCATGCTTTTTTTGTAACGCAATGCCATGTCAGAATAAATGCATGACAAAATTAGGGATACAAAACTATACATTTAGGCTGATTGTGTTTCATGAAACCGCTGGACTGAGTGAGGTCTTCATTTATTTTCTTCCAGAGTTTTGTTATTTTAGACTAAAGACGTCAAAAACACAAACTGTCAGTAGCAGAAAGCAACTGAACGTGATTTAATAGCTTGTATTTAGTAGACCACTAAAAATTGTAAAAGGGTTTGAGGATTGTGACAATTGCAGTGTATTTTAGTATTATTTTTATACCATTCATTTTTAATATTTCTATTTAGTTTTATTTCTATTAATTTTAGTTTTATTAATTTTAGTACTTCAACTTATTTTATTTCAGTTTTGTTTAGCTTGTTTTTCATCTGATATTTATATTGTATTTTATTTCAGATTTATATCATTTAACAAATTTTTTTTTTAATAGTTTCAGTTTGTTGTTATTCAGGTTTGAGCATGTTTAATAGGGGTGTCGAAATTAATCGTTTCTTCGATGCATCGCGATGCAGACGAGGATGTATCGGTTCAGTAATAGACCATAACCGATTATAATGTACTGATTATTTTCTGACGTCATGTCACGTACGTGCTTTGTCGCGGTAGCATACAATGGCAGAGGGAGGCGAGACGCGAGAGCAAGTAATTAAAAATGCTCCAACTACTATAAAAGCCGAATTCTGGGCACATCTCGGCTTTTATGAATAACCTGGTAAGCATGACCTGGAGAACACACACGCTGTGTGTAAATCAAAGCTATCTGATTTATCAAAAAGATTTAAATTTACATGATCTCAGAACTTAATCTCAGTGATGATGCTCACGCAGGTAGTGGCGTGAATAAATACATGCCGATTATGTGTCACAGATGGATGTGTGAAACAGGCCTTGTTATATATTGTTTGCACTTTTTTTGTACTGTGTGTGTGTGTGTGTGCACGATCCTGGATAAATTTTGCTTAAAAAAAAGATCACAATTTTCCTACAATTCTGAACAGACAGCTTAACAAAATAACATGTCAGAACCTCTGGTAAATTACATATTAACTGCTCCAGCCTATTTAAAATGTTTAATTAATCTGAATAAAATTTTTTTTAAAAATCAATTTGATTTAATGATTCAATGACAAATATATTCTTAAGTCACTTATGTTATTAATGCATCAAGTTACTTTCAAAAGGTGATTTACTCAAATAATAATTGCTTTTGTAGACATCGTTTATATCGAAACTAGAGGTCGACCGATATATCGGGCTGATATATTTTTTTATATATCGGCATCGGACGATATCCGTGTTTAGTAGCGCCGATTTAAAGTCAGGCACGTCCGCAGGCAGCCCCGTGTTATTGGTGCTGTAGACCCTGTCCGGAACTGGCATAATGCTTGCAGTTAACTTTAAGGACTGTAGTCAAAAACTATCAGCAGCTTGTTTGCTAACATATTAGCCCCAATGTTATAAGTTCTGTTTTATTTTTCCTGTATCGGAGCACTCTGTGCGTGATTGAGGGCGAGGGCAACGTTACTCCGCCCCGCTCACAGACAGCACCGTGCTCGGAGACACAGAGCTGTCCTCACTCATGGAGCAGCCCAGAACAGTGTATGACAGGCTAGCCTTGTTTATACTCGTCAACCAAAAGCACCCTCAGTTGATACTGTAATAATATACTGGTGAAACAGATTGGGCAGATTTGCACATTTGTGTTCGTGCTCTGAAGAGCACCATCTATTTACAACGTGTGTTTGCAGCGGTGAGTAATGTAGCCAGATCTCTTGAACGTGATCTGAGTTTTTATTCAGTGCTGAGTTAATGCAGGCTCGCAAAACTCGAGGCTATACAGTCAGTAAAATCTTTTGAATAAAACTATTGATTTTCATGCTGCTAAGAGGACCGATGGCCAACTGCATGCTGCAAAGTTTCGGAAGTGACATCTAAATATAAATGCTAGATTCACTGTGCACGAGACAGAAATATCCTCCTAAGACCCAGAATAGAGGTTTTGCCTCTGTAGAGGACATTATATTCTCTGACGACATACACAGTTTTGTCTGGATATTCTTATGAAAATATTCCTTTTTATTACTCCCATTATTATACGTCTTTTTACATTACATATTGTTCTAAAAACACATTACTATGCAAATTAGATATAGTGTATAGATGCATTTCATAGAATGGGAATGGCATTTATGGCCATGTTTATCATTAATACTTATTGATTTGTTTGGTTAACTTTGGATAAATATTTTATTTTAATACCGTGATTCGAGTTAAGTTTAGAAATGTTGTGCATCCACATTATTAGTGTGACATTTTAGCATGCAATTGAAGGCGGAAACTTCAAGATCTCAGCCCTAAAAATCGGCATCGGCTATAGAAAAACCCATATCGGTCGGTCGATCTCTAATCCGAACTATAAACTTTTATCCCAGTTCTTCTGTGATCATTTGATTTTAACACAGAAATAATGATACTGTGTGGTTGAAAGACTGTTTGTGAAGCTGTTTCATACCTAAGCATGACAACGGCTCTCTCTGGCTCAGCAGCAACGCAGATTTGAATGTTCGATTTTGATATTGTTTAATAGACGCAGGAGAATCATGGTCATTTAGGAATGAGATCGCGTGGGTGTTTGAATCGAAATTGCAACCTTTTAACAATTAATCGTGTAGCTCTAGTGTGTGTGTTTAGACTGTGGACCGTATTAGCCTTTGTGTACCTTTTTTTGCCTTGTAGCCAGTAAGCTGACTATTGACCATCAGATCAAATGTTGTCAGTGCTAATCCGTTTTAAGTGGCTCCTTAACGATTAAGATCATACTGTTCTATAGCTACTTCGGAAAAAAAAAAAAAAAACTGTTGCTAACCAGCTGTGAAAAGTGGGGGTACGAAACCTTAAGAGCCTTGAGAATTTTGAAAAAGCCTCAGGGTGATGTTAACCCATCCTAAACCCTGTGGTATAACCTGCAGTCTATATGTGGATTGTTGAGACGTGGAAGCATTTGTTCTTAGAAAAGAACGTCCTCATAGATCAAAGTAAAATGTCATGTTTAGATTTAGATTTTCCAGAGTTTCATAGTGTGTATTCATTGTTTAATAAAAACGCATTAAAGGGAAAATCACTTACGGGTTAATTTGTCATTTGGTTTGTAAATTGTCACTATATTGACGTAAAAGTCAAATTAATAACACTTACTGATGAAACAAAACAAAAAAATCTTCAATTTCTGGACTATAATGAAGAAAGAGAGTATAAGTCTGTTTCAATTTACAGATCTTATCTTTACAAGAGCTAAATGTTCCCAAACATGTGCTTCAAAAGCCAATAAGAGACTACTCCCCACCTAGAAGACAAATACTCTTCCATTTAAGCACACAGTATAATGAAAGCTTGAAGAGCGATAGATGTCTCAGGATGAAGCTGGTTACAATTCTGGAAAGTAAGTGATTTTTCTCTTTTTCGTCTCTGTTATTTAATTAAAATTAAGCACACAGACAGCAGTAGGTATATTATTATATTGCTGCCACTTTAAGACCTAATGCAGAGATCCAATGTAGACACATTTTCTCCCAACTGTCTACATTCACTTAAAGATGCACTGTGTAAATTTTAGCGGCATCTAGCGGTGAGGTTGCAAATTGCAACCGCCCACCTCCCTTTCGAAGCACATAGAGAAGCTACGGTGGCTGACACAGGACAAAGTCATTGTCTGAGACAGCAGAGAGTAGCTAGCGCTCTGTAGAGCAGTTTGTCTGTTTAGGGCTACTGTAGAAATATGGCGGCACAAAATGGTGACTTCACTGTAACTAATAAACATTTAATTTCACAAACCTTGCAACCTTGTCAAATATTCTGAAGTGCACATTTCTATACCCTTTATACCCTTTATTTCAAACTATGCTGTGCTATTCAATTGCCCGCTATGTCATATTCATGTTATTTTCACTGTGTGCTGTATGTAAAATTAGTGTTACCTATTAGTGTCAGTGTGAAATTTTAGATTACTACTGAGTGTCCTATTGGTTACAGTGTTTATACAGTGTATTCTTTCTTTTTTTCAAACTACTTCTTTATTTGTAAAAATGCTGTAATATGATTATGTAAGTTACAATCTAAAGTAGTCTGTTTAATTTAGAGATTTATTTTTAATACATTTTCAAATGATTTATATAAATATTAATTCAATATTGGCCATTGGCGAACCTGCTCTTTAAGATATCGGCCATCAAAAAAAAACAATAACGGTCGACCACTAGTTTAATACCTACTTTGACAACTGATTGTTTAATGCATTACTGTGTTTTAAATTGTGCAAATACATAAGTCCATAGGCTTGTTACAGTCTGCATATTCTCGATAGTACATCTCAAAAGTTTGGAAGATTGCAATTCAGATTGTGGATCATGATTGTTATAACATTGTGATTGTTATAAGATCGTGATATGAAATTTTGGGAAAATCACCCACCCCTAAACTGACAGTATATTGAGTATACACGAATACTCGCAAAGATGGCCATTTTGACACATTTGTGTGTATTTGCCCATGCACCTTTATTTGCAGTGCTAGATGGATGCAGAACGATGTGTTGTGACAATGAATGAAACATAAAAAAGTGCAGTTCAAATCAGCGTAGCAAGAGACATGCAAGTTATGTTTCAGTTTATGTTTGTTGAGTTAGTTGCTTATAGCCTATTACGTCTTTTCCCTTAACTGGTATGTATTAAGATCATGATGTACACTTGTTTCACAAAGATTTATTTTATTTTTTGGCAAGGCACACTGGCTCTAAAGCTCTTAAAAACACGGAAGCAGCATACAGCCTGCAGGCTTCAGAGAAAGCTTTTAAAAGGCATGTGTCTCTTTAAAAATAGTGTCTCGCTTACTACTCCAAGAGGAAAAACATGCTCAGTGTTTGACGTCCTCTTGAGGTGCACATTGATTCAACTCATAGTGAGCAAGTGTGGTTCTTTTCAGTCATTTCTGGTTGTTCAGCTTTGGTTCACTCTCATGTACAGCAGAATCTTAGCATCTGTTTAGTTTAGCAACAGATTAGTTGAGTTCTAGTTATTTAAGAAAATTTTATGCTCTGACTTTCTGAAATGCATGAAAAGCCCTTAACTTCAGTCAGATCCATTACAGACGATGAAAGGTTTTCTCTGAGTGCTTTACTGAACTAAATGCAGTAGCTGATTTATGATTAGCTAAGGCATTTGTTTGTTCATTTCTCTGGATGGAAAGAAGCAATTAGCCTTGCTCATTTTCATTTGCTCATGCTTATATTGGCCAAAGGCTGTTCATTGTAATTCTATGTGTATGGTGATTGGGACAGTGTATTGTCTGTTTAAAATAGCCGTCACAGCTGTGCTCATGAAAAGAGGCAGTATTGGTTTCCACGGCGACCGTGTGGAATCTCATTACCCGAGGCTGATTGTAGAGCCATGAGGCAGACACACTATGATTGACAGAGTATGAGATCATGTCACGTTTCCAATAGACTCATGCGCATATGTGTTCCCTGGAGGTGATGAGGTCTGGGATTTGTTTTACGCTACCTAATTAACCAGGTAGTTAGTAAAATTGAGGGCACATTGAGTGCGTCATTACTTTACAGCTGTGCATTATTGCCTTTGAATTAAATATTTTCTATGAGATGCTTCAAGAAAGTTATAATAAAAGCTAAAGGAAATGTGTTTCTGTTGTGTGTATGCCACATTGGGAGATTTTTTTATAATAAAAAAACACACAAAGGTATGTATTCTAATGTAGCTAATTAATAAAAAATCGTTGAATATCACATCATGTATGATTAACACGTCATATCAACTAATTATCTTACACAAAATCTGGTAATTGAAACTAGTAGCTAAATGCTAAACCCTTATTTGTGGAATCAACCTACATTTGATAAAAAAAATTATAAAAAATTGAGGAAATAAATGTAAATAACAGCATTGTTGTGTAAAGTTATTGTTTGTTAATCCTATTTGTAAAAAGTACTGTAAATTTCTACTCATAAGTGAATATATATATATATATATATATATACATACACACACATACACACACACACACACACACACACACACACATACACACACACACACACACACACATACATACAAACCCGATTCCAAAAAAGTTGGGACACTGTACAAATTGTGAATAAAAAAGGAATGCAATAATTTACAAATCTCATAAACTTATATTTTATTCACAATAGAATATAGATAACATATCAAATGTTGAAAGTGAGACATTTTGAAATGTCATGCCAAATATTGGCTCATTTTGGATTTCATGAGAGCTACACACGCCAGAAAAGTTGGGACGGGTAGCAATAAGAGGCCGGAAAAGTTAAATATACATATAAGGAACAGCTGGAGGACCAATTTGCAACTTATTAGGTCAATTGGCAACATGATTGGGTATAAAAAGAGCCTCTCAGAGTGGCAGTGTCTCTCAGAAGTCAAGATGGGCAGAGGATCACCAATTCCCCAATGCTGCGCCAAAAATAGTGGAGCAGTATCAGAAAGGAGTTTCTCCGAGAAAAACTGCAAAGAGTTTGAAGTTATCATCATCTACAGTGCATAATATCATCCAAAGATTCAGAGAATCTGGAACAATCTCTGTGCGTAAGGGTCAAGGCCGGAAAACCATACTGGATGCCCGTGATCTTCGGGCCCTTAGACGGCACTGCATCACATACAGGAATGCTACTGTAATGGAAATCACAACATGGGCTCAGGAATACTTCCAGAAAACATTGTCGGTGAACACAATCCACCGTGCCATTCGCCATTGCCGGCTAAAACTCTATAGGTCAAAAAAGAAGCCATATCTAAACATGATCCAGAAGCGCAGGCGTTTTCTCTGGGCCAAGGCTCATTTAAAATGGACTGTGGCAAAGTGGAAAACTGTTCTGTGGTCAGACCAATCAAAATTTGAAGTTCTTTTTGGAAAACTGGGACGCCATGTCATCCGGACTAAAGAGGACAAGGACAACCCAAGTTGTTATGCTCAGTTCAGAAGCCTGCATCTCTGATGGTATGGGGTTGCATGAGTGCGTGTGGCATGGGCAGCTTACACATCTGGAAAGGCACCATCAATGCTGAAAGGTATATCCAAGTTCTAGAACAACATATGCTCCCATCCAGACGTCGTCTCTTTCAGGGAAGACCTTGCATTTTCCAACATGACAATGCCAGACCACATACTGCATCAATTACAACATCATGGCTGTGTAGAAGAAGGATCCGGGTACTGAAATGGCCAGCCTGCAGTCCAGATCTTTCACCCATAGAAAACATTTGGCGCATCATAAAGAGGAAGATGCGACAAAGAAGACCTAAGACAGTTGA
This sequence comes from Paracanthobrama guichenoti, assembly GCA_018749465.1. NCBI lineage: Eukaryota > Metazoa > Chordata > Actinopteri > Cypriniformes > Gobionidae > Paracanthobrama > Paracanthobrama guichenoti. The sequence goes on along the minus strand of CM031949.1, from coordinate 703,883 downwards.
GCAACTAGAAGCCTGTATTAGACAAGAATGGGACAACATTCCTATTCCTAAACTTGAGCAACTTGTCTCCTCAGTCCCCAGACGTTTGCAGACTGTTATAAAAGAAGAGGGGATGCCACACAGTGGGAAACATGGCCTTGTCCCAACTTTTTTGAGATGTGTTGATGCCATGAAATTTAAAATCAACTTATTTTTCCCTTAAAATTATAAATTTTCTCAGTTTAAACATTTGATATGTCATCTATGTTGTATTCTGAATAAAATATTGAAATTTGAAACTTCCACATTATTGCATTATGTTTTTATTCACAATTTGTACAGTGTCCCAACTTTTTTGGAATCGGGTTTGTACATACATATATCATTTTACATTTAAAGTAATATTGAAACTCAAAGTAAGATAGTAAAGTAAAACAAAATCTGTTATCTGAAAATGTTAGTTTAGTTGGTTGACATTTGAATATAGTTGTTTATAGACTGATTGTTGTCCATGTTTACACTTAAGTCAAAATCTGCAGAAATGTCTCTTAACGAGAAAAAAAACATAGTTGTGGCCCGATGCAGTTTACAGTTAATTGGAGGTTATTGGCTTTTAAAATTCAGCCAGGATTGTAATTTGATTGGATTAGTAAGAATTTTAGTTATGATGATCTGCAAAAAAATATTACGTACATTTCTGTGGAGTAAAACGTGTAATTTTTGCCTTTTGAAATGTAGCTTAGTAAGAGTATAAATATTCAGTTTCAGTATTCCTCTTGTAAAGTACACATGACCCTAAATAAATGAAGCATAATTACTTTACACCCCTGCTCTACTTGAAATGTCTGTTTTTAGGCATCCCATAGCTCCTAGAAACCTCTGCTGCAAGTGCAAGTGATTCATGTTGGGTCAGTTGTGAGAGCTGTGATTTAAGAAAAGAACAACACCGAGGTCCTGGTGTCAGATGAGCCGGGGGATGCTTAAAGGAAGAAACAGAGGCTTTATTGATGTGTTAGTCACAAACCATCTATCTTCTCTCCTCCCTTCCACCACCTCTTCCTCTCAGAGCTGTTGAGAGTGACGGAGGAAGAGCAGAAAGTGTCACTTCAGCAGAAAGAAGAGGCTACTAATCACAGTGTGAACCCATCGGCTCCTCTCACACCAGAGATTAATACATCCTATTGGAAAAGGCCAAACTTGCTGACTGGACTAGTCATTTAAAAGCAGTTTGAGTCAAGGTTCAAGATAAATTTATTTCTGTTCTATCTAGAATTAAAATGTTCCTGGCTTCCAGAGGACTTGGCTAAGAATAATATGTTTTGCGGGAGGAATAGGATAAAAAGTATTTTCCTTCATGTTTTGGGGTAAAGACAATTACCTGCATAACCTGCATTAACTATGACCAGCCACGAGAATATTTATGTATTTTGTTAGAGGATAAGTCATATTAGTTTTTCTTGCACGTTTACAGAGCCACATTGCAGAGCATCTCTCTCTCTCTCTCTCTCTCTCTCAATGAGGCATCAATGATTTGTTCATGATAATATGTAGAACATGCATTTACAAATTAGATTTTCATTTCATGCCGACTTTAAAAGAAATTATTAATTATTTTTGGAATTAATCGCACATTATTTAGTGCTGAAACATTCTAATATTAACATTAATATTTCAGTTTATTATATCCAATTTATTTGTTTAGTTTTTGCTTGTTTTATGAATGGAGTTTTGTAAAACTGCTTCATTTAATCATAGTTAATCAAGACCTTCTGAATCACAAGCTATTCTATTACTATTCCAAATGTAAAACTAAAGTCACGCATCTATTTCTGAATATTCTCTCTCTCTCTCTCTCTCTCTCTCTCTCTCTCTCTCTCTCTCTCTCTCTCTCTCTCTCTCTCTCTCTCTCTCTCTCTCTCTCTCTTTCTCTCTCTTTTAGTAAACTCAAATATATATATATAAAAATAGCTGTGGTGCACAAATCTTGACAAATGAACGTGAATCTCTACTATAGAGTGAGTACCTGCTCTGTGTTGACCCTGATGAGATGCTGCTGAATGCAGAAGCCCTTGTTTCGTGAGCTGTATGCAGTTACATAATATTGCATAACACCATTTGCGATGAAGGATTCTGCTTTTAGGGCCACATGAGTTTTATTTAAAGGGCACCTATTATTTTTTTTATTTTACCTTTCCTTTAGTGTGTAATAGCTGTTTGTCAGTGGTGTAATTTTGTGCTATATGTGGAAATGCTATATCAGATTGTACAATAACAATTGTAGAAAAATAACATTACTATGTCCAGAAATAAATTTCATGTTTAATTTGATAAGTTAATTCTTAAACTATTATATAATAGAATATAATACTATAATAAAATATTATATATTAACAATAATACTATATATTGTTAGTCCCGAGATTCTTCACATTAGTGAATAAATACATAGATCCGCAATTAGCATTCATATTCCCTAATGGTCTGGTGGTAGAACTTTTGTTAAACTTGTCAGAGGTTCCGGGTTCTATTCCACCATTGTGTACTATAGTAGAACAATATATACAGCTCTGGAAAAAATTAAGAGACCACTGCAATATTTTCTTAAATCAGCATCTCTACATGTATGGCAGTCATTCCATTCCAGAATTCCAACACAATCTTATTTAATGAGGAAATGTATAAAAAACACTGCTGTGGTCATTACTATCCTCTTGCAATAGGACCTGCTGGATAGCAAAAACAGTGCTAGTAGTACCTCAAAAGTAATTGGAATCAAAAAATAACTATTGACCATGCCAGACTATTGACCATACCAGAGTTGAAAAGGAAAATTTTGAGTGAGGAAAAGAAGGGTTAATTTCTGGCTTTGCTGGCAGAGGGATACAGTAAGCTTCGGGTTGCTTCCATCCTTAAAATTTCAAAAACTGCGGTTCATAAGAACGAGGTCAAGCAGCAGATATTGGGGACAACAAAGCTACAGACCGGCAGTGGGCGAAAACGACTCTCCACTGAATGGTCCAGAATGACTGCCAACTCATTGTGAATGCCACTCAACAACCGTTGGTTGACATCAAGTGACCTACAAAAAGAATGGCAAACGGCAGCTGGGGTGAAGTGCACGGTAAGGACGGTTCGAAACAGGCTCCTAGGAGCACGGCTGAAGTCATGCAAAGCTAGAAAAAAGCTCTTCATCAGTGAGAAGCAAAGAAGAGCCAGGCTGAGGGTTGCAAAAGACTATAAGGATTGGACTGTAGAGGACTGGAGTAAGGGCATCTTCTCTGATGAGCCCAATTTTCAGCTTTGTCCAACACCTGGTTGTCTAATGGTTAGTATGGTAATGGTAATGTCTCGCACCCACTGTGAAATTTGGTGGAGGGTCGGTAATGATCTGGGGGTACGTCAGCAAGGCTGGAATCAGGCAGATTTGTCTTTGTGAAGGACACATGAATCAAGCCACGTACAAGGTTGTCCTGGAAGAAAACTTGCTTCCTTTGCTCTGACAATGTTCCCCAACTCTGAGGATTGGTTTTTCCAGCAGGACAATGCTCCATGCTACACAGCCAGGTCCATCAAGGTGTGGATGGAGGACCACCAGATCAAGACCCTGTCATGGCCAGCCCAATCTCCAGACCTGAACCCCATTGAAAACCTCTGGAATGTGATCAAGAGCGGTGTGAATTTTTGCACCAGGAGTGGCATAAAGTCACCCAACATCAATATGAAAGACTGGTGGAGAGCATGCAAAGATGCATGAAAGCTGCGATTGAAAATCAGGGGTATTCCACCAAATACTGATTTCTGAACTTTTTCTAAGTTAAAACATTAGTATTGTGTTATTTAAAAATGAATTTGAACTTATTTTCATTCCATTATTCGAGGTCTGACAACACTGCATCTTTTTTTTTTATTTTGACCAGTTGTCGTTTATTGCAAATAAATGCTCTAAATGACTATTTTTATTTGGAATTTGGGAGAAATGTTGCCAGTAGTTTAAATAATAAAATAAAAATTTAAATTTTACCCAAAAACATACCTATAAATGGTAAAACCAGAGAAACTGATCATTTTGCAGTGGTCTCTTAATTTTTTCCAGAGCTATATATACAGACAGACGGATGAGCAGGGACATGTCTGTGTGCATTTTGTTTCACCGGAAAGAATAGTCTCTGCAACGGCATTAAGCTATTCAATTGAAGACTGCACAAGCCAAAAGGGAACGTTCCGCCACTGATAACATTGGCAACAAACTCTCAGCATGATTTCTAAAACAACACATTCCAGCGCCAGACCGCCACTTGCTAGTGTGTTAAGACACAAGTGTTCAAAATGTACAGTCTCTCACTTCCGCCAATATGGATCAACGATTTTTATGACATCACTGCACTTGAGCATCTCATCAGATTTTCTGTCCAATCAATGATACATTATACGGTCCAGATACATGATAGCACAGAGCGGATCATATGCATGATATGGCACAGACCACAAAATTTATCAGACAAATTCTGCACAGAATGCCGGGAGGAGAATTGGTTAGACAGACTCAGGATTAGAAACGGCACTGACAAGTAGAGCTAACAATCCGGTGCCATGGACCAACATAAATTACACCCTTTTTAAACTACACATCCATTATGTTCATTGTTTTGCTTTAGTAACAGTTTCATATTAAATCTAAAAGGAGTTTACACTGTCGCTGTCATAAGCAGTCAAATACAGCTTTACCAAGCTCAGCGGCTTTGGCTGAGCTGTGATATAAACAAAACACTATTGGCTATTTAAAAAAAGGGGAGAAGCTGCTTGATATGTCCCGCCCTGTCTTCCTTTTTCAATGGAAGTTACGTCAACACACTGAATAACGCTACGTGTTTGAGGCACTTCAGTGGGACTTTAAAGCCAGATGAAACAGCACTGACGAACAGGAAAAAAACTGTGCGCAATGATACAGTCGGAAGTATTTTCAATCTACAAATCACCATTTACCATGGATTTAGTGTAGTAACTAACTGCACCATGGTATTGTGGCAGAAATGTGGGATATTCATGTTTTACTTATATAAAATTTTATTATATTATTAAAGGGTTACTTCAGCGATTTAGCATTAAGCTTTTTTATCAGTAGAAACCCGGGAATATATTCGAATGATTGTGCCGGGCGGCCGTGCTCATTTTAGTTTCTGTTTTGAATTAGCGGCAATTCGGGGACGGGTTACTTGAATTGTGGATTCATTAGCCTATTATTCTTAGCCTCAATTCCAAATCTTCCGTGATCATCTGGTCTGTCAGCTCCTCACTCTTTGATGAATGAAATCTGACTCCTGCTGTGTTTGTGTTGCGACTCTCGTTCGGCTCACTGTATTGAACAGACACGTTCAGTTTTTAATTGCAGTGTCTGTTCGCAAACTGAACTAAATTATTTTATTACTATAAAAATCAAAACAACAGTGGGGTGGTGCCGCGGTGGGCATGTGCTGTAACCGGTGGGAGTGGCCTCGTAGGGCAGTGAATTAAGTGCATTCTGGGAGTTGTTGTATTTCATCCATATGAGCCAAAAATACATTTTCTGTCTTTTCTCAGTCTAGAAGGCACCAACTTCTAAAATAATTTCACATTTCTACTACATAAATGACCCAATTTAAATACTAATTCATCTTCCCAGTGGTGAAGAACCCCTTTAATGTAAACATGTATTAATAATGGAATGTAATTGGAAATAATGGCATATAATTACCATATTTCTTTGTGATTTAAGCTATAGCATTTGTGCATTTATACTAAATGTATTTAGGCTACTGTTTTTCATACAAATACCATAGAAACCATACAGTTAACTTTTTACCATGGTAGTAGTGAGGTGCTATATACATGGTTTTAACTGTGGTTATCATGATCTAATTTGAATAAAAATCAAACAGTCAGAATGTTTTCATTTTACCATATAAAAATTAGGTTGTTATAATTTTTACAGATGTTACTGTTTTTGTTAATGAACATAAATTTACATCTGCATCCTAACTCAAGCTACTACTACTGTCAACTCTACTGTCAACTCACTGTCAAATGTACATTTCTAAGAGACAAAACATGTAAAATGATTAATATTGCAGCATGCACTGGAAACTGATATGTATCCTCAAAGATATGTATCATCAAAGTCAGGCAACACATTGTTTCAAGTCATTGTTAGCACATGCAGAAGCTAAGAAAACATATATATATATATATATATATATATATATATATATATATATATATATATATATATATATATATATATATATATATATATATATATATATATTATATTATTATGTTTTTAAGATATTTATTTTGTTAAAGAAACATGACTGGAAAAGTGTAAAGAATTTGAAGTGTTTGTCATGTTCTGACAATAAAGTTTAAAACCACAATTAATGGTCTGGTTTTTACAACTTTTACATAGGGGAAAAAAGATCTGCCTTTAAACTTTAAAGAAATAAAGAATTGACATTTATTATGATAATTATCGACATCGACTGATATGAAAAATGTTATCATGTTCATTTGTTGGCCATATCGCCCAGCCCACGCTAAAGTTAATTTCTCCCATTTTCTCCTTTGTTTATACTCCTACCATTGTTTCTGGGATTTCCGGGACATCATGTTACACATTTGCATAATGACCACTTAACTGGCTGCTTTGGCACGCCCTCATTTAAATCATGTAAATATATTCTAGCATACCCCAAAAATAAAATTCAGGACTTGTAAATAATGCGTAATATAGGCTCTTGTCTTTAATTATGAGCTGTGATATCAAGAAATGACCTCAAACCATGAAGCTTCTGAAGCAAAGGTGATACAATTGTTTGTCAGATGTTGGGTGCAGGTATCTGTCTGTGTGTGAGCGTGTGATGGAGACCTCTCTGCAGTGCAGATCTTCCAGAACTTTAGATAAGCACTGACCCACTTTGGGTCAATACAGAAAAAAACACAGACACTGCAGCAAGACAGAAGAATATGCTTCTGAAACGGCATCTGGCTCTCATTTTATAATTATTGTTCTGTTTACGATCTTTCACAAGAGTGCCTTAATGTTTGCTTTAGTTAACAAAGTACAATGAACCAGAAACATGTCCTGCTTGAGTAAATTGCATGTTGATGGACAATACAGCTATTATTGACTTTTAGCAGATTTCTTGAACAACAGTGATGTTAGTTGAAATTATGTCATCTAAAACTTTTCTTGGATGAAACCTGAGCTTGCTTTCGTTGGTATTTACATTTGAAGCATGTGCTAATGTATGGGCTCTAACACTTGAGGACACAGCTGGGCTCCAGTCCCTTTAGCTTATCATAATGTGTGTTTGTGTGTGTATTTGCATTTGCTGCTCAGCCTCCTGTCAAGATGTGTTAGAGAAGACTGCAGAGGCTTGGCTTGTACTGTGTACTTTGTTTTGACTGTATAGTTTGATGTCAGACATGAATGATACTGCCAGACACAAAATAGTTTTGGAATAAAAATAAAATTTTGAGTTAGTGATGCATCAAAATTGACTGAATTCCCCGAAACAATGATGTTTAATTAGCTCTTACCTAGCAAAACAGTGAATATTTTGTGCACACAACACAGATAAGCTACAACAGATATATATGTCAGCAGTGGACGCACCACTATATAATAACCATTACCAAAATTATTAATATGTACTATTAATATGTAAAATTATGCTCTGCTGAAATATCGCGAGGAAGCTTGTTTCCAAAGAACTTTTTTAAAGTGTAAAAAATTGTCTGTTGGGGCATGTTTTTCATTTTTAAAGGTGTAGTAAGTGATGTTAGCCTTTCTGGAACTTCTGCCAGATTTAACTATTGTATTAGACACTCTCTCTCCTTACGAAACTCCGCACTTTAAGGATACCATTATAACGTTAAGCAAGAAAAACAAATAAAACAACTGAAAACTGTATATGAAGCTGAAAATGCTGCTTTACACGAATAATCCACTATTAACTTCATTCTTTCCATAAATGGGCTGCCCTGTGTGCAAAATGATTAATTGACAGCCAGAAATCAGTCTATAAAGAATCTGACTGCATCTCTTTTTTTTTTTTTTTTTTACAGTTTATAAAGCCTAGGGCTGTCACACAGTCCGCTGATGATATTTCAGGACACCTATTTTAGTGATACTGTCAAGAAATGGGGATCTTTTCTGAGTGCCGATCCATTAAAAAAATGATTTAATGCCCCTTTAAGCGTTGCAGTAGGATTAGTGTCACTGCAGATCAATTGTTGTGTGATGGATAACTTCTATAATATTCACTGTTACTCTTCTCCAGACCCCATTCCTGCACACCACAGACTGCAATGATTGGGCGCTGCCTGCCTCGATCGTCCAACTCCTAGTTCTGCTGCACCTGATTGGACGACTTCCTGCCTGAGAGCTGACCGTTGCTACAGACTTGCCATGACTTAGAAACATTCCTGATACAGAGATGGAGAAAAAGAAACCATGCCCCCGCCTCCTGGACTACCTGGTGGTAGTTGGAGCCAGGTAAAGAAGATTGTTCAGTGGTGTGTGGGTGTGTTTGTGTGTGCTTCTATAGGTGCTTAATTGCAGAAGAATTGAATCAAAGGTGAACTGATTGTGTGTTTTGTTAGTTCATGGCCTGTGCAGGTGTGTTACAGGTGCCCGGCCTCAGCTATACACAGTTAATGTTAAATGTGGTTGTATGTTATTGTCATCAGGTGTAGTTTTGACAGCAAGTTACAATATGGGAGTGTTCATATGTTTGTGGAGCAGCTCCTGTTTTTCTCAAACTGTTGTAAAAGTATTTTTATTATGTATGTGTATACTGTATATACACTCACCTAAAGGATTATTAGGAACACCATACTAATACTGTGTTTGACCCCCTTTCGCCTTCAGAACTGCCTTAATTCTACGTGGCATTGATTCACCAAGGTGCTGAAAGCATTCTTTAGAAATGTTGGCCCATATTGATAGGATAGCATCTTGCAGTTGATGGAGATTTGTGGGATGCACATCCAGGACACGAAGCTCCCGTTCCACCACATCCCAAAGATGCTCTATTGGGTTGAGATCTGGTGACTGTGGGGGCCATTTTAGTACAGTGAACTCATTGTCATGTTCAAGAAACCAATTTGAAATGATTAAAGCTTTGTGACATGGTGCATTATCCTGCTGGAAGTAGCCATCAGAGAATGGGTACACGGTGGTCATAAAGGGATGGACATGGTCAGAAACAATGGCATTTAGGCCGTGGCATTTAAACGATGCCCAATTGGCACTAAGGGGCCTAAAGTGTGCCAAGAAAACATCCCCCACACCATTACACCACCACCACCAGCCTGCACAGTAGTAACAAGGCATGATGGATCCATGTTCTCATTCTGTTTACGCCAAATTCTGACTCTACCATCTGAATGTCTCGACAGAAATCGAGACTCATCAGACCAGGCAACATTTTTCCAGTCTTCAGCTGTCCAATTTTGGTGAGCTCGTGCAAATTGTAACCTCTTTTTCCTATTTGTAGTGGAGATGAGTGGTACCCGGTGGGGTCTTCTGCTGTTGTAGCCCATCCGCCTCAAGGTTGTGCGTGTTGTGGCTTCACAAATGCTTTGCTGCATACCTCGGTTGTACCGAGTGGATATTTCAGTCAAAGTTGCTCTTCTATCAGCTTGAATCAGTCGGCCCATTCTCTTCTGACCTCTAGCATCAACAAGGCATTTTCGCCCACAGGACTGCCGCATACTGGATGTTTTTCCCTTTTCACACCATTCTTTGTAAACCATAGAAATGGTTGTGCGTGAAAATCCCAGTACCTGAGCAGACTGTGAAATACTCAGACCGGCCCGTCTGGTACCAACAACCATGCCACGCTCAAAATTGCTTAAATCACCTTTCTTTCCCATTCTGACATTCAGTTTGGAGTTCAGGAGATTGTCTTGACCAGGACCACACCCCTAAATGCACTGAAGCAACTGCCATGTGATTTGGTTGATTAGATAATTGCATTAATGAGAAATTGAACAGGTGTTCCTAATAATCCTTTAGGTGAGTCTGTGTACACGACCGTTTAAATGTTTGGGGTCAGTACATTTTTATAAAATGTTTTTGAAAGAAGTCTCTTATTCTCACCAAGGCTGCATTTATTTGATATTGTGATTTACATTTTATTGTGAAATATTCTTACAATTCAAAATAACACTTTTCTTTTTGAAAATATTTGAAAATGTAATTTATTCCTGTGATGGCACAGCTGAATTTTCAGCATCATTACTCCAGTCTTCAGTGTCACATGATCTATCAGAAATCATTCTGCGGATTTGGTTTAAGAAACATTTCTTATTATTATAAATGTTAAAAACGTTTGTACTGCTTTTCAGGATTCTTTGATATATAGTTAAAAAAACAGATGTTTTAATGGAAATCTTTTATAATAATGTAAAAGTCTTTACTGTCACTTTTGAACAGTTTGCTTTTGAGCATCCTTGCTAAATAAAATAAAAGTAAAAATCGCAAAGTGCATAAAAGAACAAGCACTAGGGCTGAGAAAAGTCTTTTCCCATTTCCTAATCAGGCAACCCTGCAGCGATAGTGTGGCACAAACACCTCAGCTGCTGAGGCGCTATCCGCTGGAGGACCACAATGACTTTCCTCTGCCCCCTGATGTTGTCTTCTTCTGCCAGCCTGAGGGCTGCCTGAGCATCCGTCAGCGCCGGGTCAGCCTCCGCGACGACACTTCTTTTGTCTTCGCTCTCACCGACAAAGACTCAGGCATCACCCGCTATGGAATCTGCCTCAACTTTTACCGATCTTTCCAGAAGGGCCACCACCGCCCACGAGCTGAAGGAAAAGGTCAGTGGTTATAGCAGTTCTATGAGGTGTAACCATTTTATCATCCTAATTTAACTGATTAGTGTCCTGATTTTGGCAACTAACCATTTGTAACCCATCTTGAACATCACATATGGCTGTACGTGACTGAATGGGTGCAGTCACGACATAATTTGTCCTAAATATTTTTCTTTATACAGGAGAAAAGGGCCCTTATACAGACTCAGCAGTGGAGGCCACAGAGAAATCTGACCCCTCCACAGTGACACTTCCAGGGGAATCTACGGTGCCCTCTGCAGGAGATGGGACTCTGCCACCAGGCGAGCCAGGCTGCATTGGAAAGTCTCCACGATCCAAACGCAGTGGCCGACTGGCACCACAGAACAGGAACAGCACGTTAACATCTCTGTGTATTCTGAGCCACTACCCTTTCTTTTCTACGTTCAGAGAGTGTCTGTACATCCTCAAGCGCATGGTGGACTGCTGTAGCCAGCGGCTCAACCAGAGACCCGGTGCTGCCAAGTCCACACAGCGGTGAGAACAGCCTTCTTTATTCTTTTCTGTGGATTATGTAGTTACATAACTTTACCCTGAGATTTAGCAAGATAATACTTCTGCACAGAAGAAAAGCCTAATGACCGCAGTGTTTTGCAATATCTTAAAGTAGATGTGCGAGTGTCAAATTCTGTGGTGGTGCCAGAAGATGCTATATCTGACACCATCACAACTGGCAACATTCTGCATTCCATTTTTGTTTACTCATTTTGAGTTAGTTCACATAAAAAATTAATTTCTAGTGATGCAATGAAATGAAAATTCTGGACCCACTGGGTCGAAATTAAAACACTTCATCAGTTTTATTACTGTGTTAATATTAACTCTTTCCCCGCCTGCTTAAAAACAAAATGCCCACCGGCATTTTTGGTCATTTCCACCTAAATTTCATGGCCCCAGAATATTTTGGTGTATGAATATCTGAACATGCAATATACTGAATGCTTTTAAACAAACAAACAAAAAAATCAGTTTCTAGCTTCATGTGTTCTTTCTTTATTAACAATTGAATGTGGGAAAGTTTCATAAAAAAAAAAATTTGAAAATCTAGTTTTTGTCAAAGACTACGTCTAGATCAGATGTAGAAATCATAGATGGAGTCAGTGTTGGGTGTCACTAGTTACTAAGTAATTAGTTACTGTAATTTAATTACTTTTCACTTAGTAAAGTAAAGTAAGGGATTACTCTTATTTTTTTCTGTAATTTAATTACAGTTACTTCTGATGTAATTGAATTAAATACTGTGTATGCATGTTTTTATCTATCCTTCTCACATTTGTAATACTTTGGTCAGTTAATAAGAATAGTTTATGTAGTTTTATGTTATTTATTTGAATGAATTAAAAGAGCCGTTTCATGTCTATCCTTGAATCACTTAACTAGTCGAGGTTGATATAGGATTTAGAAAGTAATAAGTAATTAAGTACTTTTGGAGAGAGTAATTTGTACAGTAATCTAATTACACTATTGATGATGTCATTTGTAACTAGTAATTCATTACTTTTTTAGAGTAACTTGCCCAACACTGGATGGAGTAGATCGAGTCCATCAACACCCCCAGTGTTTCACTGTCCTAACCACTTCCTGGGTCAACATTTCACTCAGTAACATTAGGCCGTTTTGATTGATATGCTGTTTATTGTTGATGATCGCATTATTTTTCATATGCATCTGCTTAATATGATATTGCTCATTTCTGCTGCTTCTTTCCAGTGTTTTGATTTGTAGATACTCGTTAAGGAGATGCATAATAGCACCCCCTACATTATAACAGTGATAACACGGAAAGCCATAAAATCTCGTCAATGGCAGGGAAGCGTTGTCTCATAAAAGACGAGATAACTTGAATGGCGGGGGAGTTAGTAAATTACATAATTACACAAACTTACATCAGTTGATTTTACAGTATCATATAGGCTTAACATTTTTAATTTTTTAAAAAAATTATTTTCTCAAATCTTGTGCATTTTAAAATCTGGCATATTGTGATACATGAGCGAACCCATTAAAGGGATAGTTCACCCAAAAATAAAACTGTTATGTTTATCTGCTTACCCTCAGGGCATCCAAGATATAGGTGACTTTGTTTCTTCAGTAGAACACAAATGAAGATTTTTATCTCCAACCATTGCAGTCTGTCAGTCGTATAATGCATGTGAATGGTAACAGTTGAGCATATAGGACTTGATAGTACAATCCCTTTAAATAATTTTCAGAGGCACTTTCTTAACATCTTGAGTGGGTAGGGGTAATCATTTCATATGGGTCATCAGGTGGGCACCCTCTTTCCTTTGGCATTTCATTGATAGGCAATCAATGAAACACAACACCTCCAAAGGGCTCAACAGCAACACCTGGCATCCCAGGTGTGCTCCCCTCTGCTTTTATCCCTCTTGGTCATTTTGCAGCCCATTTGGGGTCCTTCCTTTTTAGCCACAGTCTTTTGCTGCTTTGCTCAGCAGCCTCTGACAGCTACCTAACAGCTTGTTGGAAGGCCTGTCCTCTGGCTCCCAACCCCTTCAATAGCCTAGTTGTTGTTGTGGCTACAAAACCTCTGCAACCAATCTCTACTGGGAACAACTGGGTTCGCCAGCCCGTTGTACTACTTCGGCTGCTAGGTCTGAGTACTTCAGGCTTTTGCTTTCATTCGCTTCATGTGAATAGTAACAAAATCTATCAAAGTAAAATAACATGCACATCCATATAAAAACCCTGCGTCTTGTGACGACATATTGATGTCTCAAGACACAAAACGATTGGTTTGTGCAAGAAACCGAAGAGTATTTATATAATTTTTTACCTCAAATTTCTTGCACAAACCAATCGTCTTAATCAATGTGTCGTCACCATTCACATGTGTTATACGACTGACAGACTGCAGCGGTTGGAGTGAAAAATATTAATTTGGGTTCTACTGAAAAAACAAACTCTAAACTCCATAATTCCATTTTGAGGGGTGTATTACCTCTTTAAATACGTTATGCTGGGCATGCCATAAGGGCTCTATGTATAGTGTGCTGATCATTTTATAAAAGAAAATGACAAGTGGAGTGATGTGTGACAGCCCTTATAACTCGGGGAGAGAGGGATGAGTGAGAGGAAAGGAGTGTGAAGATGAGTGTTGGTGTGACAGGGGCTGGGATTGCGTGAAGGAGAGTGGGGCTGGCTTTTTCTTCCTGAAAGGTTGTGCAAGCTGTCTTGCAGCGTGGTTCTCCACTCCACACAGGAGTGGTTTTAACAAGATCTCATTCACATCACTGTGGTAATGGTAACTAAATGCTTGAGTGTCTATTGGTAAACAATCTGCATGATAGCACTCTGCTGCAGATCAATAAGCATTGAGTAGAAGGATTTTTATCTCTGTGATTTCCTCAGCAAAGTCTATTCTTGCGTAACCTAGCAACCACATCCACCATGAGCCACAGTCGCGCTTGCAGGCCTCAATTTGTTTGCAGTTGAATTGTCCTGCCAAACCCCTTTTATTTGCTTCCAAGTGTGGAGCATAATTTAACCAGTATAGCAGCCTGTGTTGAGTATTCAAATATTCATATTTTTATCTTTTTCTTGCTAATTCAGATGATTTTTTTGATCATCTGCATTTCAAATTGAAATGTTAATTTAGCATATTTTTTTAAATAAAGGAGTGGAAAAACATCTGCGATGACATGAAGACTCCAGTCATATGAGAAACGATTTTATTATACAGTGGGTAGAGTCACGTCATCTTGAATGTCAAGATCACATGACTCACTTTTTCAGAAACCCTCAGTTATTGGACACTTTTGCTTGTGCAATTAATTATTCATGGCTGACTGGAAATGGAGTATTTCTACAATGGCATCTGCACCTTCACCTTTTACCTGATGCTACTTTTGCATTACTAAGTGTTAGTCCATAGCTAGTGGTTCATAGCTAGTAGCTAATCATACTGTAAAGACCCATTCACATCAAGGACAATAACTATAAAGTTTTAATAATCATTCTAATTAAATGAGAATAGGAAAGTCCACACCACAGCTGTAACAATATTGACACAGAGGAAAGATATAGTTGAAATCCCTTTTAGAATCCCCTACCTGATGAATGATAAATCATTGACAGCCAGTTAGAATCCACCCAACATTATCATGATATATTGGACATTATCATTATAGTCGTGACCTAGTGTGAATGGGCCTTAAAAATTAAGCATGTATAAATGTAGTTTTTTTGTGGTTTTCCTTTGTTGGAGGCTTAAAAGTACTGATACAGAATCAGATTTCTTTTAAGCAAGGTTGTGGCCCACTAAGCTGATGTTCGGCTAATGTTGGGCCGTCGATGAGCGTCTGTCTGGGCTAGTTTGTGGTGTGTTCCTCACATCTGCTGTAGTCAGACCCCTGTCAATGACAGTTCAGATGTTGAATCACCATTGGTGCCGGTTAGATGATGGTTGATCAGTTTAGTGACCGAGTCAATGCATGAGAATCGAAGGAAAGGTAATAAAAGCAAGTCAAGACAGTAGGTATAGACAGATAGCTGTTCTAATTTTACATCATCTTACCTGAGCATAATACTTTCATAACAACATGAGCTGCCTGGAATGAAGAAAGTGATCAAAATGATTGATATTCAAAATGGTAAGCAAACGCTGCTTGGTTCATGGTTTGTGTAGGCCTATCTGCAGTCCTAGTTTAGGTTTCCCTTTTTAAATGATATAGACTATTGAGACCTGCTGATATAGACCGTTACTTCCTTACAGACAGAATGTGCGTGCTTGTTGGCAGTCTGCTGTAGTCTTTGTGGTGTGTTCAAGCACAGCTTTTTGACCTAGACACACAAGGCAAAAACACAGTCTTTTGTCGCCGCTAGTTCTTTACTGTCGGCTTGTTGTCACGGCCAAGTTTTTTTAATAAAAGTGAATCAAACTTCAATCAAAATCAACCAAAGCATAATCGTGCTTAGGGGTGGGCGATATGACCAAATTCTTATTTCACGATATTAGAAATTTTATTTCACGATAATATATACATCACAATATAGTTATTTTGTATTATTTTATCTGATTTATGTTAAAAAAAAAAAAACGAAGCAAATTACAATATAACAAAAATGTGAATTAAAGTTTTTCAGGTATTTAATCATCAAATCTAAAAATAAAATATTGCATAGTCTTTACTGTAGGAATTAAATATAAATGTATCCTTCTTAAAGCTAAAAAAAAGTTATTCAGTCAAGAGCAGTAAATTATTTTCTCTTTTGTTTGATTCATTATTAATGACATTAATGACACAGAGCAACAGATTGATATATTAGACCAAACGCAAGGATACATTCTGATACACATCTGGTTTACACCCAACTGTTTACTTTCACTTGAGACATAACTGCTGTGTTTACATGAATACTTAACTTGATGGGCATTTTAACATAATTGAGTGTGTATTCAACCATTCAAGTGCAATAAGATGTGAAAGAGAACTAAATTCGCGATCACATGCTAAGAGACGCGGCGTTGAGTTCTTTTTCACTGCTTAATAACACTTTTTAACATCGAGCACATCTAGCACATCCCAAATTCACGATCGCCTTCCTAGAGAGGCAGTTTTCTGTGCACACACTTTGGCAGTGTGCCAGTCAGCACAAGCACCGCACCGAGTTCCTTTTCAGGATATATTGTGTTTATAACACTTTTTAGCATCAAGCACGTCCCGCTCTTTATATTCTCATTCATGCATTTCATCACTCTAAAGTGCTATATATTAACATACTGCAATATACAGGATATAGCAGAATCTCTAATGATAGACATTTTATACCATGGTGATTGTCATACCACCCAGCCCTAATTGTGCTCTGCACTTTCCGGTCATAAACAGCCTACAGTTTTGACTAATGAACTATATTACTTGGTGAAAGCTTAGTTTATTCTTGCGTTGTGCCTAAGCACACCCTAATTTATTGTTTTAATCAGAGTGCCTACCTACTTGGCAGTCTCAAGCATGCGGCCTTATGTCACATTATAGTGAAAATTTCAAATAGAAATGACTCAGACACTATGTGTATATATGCCACTATAGTGACTTTGCAGTGAGTGTGTTTTTAAAGACCATTTCTGACTCATCATGTTCTCTCAGTACTGCAGTGACCTTGGCTTTACCCACGTTTGTAGCCTTTCAGTGCACGACTCAACCTTGTAATGACAAACCACACCATGCGTCATACTGTTCTCAACTGGGCTACTCTGTGTGAGAATAACCATATGCCAGTCCAATGGCCTAATCAACAAACCAGAAATCAGTTTTCACTTTATCAGCACACTTAAACCACTAAAGCAACTCAGTTTCACTATTGTTGTTTTCTATTAATGAAACACAGGAAACCTGCAGTATGAGAGAATTTTAAAATTGTAATGTCCAGGCCTGGAAAAATTAGAATTTCTTATATGCGAATAAGAAAATATTTATTTTTATTTATTTATTTTTTACTTTTATTTAGCAAGGACACATTAAATTGATAAAAAGAGCCAGTAAATACTAAATGCTTGTCTTTTGAACTATTCATCAAAGAATCCTGAAAAAACTGCATCACCATTTCTACAAACATATTGAATAGCACAATGGTTTTCAACATTTATAATAAAAGGAAATGTTGCTTGAACACCAAATCAGCATATTAGAATGATTTCTGAATGATCATTCTAGAAGAAATAAGAAAATTCACAATTTGCAATCACATAAATACATTTCATTTTAAAGTAATTGTAATAATATTTCACAATATTACTGTTTTACTGGACATATTTTTAATAAAATCAATGCAACCTTGTTGAGTATACAAGACATCTTTCAAAAACATTTTTACAAAAATCTATTTATGCCCACTTCTAAAATATTTAATTGAGTAGATTTAATTTTACTCTTTTGAGTGAAATCTTTTTATTATTACTTATCTAGTTATTTTGAATGACAGTAAAAGCATAGAAAAGTATGGAACTTCATTAGTCAAAAGGTGCAGGAGCAATAATTATAATATTCAACTAATTTGCATATTCTGATATTACATTAATATCATATTTTTAGTGCAGAACTGTGCTTGGCTAGAGAGTAAATATTCATTAGCATTCATGTCCCTAAGCAGGCCTGTCTTAATATGCAACTAAACTGCATATTAATAAAGACGTCTTAGTGGTTTTGACACCGCAAATTGACAGTGAAGGGAAAAAGATAACGACGGGTAGAGTGCGAGAGAACAAAAATGTTAAGAGCTAGAGAGTGTTTGGATCTGGTGGAGACAGGCTGTGTGACAGATTGAGGCCACTGACTGTAGAGCAGCTGTGAGAAGTGGGAGTTCTCAGATGAACCAATTATGACTTACTGCAGTACCTCTACTCAGCCCACACAACCATAGCCTGGCCTGTCTGGATCTTTAAAAGAAGACACTGTGTTATGTAGGCCTAAATGATTGACCTGAAAAGCCTTGACAAGCTAAAACCATTGTTATAAGCAAAAAGGAAATCATAATTGATGGTCTCCAATTATATATATCAGAATTATTGGCACCCCTGGTAAATATGATCAAATATGGCTGTAAAAATAAATCTACATTTGTTTATCCTTTTGATCTTTCATTCAGAAAATTCACAAAAATCTAACCTTTCATTGAAGTAAAAGATTTAAAAAGTGGGGGGAAAATCACACTATGAAATATATGTTTTTCCCCAAAACATGTTGGCCCCAATTATTGGCACCCTTAAAAAATGTTATGAGTAAAATATCTCTGGAGTATATTCCCGTTAATATTTACATTTCTTAGCACACCAGGATGACTAGGAACATGAAATTGTCCAGCCATGACTTCTTTTTTCACAGGAGTATAAATACGTGGGAAACACAAAGGCCAATTTTTGAGCAAGTACATAACCAGCCAGTGTTCACCAGCAATCTCCTTACCTTAGCCCGATTCACAATGGTAAACTTGTAATAATGTGTTATAATTTATAATTTCAAGAAAAATCCTCCTTGCTCATTCAGAAACAAACTCCAGCATATTCAGTTGTCAGACATGACTGGAAATTCAAAAGGGACCTGGTTCTGTGGTCAGATGAAAATAAAATAAAAATCTAACCCACCATTGGTTTGATGCAAACAGGGATAAAAAGTACCCCATGTCCACTGTTAAATATACAGCTGGATCTTTAATTTTTTGCTGGAGGTCCTGGACATCTTGTTCAGATACATGGTATCATGGATTCTAGCAAATACCAACAGATGATAAATCAAAACCTGACTGCTTCTGCTAGAAATCTTATAATGGGCCATGGTTGGATCTTCCATCAGGAAGACACAAAATCAACACAAAAATGTGTCACTGAACACAAAATGAAGCTTCTGCCATGGCCGTCCCAGTTCCCTATAGAAAATGAGTGGGGTGAACTGAAGAGAAGAAGCACCAACATGGAGCTGGGAATCTGAAGGATCTGGAGAGATTCTGTATGGAGGAATGGTCTCTGATCTCTTGTCAGGTGTTCTCTAAACTCATCAGGCATTAGAGAAGTGGCGCTGTTATCTTGGCAAAAGAAGGTTGCAAAAAGTATTTAATAAAGGGTTCCAATAATTATGGTCAACGTGTTTAGGAGAAAAGCATTTATTTCATTATATGATTTTTTGCACATTTTGACCTTGGCTATTGGTCTGCTGTACACAAAACTATATTAGTGCTGAAGTTTACTTCCCTTGTGCACCATTTTGAAAAATCAAATTTGATACAAAACAAAACCCTAAGTAATTATCCATGTACTTTCTTCTCTGTGGTGAATGATGTATCGGTTATGTTCCATTTGTAACCACAACAAAGCGAGTTTGCACATTCACATCATTCACAAATTTTTGGAGATATTTTGGAGATATTCACATCAGAGAAGAAAGCATACTTTTTTGTATCTGCTTTTGTGTTTTTATTTGCATTAGGATTGAGTATATATGGTGATGCAAACAGTAAAGTGAGCACTGTGTGCATGTTATGGCGTCATCTAGTGCTTTTAGAGCTTTTGAACTGTGTGCCTGATCACTGCGGTACCATAATTTTACTTAAAGTGATTAGTAGTTTAATCCTGAACCGTAGATGCCAGCTGCCACTGTTTTTGTGCTATTTCTGTCCTCCAAACACTAGAATAGACCACTGAATCAAGACAATGCCTTAATGTACTGGACAGTTTGAAAACCAGTGAACAACAATTAAATGTTTAAAATGTCAAAGAATTAAATAGAAATGTGCAGCAATATGAACAAAGATAAATGAAAGGGGAAGATAGCTTGTCATACTTATTCTTGGTTGTACTTTTGAACCTGATCCAAATAATTGAAAAATGTACACGTATATGTGTGTATTTCTCTCCCCCAGGGACACAATGTGGCGTGTGTTCACAGGCGCTCTGTCTATTGAGGAAAAAGAGAAGGGCAGTCAGGTGTTACAGGACCTGAAGGAGATTGAGTCATGGATATATCGGCTGCTGCACTCCCCAGTGCCTGTTGCCGGTCAGCGACGTGTTGATGTGGAAGTGCTGCCCCACGAACTGCAGCCTGCACTGGCCTTTGCACTTCCAGACCCGTCCCGCTTCAGCATTGTAGATTTCCCTCTCCATCTGCCCCTGGAGTTGCTGGGAGTCGATGCTTGTCTGCAGGTCCTGGCCTGCATTCTGCTGGAACACAAGGTATGGATGGCCAGAGGGATACTACCAACTCTATCAGGTGGCATAGGCCAATGGATTACCATATTTGTGTACTCTATTCATGATACTCAAAGATACATCAAAGAACATGGTACCACCATGGTAAATGTCCAGAAATGCATGACATCCAATCAAATTACCTCATCTTTTGAGGTCAAAACTGACTCCATCCACACAAGCAGCGTGTGCATATGATTGTTTGCAGAGTATGCTACCTTAGCAAATCACACTACATTACTGCCATTCTCGACAATGTACCTTTGTAAAAGTCGTGTTTTTTACACTTGCTAGCATGAAGAACAAATATAGACACAGACTGTGCATAGAGATCGATTTAAGACTCAAACTCTCTTCGATTCATTTTTTTCCCAAATCACACAAATGCAAATGTGACATTGATTATATATAACAGTGCCCCTATTATGCTATTTTAAAGTTAAACAATTTAGTTTTGGAGGTCCTACAACAGGTTTACATGCATCAAAGGTCAAAAAACACTTAAATTTTTTCATAATGTACATTGCACATCACCACAATGTTCAATGATTCTCAAATGGCTCTATGGATGAATCAGTCTCTAAATCCCTCCTTTCAACGAGCTACTCTGCTCTGATTGGTCAGATGGCCCAGTCTGTTGTTATTGGTCTACCGCTCACCATTGGTATTTCGGAAACAAGCGGCCATTACCATAAATGATCTTCAGCTCCATCCAGAGGCTTCCAAAAGCTCAGCGATTGTACACACTGGATGACGTCGATTTTATATCAGTCCCAGCGCAAGTCTAAATTGATGACTAAACATTAGAATAACTAGTTATTCAACCCGAACCTTAAGCAGGATGTTTCTAATTGATGCTAGTCAGTTTGAGGTACATTATATGTCAATATGTTTCAACTGTAAATCCTCACCATCAGCATTAACAAGTTTGCGTCCATCTACAAACCTGTGTGTGTGTGTGTTTCTAATTTATTGCGGTCACATGCAGGAACTGTATCATTAACCGTGCATACAGTACATTAGCCGAGCACTAACGTGAATGACTGATGGAACATTAAAGTCTACAAAACAAATATTGCTCCATCCTTTATCTTTACTCAAAGTAGTTATAATTACAGACAATCTGCATTAATAGACAGTTTTACTGCATATAGTAATACTGCAGCCCATAGCTGATTTACAGTAGTATTTCAATAAGACCGTAATAACATGAGTTAGTTGGTTGGTTCACTTGTAGCATTTTTATTAGTTAGTATGATTACCGATTTACGGTGTTAACCTGTTTTTTCATAGTACATTGCTATTTTAGACTCATATAGCAGTAGTGTAATCTGAGCTTGTATTTTACTTGATATTTCACAAATATCCTTTCAGTTTTGTGTCATGCATAGTGAGGGATATCAATGTACATGTTTTGAATGCTGTATTTTAGTATTGGACCGGCAGATACTTGAGAGGAAGCAACAACATTTAAGGCAGCTTTTGAATTTTTTGTAGCTTTTTGAAACTATTGCTGTGTCATGGATTAGATTAGATTAGATTAGATTAGATTAGGTTAATTGTTGTCTGTAGATCTGCTGTTTCAAGTGGATCTAATCTATCTTCATTTTGTCTATGTGGGTCACACTGATAGTGACAAGGAGACTTACTCTCACCCTCTGCTGTCTGTAGGTGGTACTGCAGTCCAGAGATTATAACGCCCTCTCAATGAGCGTCATGGCGTTTGTTGCAATGATTTACCCCCTTGAGTACATGTTCCCTGTCATTCCACTGTTACCCACCTGCATGGCCTCCGCAGAACAGGTAACATTACATCTTTTTTTGTGCAGTTGGTGTATAAACAATGAAGCTCTCCTTATATCTGTCATGCCCATCTCTTTTATTTCTAGCTCCTGCTAGCACCCACTCCATATGTCATTGGTGTGCCTGCCAGTTTCTTCTTGTACAAGACTGATTTTAGGATGCCTGATGACGTTTGGTTAGTGGATCTGGACTGCAACAAGGTGTGTTGTCTATTTACACAATCTGTAACTACCCAGACAGGTGTTTCTGGATTCTAACATGTTGTAAATAGTGCATTGTGCATATAGCATTCTTATGTTGGTTGTATATCTTTATCCCTGTAGGTCATTGCTCCAAGCAACGCAGAATTGCTCCCTCCCCTTCCTGAACCCGAGGCCTCTGAGCTGAAGAAACACTTGAAGCAGGTAAATGAACCAGATGTTCTCATCTCTCTAAGGAGCCCTACCATTAACTGTGAATCTGAAGTGAACACTAACTGGATTCTAGAAGCAATGCATAGTAATTATGCTGTCATCTAGCAGCTGCTGTAAACATGACTAATTATAATAGTGCAGTTTAACCAAAGAGAAGGCTGACAATGCAAAGATATTTTTAAACTCTATTATTTGAAACCAAATGCAGACAGAAAATTAGACATTTTCTGATGTTCCTAAAGTTCATAATTTAGTTGATCACTTATGTATTGTAATGACTGTATATTCTCCCCCTTTTTTTGTTCCAGCTCTTGGAGGTAATAAGTTTTGAGTTTCCCCAGTTCTCTAGTTTTCTTACTTAACCCTTTGCAATCCCACATAGACCCTTATCTAGAGCTTCTGACCTTATTCTGGGCACCTCTGAGCTTAAGCAAACCCTATTAACATTTGACTGTGTTGTCATCAATCATTGTCATACATTGACAAACTCTGTCTTTCCTCATGCCTCTTTAATAGAGATGCATTTAATTTGACCACAATCTGTTGTCTTTGTGTTTGTTAGTCTGCAGCAGAATTTCTCAGCCAAATTGATTTACTGTTTTGTTTCATCTTGCATCAAACATAATTGTCATGCTGTCATTGTAATATCTCAAGCCAAAATAGTCATGAGTCATGACTCTTCATTCGCCCTTATGATTACCCATTAATCAGGTCCTCATCTTCAGATCATGATTGTTTTGAAACCTGACTCAGATTGAAGGTCATCTTTTTCAGTGGCTTACGGACGTACAGTTAGTTCCCTGTTATTCATTAAAAAAAAAAATGAAGACACACCGTGGTTCAAGAACTCCATGAGCCAATATGGAAATTTATAAATTTCTTGTCACTGTCATTCGGTGCTATTTCTCCCTCAGTTTAGCTTCAGATATCAGGGAAATTTCTAACATCCTTAATATCACTCTGTTCACTTTAATACGCATTTAATACATGAGGGTGGGGTGACATCACCAAAAAGATTAATGAAGTAAAAAGAAAAATAGGTTGAGAATGGCATTTTATCTTGACTAACACCTCACAAATATGGTTTAAGTTTTGCACACATTCTCCAGACAAGAGATCTGCTTCCCTTTCCACCTCATAACCCACTGGTTTTCTTCTGATTTTTATTTCCTGTGTGCACTCATGCTGTCCAGTTAATGGTGTGTTGTGTCCTTCTCTATTTGTATGTCTGTGTTTTTTCTCTTTCCTTGAATTGTCTCCGCTCACTTTAGGTCACATGATTTCCTAAACTTTCTCAGTGACAGGTAGTCATGTGACATTGCCACCATGTTTTCTTGTGTCCTTCAGTGTCTGGTAAGGTTGACTGTGATCACCCAAAAGCAGATCTTCGCCTCCGATTCCAAGGTTCACAAATCTTTGCATTTTGAATGTGCACGGAAAAATAACTCCTGTCTCTTCCCCCGTCATCAACACCCGTAGACCTAAGCAGACACTCTCTGTAACCTTAACAAACATTGAAGCCATACAGATACTTCTTTATTCTACACCCTTTGAATAAACACGCTCAGAAACGCACACACTTGTGACTGTTTGCCTCCATAGCCTCTAACTCTCTGCACTCTTCCTCCCCTTCTTTCTGTGTGATGAAGGTCTTACAGAAGTCCCCTGTTTCTCATAGCACTATGTTTGGCTTGAGCATGTTCCAGTGCAACTTCTCACTTGCATTATGCTCATTAACGCAAAGCAAAAGAAAAAAAAATACCGTAATCAGCAGGAGCGGATGATGCAATTGTTTGATCAAATGGCGTGGCAAATGTAGGGTCTGATGGAATGCCAATTGAGAGGCATTGAGTGAGCAATGGCAGAATTCCCAGAGTGCTTTGTTAATGGCTCTATGTGATGACCGCACCCTTCCCTCTAACATTTTGACTATTAAATTAAATCTTTGATGCAGCACTGTCGGTTCAGGCAATTACTTTCTCTCTCATCCCTTTGTAACAACATCAGAAGTTTAAAGGATTAGTTCACCCAGAAATGAAAGTTCTGTCATCAGTTACTCACTCTCATGTCGTTGCAAACCTAAAAGACTTTCATCCCTCTTCAATACACAAATGAAGACATTTTTAATGAAATCTGAGAGATCTCTGTCCTCCCTCCATTGATTCCACCAAAACCTTGATGCTTCAAACATTTCATAAAGACATTGTAAAAGTAATCGGTTTACATGATGAATAGATCAGTTTTTCCCACAGGATTTTGTGAGATTGGTGGGTGGACCTTGGCCCCTCTGCAAGACATTTTGTACATTTTAAAGTTAAATTCATCAATCTGGTGCACTTTCAAAATTAAGAGCTCCAACCCATGTTCAGTGTGCAAATGTAACTGCAAATTGAGCTTTTTGCAAACTGCAATTGAGATTTTTGCCAGAAAACACCAGATCATGAGCTGATCACGTGAGCAAAGTGCCCACTTCACTTTGAAATGTGCAGTGCGAAAAGCTTTTTGCTATTTGATAAGAGGATAAAGCCATGTTGCGACGTAAAAGATGTTTTTATGTGAGATGTTTAAAAATATTTTCGGTTCATTTTGAAACTGTGGCGGGACAGATTACACTGGCAGGCCACCACAATCTAGTTAATGAATGGGAAACACTGTAGATTTAATTTAGGCTTGTACTCCCGTATAAACATTGATCAATGCACATACATATAGCACATCAAAGTTCAAGCATTCTTGTTTGACGTGCGAGAACCAACAAGGTTTGTTCTTGTGTGTCATGCAAGCATTTGAGCTTCCGTAAGAACAAGTGAGGTTCGTTTTTGTCTCAAGCACCATTTTTGATGTGCTCGATGTATGTGCGTTTATCAGTGTTTCTAAATAAATAACAGCCTATATTAAATGTGATATTAAAAGACACTGGGTTTGGAAGGGTGTAAATGATGACAAAATTTTCATTTTTGGGTGAATCATTTTTGCGCACTCTTATTTAAATAATAACATTGACTTTGGTTTCACCTTTGAAATTCAGTAGGTTCGTAGACAGAAGTTAAAAAATATAGGCCAGCAATGTGAGACATGATTGCCTGAGGCGATACTGCTCTTACTTCAGTCTTCCCTTCAGGATTCATTCGTTAAATTGATCTCTCCTGTATCCATATTCCTCCTCCACCTCTCTCTCTCTCTCTCTCTCTCTCTCTCTCTCTCTCTCTCTCTCTCTCTCTCTCTCTCTCTCTCTCTCTCTCTCTCTCTCTCTCTCTCTCTCTCTCTCTCTCTCTCTCTCTCTCTCTCTCTCTCTCTCTCTGTCATCAATTCCTCCATGTAGGCTCTGGCTAGCATGAGTCTGAACACACAGCCTATTCTGAATCTGGAGAAGTTTCAGGATGGACAGGATTTGTCTTTGTTGCCCCCTGGTCGTGACAAAGCCTCCCCCTCCTCCACTGAGTTCAACCCACTCATCTACGGAAATGATGTGGACTCGGTTGATGTTGCCACAAGGTATAAATTATTGTATACTGTATCTAACATGATGGGATTGTTTGGAGTTTCTACATTACTAGTGTGTCATTTTAGTGCAATTTGAGGTGCCAATGGTCTCTTTCCTAACATATAAAGGTCCAAAAGCCATAACATGTGTTTGTAGACTTTCATATATTTCTGAGCAGTCAGTGGGTCTCATTCACTAACTGTTTATATGAATGTTTTCTCAAATTATGATTCATTAATAACTTTCGTGCTAAAATGTATTCTAAATTTATGATAAAATGTACAAACAACTGAAAGCACACATACGCAAAATCACATACCCTTGGTGATCTCCTGTGTGTATAAATACAAATAATCCATGCTGTTTTTAGTGAATAAAACCCATTGTTTTTGCTGCAGAAAATACAACATTTAAACAAGCCAAAAAAAATGGCTTAAATATTTTTTTCAGTTCTGCCCCATAATGTACATTTGTTTGTTTTTTGTTTTTGTAATCTTGCCATTAGGGTGGCGATGGTGAGATTCTTCAACTCTCCAAACGTGCTACAAGGGTTCCAGATGCACACACGCACTCTGCGGCTCTTCCCTCGTCCTGTGGTGGCGTTCCAGGCCACGTCTTTCCTAGCCTCTCGTCCACGGCGGAGTGGATTCACCGAAAAGCTCTCCCACACCCAGGCGGTGGAGTACTATGGAGAGTGGGCTCTCAACCCCACCAACCTGGCTTTCCAAAGGATTCATAACAGTAAGTGATATAAATATACCTGATCCTTCATTCTTAAGCTGCCTTTCCTCTGACCTCCAGATTTGACTGTTACACTTTGCCCCTTAGTGGCAAATGTTAAACATGTAAATGCTAAATAATGTAAATAATTATTCCTGACTTCATATCTGCCCATTCTGGAGAAGTAACAGGTGTTTATGATTAAGTTAGAAATGTTTGATGATTCTCACCTTTGCAAAACTAAAATCAAATCTCAAATCTGCAGAGGGTGACAACTCCACACATTGTAACTTACTTTTAGTCTATTGTTTGCTGTTTGTCCTAAGCAGCTTTAAACTTACCTGCATGTGCAGTCTTACTGTAAAGACTGTCCATTATGTGTTTCCCACTTTGTGTGTATTTCAGATGTGTACGACCCCTCTCTAATAGGCGATAAGCCTAAGTGGTATGCCCACCAGTTACAGCCAGTATTCTACCGTGTGTACGATGGAAACTCTCGTCTGGCGGAGGCGTTGAGTGGACCCCTGCAGGATGAGACCAATGATTCAGACCCAACAGATGACAGGTTTTAAACACCAAATACACACGTATACATGTCTGTGAGTTTTTGTGAATGTGCAGCTGTATACACATTTACAAAACTCATAGACAAATGCTATTGATTCTTTTTTACATTTACATATGTACATACACTACCGTTCAAAAGTTTGGGGTTAGTAGTTTTGAAATAGTAGGAATTAATACTTTCAGTCAGCAAGGGTGTATTTAAATTGATTAAAAAAAATAATAATAACAATACAGACTACAGTAATGACTTTCATAGTGTTACAAAAGATTTATATTAAATAAATGCTGTTCTTTTGAACTTTTATTCATCAAAAAATAAAAATAAATGCCTTCACAGAAATTACACTTTAAAATAGAAAATAGTTATTTTAATTTTATTATAATTTCCCAAAATGACTGTTTGTACTGTTTTTTTGTGGGGTTTTTTTTTTATCAAATAAATGTAGCTTTGGTGAGCATAAGAGATAACAAACATTAAAAAATCTTACCGAACCCAGACTTTTGAGCGGTAATGTATATTTAATCGATTTTTGTGTTCATAATGTTTTTGACTATTTTAAATTTGATTTATTTGTTATTGTGTACTATTTATTTATTTAATATTTAATATTTATTATTTCAGTGGTAGTGACAGTGAAGCGTACGATGACTCCAGCTCTTCCTACTCATCTCTTGGAGATTTTGTGAACGAGATGATCAAAGGGGACATACAGGGGGACACACCAAGTTAGCTTCACCATTTTTATTCTCTTTCCTAACCATAGACTCTTCTTCTCACTTTATTTATCATTATAGAGATAAAGCTTGATTAAACTCAGAGCTGTTGAGAAGTTCAGCTTCATAATTGTTATATTTGCTCTTTAGATGTTGACCCCCTGACCCATGCTGCATTGGGAGATGCAAATGAGGTAGAGATCCATGACTTCCAGGAGGGGGACAGCGGTGACCCAGAGCCAGAAGGTCCCCTAGAGGCAGCGGACAGCCAGCCACTGCGGTCCAGCTCCAGCACCACGGCCAGTTCCAGCCCCAGTACAGTCATACAGGGAGTCAACCATGTCAGTGATTAAACTAAATGTGTTATCTGAATCTAGAGCAAAGCCTTGTGTGGTGTGATACCTAAATTCTATGTGTGTCTTTGTGCAGGAGCAGAAGGAACCTGTCGAGGTAGAGGCGACAATAAGTATGCCCCTCCAGAACTCTGTCCCAGGACTAGGTACTCCACCTTTTACAAGACCGGCCCCTGATCCAGTGCTTGTTGACCCAGGCAATAAGAAGCGAGAGTATGATAATCCCTATTTTGAGCCCCAGTACGGCTTCCCTACAGAAGAGGATGCAGAAGCAGATGAGCAGGAGGAGAGTTACACACCACGATTCAACCAGAATCTTAATGGCAACAAGTATGTACTCTGTTAATAGTCCTACACAAACACACAGAATCTTCATCTCAACTGCACGGATCAGCATTCAACGTCCTCTCCATAAATTGTGTGTGTGTGTGTTTAGGCCTTCACGTCCATTGAGACCCAGCAGTCTGAAGCTTCCGGGGGAATCTGATGGGGAGGGCGATTCCAGAAATAGCTCTCCGAACTCCACCATCTCCAACAATAGCGGCGATGGCTTCGGGGGACTCATGTCCTTTGCCAGTAAGTGGCCTGCTTAACATAACCTCTATTCATTCCTTAGTAGCTCTTGCTCCCGTTGCAAAATTTGACATAAAAATACTTAAAACACAAATTAACATACATTTTTTTTTTTTTTTTTTTTGCTGAAGATATTTGCTTAAATTTCTGACTAACGTTACAATTATTGAAAAATATGTGAAGGTTACATGGCATCCTTTTTAACTAATTTTGTTAATATTTGCATTACTGTTCAAAAGTTTAGTATCTCCTAAGAATTGTTTTCTTTTAACGAAAAAGTTTTTTTTTTTTTACTTTTCAGTATTTTATAACAGGATTACTGAAGGATTAAGTGACAGTGAAGACTGGAGTAATGGCTGCTGTATACTTGTACTGTATACAAATAATTGCAGATTCGATTCGTATATGAGCCTTCTTTCATAAACATGAAAACATCTTACCGATCCCAAACCTTTGAACAGTAGTGCATATTAATATTTATAAATAAGAGTATCTTCACTAGCATATTGGCTTTTGCTGAGAACTAACTAGGGCACTGGACTAAATGTCTGCTATTTTGACAACGCCATTACACACAAACGTGTGTTCCCGTTGTACATTTCTCCTGAATCGCGTGTGTGCAGGTAACCTGTATAAAAACCATGGCACCAGTTTCAGTCTGTCCAGTCTGGCTCTGCCTAATAAAGCACGAGAGAAGAACACACCGTTCCCCAGCCTCAAAGGTACACACGTCCCCTCGGATCTCTCCATGTGACCTTCCCGTTCATCCACCCATCTGCTCGCCCTGTCTCATTCCTCCAGTCTAGTCCAGTTGTCTTCTCCTCTTCTTCTTCCTCTCCTTCTCTCCAAACCTTTTATCTTTTCTTTTCCTGTATGCTTCTTTTTTACTTCTGTCTTTACTAAGGCAGTGTAACTAATGCTTGAATCACTCCAGTTAGTCTGAACTTGTATATTAACTCCACTGAAGTAATGTATAAGTCAAATAAGGGTCAATTAAGTACATGTCGAAGTAGCCTAGAATTAGACAATGATACTTCATTTAAGAAAATCTGTAGTTTAAGAGAGTTTTTGTGAACGAGATGAGTCTGTGTAGTACAGGCATTCGGTATAGAGAGACTCCAACCTCAGCTGTTAAAAAGGAATTCTTACTTTACTTTGGTTGACTAGTTTTAATTTTTCCACTTTTTTCTCTTCTTTCTTTTATATTTTGTTTTATGTATTTAATTTAAAGAATATTTTAATTTTGATTTAACAGAGGACACAGATCAAGGTTTGTGGGAATGTTTGCCTGATTTCTTTGTCCCAACCCATGTCTTTTATCCAGCGTTGCTGCCTTGAAAGTGAAAGTATCATGCCTCCTCTTTGCTCCGCTAAAAAAATTGAATTAGTGGGAAAATGGTGGCATAGACTTGGGCTGGGACACAATTTATAGAATAATGTAGAATAACCCTAAAGAATTAAACATGGCAGTGTCCATAAAACCCTAAAGTTTTACAACGATTGACAGTGCATTATTAAATCTAGTCCAATCAAGGCGTGAGTTGATTCATTACATATTTTAAATAACCAACAACTGTGGTAAATGCTTTGTAACCGGTGCGTTTGAAACTTCGTATAAAACTGAATGCTGTGTGAACAGCCATATTAAGCACAAACTATGGGACTGACAACCATATTCTAGTGATGTGTAAAAATTCACTATAATTGTATATATTTGCACTGCCATTTCATCGAGACCCCCGGGATGCTTTCTTTTCAGATGCTCCTACAAGTTATGCAGCTGTGGTTTGCCATTTAAGTTTTATTTAGTCTCTGTTAAAAAAATTCCCACACTTAGGATATTTTTGTAATAACGGCTGGTATTCAGCATGCCCAGAGTTGCATCATTGGGGATGGCCATAAACATCGCAACGTATTGTCGCATTCCACGCAAATTGACGATAATCGATTTTGTTGACTCATTGTTCCAGCCCTAGCGTAGACACATATTCACTTTCTAAGCTAGCAACCATGGTTCTTAATATTGCTGTTATTGTTGACTTTATTTTCTGTTTGTTTATGATTTTGGATGATGTTTGTATTGCTCAGACGATGGTGATGACAGTCCTGAAAGTCCTGGTATGTTTCATATCTGTAACCTGCCCTAATGGGAAAACAAATGGCTGTTTATAGTAATATAGATCCTGAGTCCTGAGAGAATGAGAAACCCAATTTTCTCACTTTGAACCTGACTGACAGACCTTCATTGGTTTCTAACTCCTGTCCTGGATGCTTCCTTTTACACCCTTGAATCTGAACTATAACACCAAACATCACTTGTCATGAACTGATAATGTCTGCTATTTCAGGGTTGGGAAATAAAATTTCACGGGACAGCAGTTTGGAACCTCTAAGATAGAGGATATATCTGTGCTCACATATATCCACTATACCTTTCCTCCTCCTTGTTCCTACACTGTGATTGTTAGTAATGAACATTATAATGGTGGCACACTTTTTAGTAGTTAACAGCCAGCTCATGGTTACATTATTCAAAATATTCTTCTTTTTCTATACAGAAAAGATGTTTCTGTAGGAATGGAATGATGCAATTTTTGACTGCTCTGTGTTGTGTGTGGTGTGTTTTTGGAGTGATCTTTCCTCTATTTGTGTGTCACCTCAATTGGAGACAGAGTTGAGGGCTGTTCCATTTCAATTCCACCTGAGCTCCCTGGGTGAATTGAAGATAACAAAACCACACTGGGAGAAGTGCAGTCACTCGGTACATTTCAAGCTCTGATCAGCGTCAGAACTGAAATGTAGTTTCCACTAACCTTGGATGATGAATTTCCACCAAAGTCTCTGTAAAGGAGACTTTGAAGTCTGATGGTTGTGGTGTTTTGAAATAAATCGATGATATGTCAAGGATTGTAGCTTGTACACACAGATAGTAATGCTGCTTTAAGAGCAGGGTACAGGAGAAAACCAATAGAGCACTGCAGGAGACAAAACCACTCTGCATTCCAGCTAGCACGTCGACTGGTAATGATTTTCTTCTTTTAGTGTTCAGTGAACACAAACATACCCATTTTTACTGTCAAAACAGAGGAACAACAAATGGCCATCTCTAGTGTCTCTATTGACCATACAATCCCTCCAGCGGTTACACCATGTCATTTTGAAGAGTGTGCTCTTGACCTTTTTATCTTCACAAAAATATCTCCCCTTTGCTATCTATTAAATGCAATTTTTGCTCTATTCTTGACATAAAAACAGCATTAAAAATCACTGAAAATTCAAATATGATATAATAAATCATGAATAATGAATAGCTTGCATTATTAATGAATGCAAGCTTGCTGTCAGAAGTTGTTTTCAGAGATAGATCGAGTTATGACATTTTTATTAAACATGACAAGGTCAAAAAATGTAACATAGGCATCAATGATTTGTTCATGATAATATGTAGAACATGCATTTACAAATTAGATTTTCATTTCATGCCGACTTTAAAAGAAATTATTAATTATTTTTGAATTAATCGCACATTATTTAGTGCTGAAACATTCTAATATTAACATTTAATATTTCTGTTTATTATATCCAATTTATTTGTTTAGTTTTTGCTTGTTTTATGAATGGAGTTTTGTAAAACTGCTTCATTTAATCATAGTTAATCAAGACCTTCTGAATCACAAGCTATTCTATTACTATTCCAAATGTAAAACTAAAGTCTATTTCAATATTCTCTCTCTTTCTGAATCTCTCTCTCTCTCTCTCTCTCTCTCTCTCTCTCTCTCTCTCTCTCTCTCTCTCTCTCTCTCTCTCTCTCTCTCTCTCTCTCTCTCTCTTTCTCTCTCTCTCTCTCTCTCTCTTCTCTTCATATTCCATGCTCTCTGCTGGTTTTCTCTGTTGTTATATGTACACGTGTTCGACGCTTGTGGTTGTGGGTTGATGTTTGGACTGGTTCTGTCTGGGCCGGTGTTGTTCTCTGTCCCCTCTTTGACCCCCTGCACTAATTCTGGCTTCTGTGTCCAGTATTTGGGCTAAATTCTCTAATGGAGATTGTAACAGAGATCGGCCCGGGGAGCGGAGAAGGTGGGTTCCGCCCTTTGCTGCGTGAGCTGCATGCTTCTCCAAAGCCAGTCAGCTACATCTCCCAGCATCCTGTTCCACCATTGCTTCCTCATTCCTCACCTTCAACAGTCACTTTTTGTCAGATGTCAGTCACTGTGATTGTTACCATTTGACTCTTTTGTTCACATGCATCATGTCTTTAGTTGATGGACTGGGCCTGTAGAATAGGACTGCTATGTCATGTCATATAGAGAAGATTGATGATGTCTGTGAGACTTGGGATCAGTCTATAGGATCGTATACATGACAGACAGTGAAAGTATTTCGAATGCATGAGAATTTCTTTAATACTATTTAAAAAGTATTTCATGATGTTTGTTGAGAGAATGTCCAGAATCTGCAGATCTGAAATCTAGGCAGAATAAGCAGAAAGTGGCTACATTGACTGTTTTTTTTATTTGAAAATGTATGCGCTGATTTTGAATCTTCATTTCAGATCCTTCAGAAATCATTCAAAAAACTCAAGAAAGATTTTGTAAACAGTTTTCCCAATTAATATTTTTGTGGAAACTTGTAAAACTTGTATAGTTATACATTATGAGGTGTAATGCAGCTTATTACAGAGGAGCCGCAGTGCACTGAGCCACATGAATGATTAGCTCTCCACTGGATATTCAGCAGTGATAGTTTATCTCATTAAATAACAATGGTATTTTCTGTTTAAATTACTGATCTTTCTAGAAGGCTTCAATTCATAATTAATGCGTTTGGTTTTACTGCTATAAGTTGTTTCAAAACACCTCTTTGGCAGGTTTGTAATAGCATATAGTTATTCAGACTTCATTGTGTGGCATGCAGGTCTTGTCTGAAAGTATTTCCTGGTCCAATCTAACATGTAATCTGCCACACAGTGTGAAATGTGTGTTAACATGGCCATCTGTTAATGCCCTTGTATGTAGCACAAGCCATCAATGCACTGGCTGTGCTTTTATGCATGTAAAAGATCTATGCACAGAGGCTAGATAGACACACGCGCTGAATTGCTTTGTGTGTGTTAGTGTTATGTACTGTTGCCGTACACTCACAGGTACAGTAAGTGTGTGTAGTACGATCATCTAAACTGAGAAGGCTCATTTTATTTTTTTGTTGTTGTGTTGTTTCTTGTTACCATCCAGTCTGTTTCTCACTCACACATTCTTCCACTCATTTTTCTCACTCTGTTCTTTGCCTGTATGTGTGTGTTTGCACCAACTAGCGTCATTGCTCCTGTACTGTAGCTCTCCTTACTGCTCCAGTCCTTGAGTCGCCCGCTGTCAACGTTAGCGTCATTAGTCATGTAATACCCCCACGCTGCAGTATCTAAAATACTGAGGTGCAAAGGAAAGTTTCAAGTTAAAAGCTGTGTGTGTTGTCATTTACTTCTGTTGATTCTATACTATTACCAGACACAGGATTAAAACATCTGTGTAGGGGCCTTAGACTGCACCGTGTGTTTTAATGCTGTAGTCATTGTGTTTCTGCTGTGGTGATTAGATGTGTGTTTTCAAGTGATGTGAATTTTTAACTAAAGTCTTAAAATGAATTCACTCTTTATTTGTGTGTGTGTGTGTGTGTGTGTGTGTGTGTGTGTGTGTGTGTGTGTGTGTGTGTGTGTGTGTGTGTGTGTGTGTTTTGGGGTGGGGGACGGGTAGGTTGGTTGATGGTTGGGTATTGACACATGGAAGCAGGTTCCATGTGACAGGCATACATACATAT
Source organism: Paracanthobrama guichenoti (assembly GCA_018749465.1). Classification (NCBI taxonomy): domain Eukaryota; kingdom Metazoa; phylum Chordata; class Actinopteri; order Cypriniformes; family Gobionidae; genus Paracanthobrama; species Paracanthobrama guichenoti. The sequence continues at coordinate 668,869 of CM031949.1, read as the reverse complement.
GAGGTCCAGTCTGACAAAGTAAATGGTCTGTTGTAGGTGCACGAGCTCCCAGAGCGCTGGTAGATCAGAAATCCTCTGTTATTAAGCACAGCCCCACTGTCAAGAGAGAGTCTCCGTCTCCTCAGGGCAGAGCCAACAACACCAGGTACTGCACATATGTCTTGATTTATGCACTTTTATCTAAAACATCTCGTAAATTAGAAAAATACAAGCAGATGTGATTAATCCAAATGAAAAACTTAGCAATAGTAGTGAGGGAATCATGATAAATGTTTTTTCAGGATTTCTTGTTGAATAGAAAGTTCAGTAACACTTTAGTTTTAGGGTCCAATTCTCAGTATTACATAGTTGCTTATTAGCATTCATATTACTAGGGTATTGGCTGTTTATTAGTACTTATAACACACATATTAATGCCTTATTCTGTATGATACATATTCTGTATCCCTTACTACTATTAATAAGCAGTAATTAGGAGTTTATTGAAGTCGTAGTTAATAGTTAGAATTGGACCCTAAACTAAAATTTGAGTGAAAGTTCAAAAGAACATAAAATAGAAATATTTTTAACGTTATAAATATCTTTGACACTTTTGATCAATTAAATGATCAATTTACTGACTTCAAAGTTTTGAATGGTAGTGTATGTACACTCACTGCCACTTTATTAGGTACACCTTGCTAGTACCAGGTTGGGCCACCTTTTGCCTTCAGTCTTAAATCTTCATGGCAAAGATTCAACAATGTGCTGGAAACAATGGATTGAGATCTGGTGACCGTGGAGGTCATTTGAGTATAGTCAACTCATTGTCATGCTCAATAAACCCATTCGAGAATATATGCGCTTTGTGACATGGCACATTATCCTGCTATAAAAGGATGGACATGGTCAGCAGTAAAACTCAGGTAGGTTGTGGCATTTAAATGATGCTCAATTGGTGCTAAGGGGCCCAAAATGTGCCAAGAAAATGGGGTGGTCTTCTGCTGCTGTAGTCCATCTGTTTCAAGGTTCGACATGTTGTGCATTCAGAGATGCTCTTCTGCATACATCAGTTGTAACTAGTTACTGTTGTCTTTCCTATCAACGCGAATCAGTCTGGCCATTCTCCTCTGACCTCTGGCTTCAACAACTGCTGCTCACTGGATATTTTCTCTTTTTTGGACCGTTCTCTGAAACCCTTGAGATGTTTGTGAATGAAATGCCAATTTCTAAAATATTCAGAAGAGCCCATCTGGCACCAACAACCATGCCGTGCTCAAAGTCTCTTAAATCTCCTTTCTTCCCTATTCTGATGCTCAGTTTGAACTTCAGCAGATCTTCTTGATCATGTCTACATGCCTAAATGCATTGAGTTGCTACCATGTGATTGGCTGATTAGATATTTGCGTTAATGAGCAGTTGAACAGGTGTACTTAATAAAGTGGCCAATGAGTGTATGTAAAAATATTACACATAGTTACGTTATTGTTAAAAATAAACCATTCATTAATAACCTCAGAACAATAAAATTGTAAAAAAAAAATTAGGATTTGTACTATTGTAACCCTTCTGTTTTTTACATCTGTTGCATTCTTTTGAGTGCCTGTGAAGTGAATATGTGGCTCTTGCTCCGTTTAAACCTGGTCTGTGCAGTGAGAACCAGCAGTTTCTTAAGGAGGTGGTCCAGAGCGTGCTCGATGGCCAGGGTGTGGGCTGGCTCAACATGAAGAAGGTACGCCGCCTGCTAGAAAATGAACAGCTGCGCGTCTTTGTGCTCAGTAAACTCAACCGTGCGATCCAATCAGAAGAAGACGCTCAGCAGGAAGTTATAAGAGATGTGGTGAGTTAGAAACGACGAGTCAAACGAGAGATGCTGACCTAAAGCAAAACTCTGATGTTTTACTCATTATATAACTCTAATGTTTTCTTCATTATATTTTTTGTGTGCCTATATATATATAGGAGATAAACAGGAAGGTGTATAAAGGCATGTTGGACCTCTTGAAGTGCACAGTGTCCAGTTTGGAGCACTCTTACTCTAATGCTGGCCTGGGAGGCATGGCCAGCGTCTTTAGTCTGCTAGAGATAGCACGCACACACTACCAAACCAAAGGTAACCTTCACATGTCCAAATAAAATAAAAATTCTTCATGTTTAGCATCAAACATGGTTTCTGCCTGCAGTCAGACCAATAGATATATACAAACACAAAGAGTTCCCGCTTTCTAGAAGGTTCTTGTTCTTCTTCTTCACAGCCATGTGCAACTTGGTGTCAGTACCCTTGGGTTTCAGCCTTTTTTTTTCATACCCGTTTAGAGAAATCACCTGTAACCTATCTTTAAATTTTACTTCTATCCCTTTTTCTCCATGTGCTATTTCCCCTGTTCTATTTCCTCTGTGCCCACTTGTGGCTCACAGACCCAGAGAAGCGGAAACGGAGCCCCACAGAGGGGATTAGCAGCCCAGGCAGTAAGGAGAGCCCATCAAGCCGAATGGAGAGCGCCAGGGCGGCAGGCGTGCTCCTGGTACCCCGTATACAATTGCCACCACCCTCTTCTGGGAAATCGTCACGGCAGTTTGATACACGGAGTCTGAACGAAGAGAATTTTATTGCCTCCATTGGTGTGTAAACTGCAGGCCTCATTGCATGCCCCCCCTTCTCGCTGCTTGTTAAGTTCCCTGAGCTCACTGGGGGCCACATGTCCCACAGGTCCGCTTCCTCTATTTCATTAACTGTCTACACCGACTTTGTGCCAAAACTTAAGAATTGCAATGGCTCAAGTGTTCCCTCACCTGAAAATTTTAATTCTGTCATTATGTCATATATATTTACTCATCCTCATGTCATTCCAAACCTGTATGACTTTCTTTCTCCTGCAGGACACACAAAGATAGATATTTTAAAAGTCAGTGGTGTCCAAAACATTGACCCCACTGACCTTCGTTCTATAGTAAAAAAAATTTAAAAAAACGTTGAAATCTACTTTTCTGTTGCACAGAAGAAATAAAATCACAGATTTGCAATGACTTGAGGCTAAGTAAATAATGACAGAGTTAAATTTTTGAGTGAATTCATACATTGTAGTATGAGTGATCCTTCCAAAAAAAGTCAAATTCTGCAGTTCTCTAGTTTTTGGAGCCAACAAATATTTTAAGGGGGCATTGGTTGGTGTAGACACATTACTGGAATATTGTGATGGATATGAACCCAATGTATGTAGACGACTTCTGGAATGTTTAGCGTGTGTTTTTTCAAATCCTGTTTGCCAGTCCCGACTCACCTTAAATTCATTAGATGCATGTTAGTGAAAGACTCTATGTAGTCGAGAGTGAACTAGTGGGACGGTGAAGGTCTTGGACTGAACCACTACTCTCTATAAAAGGGTCCTGAGCTGTTGTCTCCCCTGTTAACAGTCCTATGATGAGCCCTAAAGCCAACCGCAGACACTGCTTACATTTGAAACGCCTGGAGTGGCATGTAGATTTTTAGGCCCGGGCCTCTGATTGGCGGTCATATCTGGGTCTGTGTACAGGGGATCGTCCACCACCCCCTCTCAAAACCCCAACCCTCATAACCTTGCCTTGTCTGTCCTACGGTAATAATGCACCTGCAATTCTACGGAATGTCTTTGAGACTGCACCCCCTGCTTTTGCCACACCTCATTTCACTCACCAGCTGTGAGGCTGATTTGTCGTTCTCATCTCACGCCTTTTGCACCTCCCAGGCCGTCCACCCTCACCTTGGAGAGCCATTGCCCATTATGGATGACAAGAATGGGGAAAGAAAACCAAGATATGAGGCTGGTTTTGTGTGAAATCCATCATATTGGCTCTTCAGGAACAGGGTGGCATAGCTTAGGATGTTTTGTAATGGGACCCCCACTAGCTTTAAATGATTGGATGGTTTTATATGACATCAGATCCTTCATTTAGCTTGCATATGGCTGTGTGAACATTGCAAAACATCCTTGTTTTGGAACATGCGACTGCACTTGATCAGTTTTAATTATTGTTTTTTTTCTTATTATTATTTTTCTCTCTAAAAAAAAAAAAGAAGCTCATCCTCCATATCTGACAATTCAACCGGCTCTCTGATTCTCTCTCTGTCTTTCTCTCCTTGCTTGCAATGCATCTTGGGTAGAATTGTGGAGCAAGCACCAGGATAACAGAAAGCAAAAAGCTTTGGAAAAAGAACAGAGTAAGATCACTTCCCTAAGCACCCAATTAGACTTTCCTTTGCAGAACTGCAAAACAGGGACTCTGTCCTTCTACCTGCACCAGTCCTCTTCCCTTAAACCACTTTCTATTGTGGGTAGAAACAGAATCTGCCCCTAAATATTCTAACTACTTCTCAAAAAGCCCATTTAGACATGTGGCCCAAACATTTTGTCAAGGAATTGCATTTATTTAAAAGGAGCAAGGTATATAGATGCAAAGTTAAAATGGCAATCCACCCAAAGTTAATGTTGAGGTATAAAATAAGCCCTGTACACGTACAGAATTAGATTATATTGAAATGAAATCAGTACTTGGGCCAGTATTTCTAAGTGTGCAAATCTGACTCTTGACTAAGAATGTGCATTTTGGTTATTTTGACTGCTTGAGTACTTGACAGATATTGAGTACTTGTGTCAAAAGGCCTTATTTGCAATTATATCGTGTCTTTCTATTTTTTAGCGCCTCACGCCATGAGGGGAGTGTTTTTTTCGTCTGATTTAAAATGGTTCTTTTAAAAAATGCATTGCAAGACCCCTGCACTAGAATGCGTTCCTGCGTATATATGTAGTGTTCTAAGTGCCGTTGCTCGTGCGGACTGAAAGTCAAGTCTCTGTATATAGGTGCCTTCCAATCAAAGAAATCGGACCGTAAGGTACCACCTGATATTCTATTGTAACCAATCACAAATTTACCATGATTGATCAATCCTATCACTTCCCAGTACTCTGGTATTAATGCCCATTCCTACTCTTGACTGGTTTGCTCTGTTTTTGATTGGCAACTTATTTCTTTCTTTCTTTTGACTGTGATGGAGTAGATTTCTATCACAAGTACTTACACCTTATCAGGTGGTGTAAATAAATGATAATCAGGTTATTTTTAAGTAGATTTGTAGTTATTTTTTACAGTTACTTCTCAATGACGGTCACTGAACAAAGGCATGCATTATCTTTGGTTTGCCACCTCATTTTACTAATAGTTACTATACTTGCAAGTGTGAGATGTGAGAAACTACAATCATGACAGATTTCAGTTACTTTTTTCAGTCGAGTATTGAAAGGGATTCAAAGATCACATGCACATGCATTCTGTTTCACTTTGCAAATTTTACAGTGGAAGATTTGGAGTACAGCTTAAGTATAATTTTTTTGCTCTTGATTGAGTGGTATCAGTTTTAAACAAGTTGGGGTTTGCCAGCGCAGTATCGGTTTCTTCATTTAAGAGTGCGCTAGTAGCATCTGACGCTTCCTCCTGTCCGATTGGTTGACTGTGTTTGCCTGCATGTGTGACTGCTTTTGTCTGTGTGTCTGTGATATCTAGCACTACTGTGTATGAACTGATCTTGCCCACTGTCAGCTGATCTGCTTCTGTGAGTTTCCCCAATATGACCGCAAGCATTATTTGTTTCTGTCTGTCTGCTCTGCATAATCTAATGAGTGGCAGCCGGCTGAAATGGCATTATTCCCCTTGGTGATAACGTTCATGTCGCTCTGTAGAACAGAGATGGCTTCAGCTCACTGTTAGTCATGTGACGTCCCGGAATGCAGTGCAGAGAGTTAATGGATGGAAGAGCTGATTGTATGTTCTATACAGGGGCCGATGGAGCAAAACAGCGTCTAGAAGGTGGAGACACTGATGAAAAGAAATCACAGATCAGTGCTGACAGTGGCCTCAGTGTGACGTCTGGCTCACAGGTTGGTGTTAACCTAATATCACAATATAAATCTTTAAACTGTGACTATTTTATTTTATTTTTTGCTATCATTGGCTTGTTTCATCTATGTTCTTCCTGCTCGTCCCTTCTCCAGAAGAGTGATACAGAGTCCCTGGCGAGCTCCGAGCCTCCTGCTCTGACGAGAAGCACCAGTCAGGACTCAGAGGCTAGCACAGTGGTAGGGCACGGCCAATGCAGAGACACTGCCATGCTTTCCCTTTGATACACTTCAGTATATCCAGATTATATGTAGTTCCCACAAACAGTTCTGTCTTAAAGCTTTTACAGTCTTTCTTTCTTGCATTATAGACAGTTACTTTCTATTTGTGTTAATGGATAGTTCACTCAAAAATGAAAATTCTGTCATCATTTACTTGCTCTCTATTCATTCCAAACTTTGATGATTATCTTTCTTCTATAGACCACAAAATTAGATTTTCGGGGGAATAGTCTCACTGACCATAAAAGTAGTCCATACGTCTTAACACTGTATTCCAAGTGTACTATTTTCTAGAGTTGGACTCAAAAAATGTTTCCGAGTGCAACCGAGTTCAGCGCTGTTGGAGAAATTCACTCTGGACAAATTATGCAAATGTCACTGGCCCGACTGTGTCAGTACTGCATCATTAAAATCTATTTAATCATTTATATAATTTTGCATGTGTTTTTAAGTCTTGCCAGTTTAAACGTTCAAGCAATTGTAAATTGTTCAAGCGCAATAAGACACGAAAGAGAATTGAATTCGGTACTTGCACTCTTGCAAACACCCGAAACCTGCGGTGCAGCTTTCACGTCCTAATGTTTCTACAGAGTGAAATATCGTCAAAAATGCCAGTCTTGACGTAACGGTCTTCACGTAAACACAGTCGGTTACGTTTTAGATGAAACTAAACATTTGGGGGAACAATCGGAATCAATATTTTGGATCTGTCCATGACAGCAGCCTAATATAGCCTACCTTCTGCTGTCTGTTATTGTTACTCAAACAACAAAAGACAAAGAAAAAATCACTTACTGCTCTCGACTGAATAACTTTTAACTTAAATTTAAATGTAACTTTTATATGAATCAATTCATATTTACTTTACACAGTGTGGACTATGCAGTGTTTTATTTTTACATTTGATTACTTTATTAAATGTCTGTTGTATTTCATTAGTATAGACCTAACGAAAAAAAAATTCTAACCATTTGGAAGCAGTAGTTCACATCAAAACACACAAAAAAAAATTGTGCAGGGTTTGTAAAAACTTAAAAATGTAAAAAAAAAAATAATATTTATTTCCTCTTCTTTTATTTATTTAATTTATATACTGATTATTGCTATAGCTTTTTACTGTTACATTTTCATATGAAAATATGGTTTATGCAGGTGTGGCTTGTGTATATAGATTAAATTCTTTTGAAATTCATAATTCATTTGAAAACAGATATTCATACAATAAACTGTATGTTAAAAATTACAAAACATCTTTCCAAAATACTTTCGGTAGATAAAAACTCCATAAAACATTTTTGAAAGTTCTGAGTTTTGTAAGTTAGTTTGATCTATGACCTTTATACACACTGCTTGCCATTGTAAGGACTCCCTCACAGCCTCTTTTTCATCCATGTAAAATTCAATATGGCATCTACCCTGACCAAGACCTGTAGCCAACCACCTGTAGCCAACCACCATATAAAACCCACACAAAACGCACAGCTGCAAAACATAGAGAAAACAGATCTGTCTTTTTTAGATCCCAATATGCTGTTCCCATTCCCCAAAATAACCTGGTTACGGTTGATTTTATACTGACGGATACAATCAAGTCCTGCTGTATAGTTTTTCTCATTAGAAAAGCTGTTTCACAGAAATGTCACTATACTGATGTCAAGTCGGCCGTAACTTCCATTTACATGGTGATTTGTAGTTTGCTCAGCAGGATACTATTAATGAGATGATGTGAAATCAAAAACCTAAGATATTGAATCACGTACATAATATTTAGTTGGACTAGGACTCTGCCCTTTTGGACTCAGACTCAATTGGTTAAATACTCTGACTCGACTCTGACTCGAATAAGGTGGACTCAAACCCAACACTACATTTTTTCTGTCAATAAATTATGTCGGTTTCAGTCTGTTCCTCACACAAAGCTGTTGTGTAGTTTCAAAAGACGTGGAATACAGCTCAAGCTTTGACCTTTTGGTCATTTGGGTCATTTTGCATTTTATACACTACCATTCAAAAGTTTGGGGTCAGTAATAAAAAAATGTCTTATACTTTTATTCAGAAAGGATGCATTAAATTGATTAAAAGTGACATGTATAAACGTGTATAATGTTACTAAAGATTTCTGTTTGAAATAAATGCTGTTCTTTTGAACTTTCTTTTCATTAAAAATCCTGAATGTGTCACAGTTTCCACTAAAATATTAAAATAGAAAACAGTTGTTTTAGATTGTAATATCTCCTAAGATTGCTGTTTTTGCAGTATCTTTGATTAAATAAATGCAGTCTTGAGACTTCTTTCAAAAACAATCATACCAACCCCAAACTTTTGAACTGTAATTTGTTGCTACTGTAAGTTTCACTGAAAAAAATCATGCTGATTTTAAACAACATTTTGATTTTGAACTATCCTTTTAGCAAGTCGTAAAATCTCTTTTGTTTGCTGTACTATTGCTGATCTTTGACCTTGGATCTGTAGGTGAGTAATAGCTCAGGTGAGACGCTGGGTGCGGACAGCGACCTGAGCAGCACTGCTGGAGACGGCCAGACAGGAAGACATGCTCAACATCTCAACCTGTCCCGTGGCACACTGTCTGACAGCGAGATTGAGACCAACCCTGCGACCAGCTCTGTGTTCGTGAGTATCTCTTGCATATCCATATTGCATATCCATATCCTCAGGCGTAGTGAGTCATCCTCACTACGTCTAAACTTTCATTGTTATAATAATACACACGTAATAAAACAGGACAATGTCAAATTAAAGGTACACTATGTAACTTTTAGTACTGTAGTGGTTAATAAACAAAACTGCATGCGTCTTGTGGGAGAACAAGAAGACTCTGTTTATCAATAGGTTACTGTCGTAACCCCGGTTCTCTGAAACATCGAGTGGAGAGATCCACCTATGGGAAGGGTATCCGTACCTGACCTCTGCAGAAGCATCCAATTGCACCAAGTCTGACAAGACAGGCAGGAGCGCGCAGCCAATGCCCAGTAAGGCCCCACCCCTTACCTACGGGCATATATACCCTGCATGTGCTACTGTACATCAGTAAGTATATTCGCTTTTCGTGCAGCAAGCAGGGCAAAGCTGGTGGATCTCTCCACTTGATGTTGGGGTGGACCGAGAGTGCATGTAACTCACTGACACGTTTGGTTTGCTGCTCAACTGTAGAGCCCTCAAAACCCACATGACAAGCAGAGATAGCTGCCAGATAGACCTTAATAGTGGAAAAAGACCTGCCCTTATCCATAAGGTCTTGGAGGAAACACAAAATATCAGCAAATGATGACTGATAAGAAGTGAGACCTTTGCCCATCACACCACTCATCGAACACTTGCCACTTGCATCCATATCATGTCTACTATCTGAGGATGGAGGCGCCAATCTTCGAAGAGCGGGTTCCCCCTCGATAGAAGATCCGCTCGCTCACACACATCCAGGAGGATGGATTGAGGCAAGGCCGTGGGGGCAGTAGCCTGGGGAAGACCAGAGGGCGGGATGTCCTCCTCGTCCTCTGAGACCCCGAGAAGGCACGCGTCGTTGTCATCGCCGGATCGTCAGCGAGCGGGGGTTGCCCACGAAGATGTCCTCTTCGGGGAACTCAGGATTGGGCTGGTCAGCCCAGACAAGAGCAGTCGCACCCCGGGAGGTCCCCGGTGGCGCGCTGTCGTAACCGTGTCCGAATCCGAAAAGTCGAGCTCGCCGCACTGGGCAGCAGCAACTTTAAGGCGGCGTCACAGGAGTTTCTTTGGCAGCACCAGGCAGTAACTGCAGTTCTCCGGGTTCTCTATGGCCTCTTCCGCGTGCTTGAGGCCCAAGCAGACCACGCAGAACAGATGAAGATCCTTAGTGCCGATAAGAGTACCACACGTGGCCGGGCAGGCCCTTGATAAGCTAGCGCCGGAAGAAGCAGAATTAGAGAGCGACATACCGGCGAAAAACTCAGAAAAGTCCATGGCGGCAGCCGTGGGACAGGAAAGACGAGCGAGAGCGCGGGCGGCTCCGAGAGCAGACACCGAGAAAACTGGCAGAATAGAACTGTCACGCCTGGCGGAGGCTGATCTGAAGATATTTCCTCCTGCAGACAATAAGTGAGCAACGCAAATTCGACCAAGCTGTGTCAGTGCAGAGATCGCGAGAAGCGAATGTCAACTGATGTACAGTAGCGCATACAGGCTATATATGCCCGTAGGTAAGGGGTGGGGCCTTACTGGGCATTGGCTGCGCGCTCCTGCCTGTCTTGTCAGACTTGGTGCAATTGGATGCTTCTGCAGAGGTCAGGTACGGTTGCCCTTCCCATAGGTGGATCTCGAACACGAGATGATGAAAGAGAACACGCAGGTACTACTGCGCAGAGCTTTGTCGGCCTGCCGGTGTGAATATATGAAATATATATTGTATTATTTGTTTATATACTGCTGTTAAAAAAATAAATGTGTCTGCTGAATAAAATAAAAAACTTTTTTTTTTTTACTCCAAACATTTGAACGCTTGTTTCTCATATAGGGCAAGACCCATAAGCTGAAGCCAGGAGTGAAGGGACCCGTTGCTGTTAATAAGGGAGCACCAGCACCGCCCCTTGAGGATTTTAGCATGAGGATCTACCTGTGTGAGGGACTGCTGGGTAAGACTTAATCTTCCTTCTTATTCCGTTCAGAATTCGTTTCCTTTCATTATTTTTTTTTCTTTTCTTCTTCCATGTTCGTTCTCTCTGCGTTAGTAATCAGCTCAATGTCCATGTCAATTCAAAATGATGAGATATTTCCAAAAGTTATCAGTTTGTTATCATTAAGTTATCTTAATGTTTAAACATTGTAAAAACATGTCTGCTGCACAAAATAAGCCTTTATTACTTTCTAGAATCTGTTTGCAAGTTTACTCTGTAAACCATGCTTACATACTGACCACTAAAGCTGTGTAAAGTCCTTTATGAATTTGCTCCAAACAAGTTTTTTGTATTAACCGGCATGTGATGAATTATTAGTTTGAATATCTATGACAGCACACAGCTTTGCTTCTAACACTCTAACGCTTTCTTTGCCTTCTGCACTGCGGCCTTCTCTTTTTCCCTCTCTTTCCTTTTTCTTTTGTCTCCTCTCATTTAATGCCACAAAGGGCGAGATAAAAGCTCCGTTTGGGACCAACTGGAGGATGCTGCCATGGAAACCTTTTCTCTGAGTATGGATAAACTCTGACCTTTGACATTTTGGATGTGTGTATCTTGGGACTGTAGTATTAGACACTACATGCCTTCCCTCACATCCATACTCTGACTGTGTTTAAGTCTTGATTGGGGGTTATAAATATTTCAATGTTTTGGTGTGTGCATGGCATTATTTGCATGAATGTATGGTCCATTTATGGTGATTTTACCTGAAATCTCATAAGAGAATTAAAATACACAAACCAGACAGATCAGATAAGCCAGTTTTATTTTGTAATTGAATTTGTTTGTGTGAAATTGAGGGGTTATAAAAGCTGCTTGAGATAATGTGAATGCTGAAACAATAAGCAGATGTATGGAGGCGTGTGTTAACTCTGTGTTAAAATTAATTTCATAAGGTTTGATAGCAAGCTCTATTTATTACAGCATGCTGTGCAGTTGCTTTGGCTTTGCTTGAACTATCTTTGTGTTCATTTTTGTAGGGTTTTTTAGTGTAATACGCAAGTTATTTGAGTTTTGTGACTTTGTGGTTTTGAACATCTGGCAGGTTGAGTTGAAATGTTATTTTATTCAAGTTAAGAGTAAAAATGTGTGTGTATGTGTAGGTAAGGAGCGCTCTACTCTGTGGGATCAGGTGCAGTTCTGGGAGGATGCCTACCTGGATGCCGTAATGTTGGAACGGGAAGGAATGGGGATGGATCAGGGACCACAAGAAATGATTGACAGGTTAGTGTGTTCTGTAAGTGCCTCCAGAAGTGTTCACACAGAATCGAAAACAACAAAAACAACACAAAATGGGGAAAAGGCTAAGCCAACACGAATTTCATCATTCAGAATGGTTTGATTTAAAAAGTTTACATACCTTAATGAAGGCACAATGCGTACTGGTTTGTTTTTCATATGTTCCGCTCTTGGAAAATGACAACATATTGGATTGGTTTGAATGAGCCTTAAGCTATAAGTTTTTTGGTCATGCTAGGATTCAGATGTAAACTGTTCTGTTGTATTTTGATTATGCTGTCCAAACATGACTGTTCTGTGGTCTCTCAGATATCTTTCTGTGGGAGAGCATGACCGCAAGAGACTGGAGGACGATGAGGACAGACTACTGGCCACTCTCCTGCACAACATGATCGCCTACATGCTTATGATGAAGGTATATATAAAAACTCACTCTCATTCCTTTGCATTTAATTAAATCAAAAATTTGGAGGTAAGAAATTAATCATTTTATTCAACCAAATAAAGTGTGTGTGTGTGTGTGTGTGTGTGTGTGTGTGTGTGTGTGTGTGTGTGTGTGTGTGTATATAAAGGCATTTACGTTCAATAAAAATGAAGAAAATGTTCTAAAAGTGGAAATAAAGTGCTTAATGAATTAATAATAATAATACTAGTATTTATTGGGTAGGGGTAGGGGTAGGTGTAGGGAGAGCTTTTATTGTCCCATTAAGGTGGCATCTATGTAATAATTTTAATAAATATAATGATTTCCACTCTAAACATTTGCATCCTGTTAATGTACAAAAATACTGAGGTTCAAATAGTATGTATCTGTCAAAATAAAATGTAAATAGCATCTAATTACTATTTACACATATTGCAGAGAACTGCTACTTTTACATGGTGTAAATAGCATCTATTGCTTTTTGCTCTTAGTGCTAATAGCCGCTGCCTTTTTATTTGTAAAGAAAAATACTTTTATTCATCAAGGATGCATTAATTTGATCAATTTGATCACTGTATAATAAAAAGGTTTTATTAAAAAAAATGCTGTTCTTTTAAACTTTCTTTTCATCAAAGAATCCTGAACAAACATGTACAAGTTTTCCACTAAAATATCTAGTAGCATAATTGTTTTCAACATGGATAATAAGAAGAAATGTTTCAAATTAGCAATGATGTCTGTATAATCATGTGACACTGAAGACTGGAGTAGTGGCTGCTGAAAATTCAGCATTACTTCATATTACTTCTCTCTCCATTTATCTAGGTCAGTAAAAATGACATCAGGAAGAAGGTACGGCGTCTAATGGGGAAATCTCACATCGGCCTCACACACAGTCAGGAGATCAATGAAGTCCTGGACCGCCTTACAAATTTGGTAAGAGCCAGTCAGATGAAGAGTTACAGCTGTTGCATGTAAGCCAGTAGCCAAACATATTATGATCAGGTGATGAGTGACTGACAGATTGTGTTTTGTTGCAGAATGGCCGGGAGCTTTCCATCAGGCCAAGTGGCAGCCGACACATTAAGAAGCAGACATTTGTTGTACATGCTGGGACTGATACAACTGGTGACATATTTTTCATGGAGGTATGAGTTCTGTGTGTCTGCATGCCTCCTTTTTTATTCTATTTAATTTGTCTGCATGGAAATATGTTGTAACTGAGCATTCAGTCCTGCTTTCCTCTTCTTTGTGTGTGTTTAGGTGTGTGACGACTGCATCGTCTTGCGCAGTAACATTGGCACAGTCTATGAGCGCTGGTGGTATGAGAAGCTCATAAATATGACCTACTGTCCCAAGACCAAAGTGTTGTGTCTGTGGAGGAGGAACGGCCAAGAGACACAGCTTAACAAGTTCTACACTAAGAAGGTGAGATGCACATCAATGTAAAGGCATGCTGTAGTACACATACACTCTCACTCTAAATTCACAGATTTTGTATAGTTTCAGTTTCATTAGTCTTAATTACTGTGTTTAACATTTTCTCTTTCTGTGTTTTTTGTGTTAAGTGTCGGGAACTGTACTACTGTGTTAAAGACAGCATGGAGCGTGCTGCTGCACGACAACAAAGCATCAAACCAGGTACAATGTGTGTCAATGTGTAATTTTCTTTAAACAAATCTTACTGACCCCAAACGGTAGTGTAAGTGTTTGTAGGTTAAATTTAGTTCAAATGGGCCACTTTTTGACAGTCATCTCAATAAAAGTGGCCTAGTTTATCTGAATTCACCCCTTCTTTTTGTCTCACTGCTATGTGCTTCCCCCTTTGTGTAGGTCCAGAGTTGGGAGGCGAGTTTCCTGTTCAGGACATGAAGACAGGGGAGGGCGGTCTCCTTCAGGTCACGCTGGAAGGCATCAACCTCAAATTTATGCACAGCCAGGTAGGAGGTGATGCCATTATCGTAACCATGACAAAGTGCTTGCCAAATTCAGCACCAACCCTTCCTCTCATCCTCAATCCATACATTCCCCCGTTTCTCTTTTCTGCCACTTTTCTGCCATGTCTCTACTCCTTCCTCTCACTCTTTCTTTCTATTTGTGCCTTCCTTCCTCTGAGAAGTTTTTTGGAACAACTCACTAAGTAATAAAAGTATGTCCCAAATAATTAAATACACAGTCAAATCTAAACTCTAAAATAAAAGAAAATCTGGAAGCTTTTAAAAAATGTCTGGAAGTGTTGTTCCTAAAGAATCTCTAGGAGGAATAGCCGTTTCTGTTGTTGGCGTTGTTGTTCGGCTTTATTTGCTGGATGTTTGTTTTTGGGTTGCTTAAGTCACAAGCAGAGATTTACTTTTTCAAATGTCAGAACATTCCACCCGCTGTGTGTGTTAGTATGACGTGTTAATGGTCACAGTGCCCAGCTCTGGTCCTTACGGTATGTGAGTGTTGGTGTGATGTCGGTTTGTTGTGGTGTGCCAGAGGTAAGAAGTAGAACCTTGTGCAAAATATATTCAAAGCGGTAATGTACAAAATACATCGCTGGGGAGGTTTAAAGAATACATTACTAATTTGTAACACACTTTAGGGAGGTTTAGTTGTATACTTAACCAATTATATAAAAATATGCTTTAAATTAGTTCTAATGGGAAACAATCATGTAATAGTTCTTAATAAACCTGATTTTATAGATGCTACTTGTGATTGTGATTGCTTTTTGTGATGAAGAGCATATGCCCGTCTTCTGTGAACTAATACCACTGTTCTGCGATCATTTAACTTGGTTAATTTGACTCTTGATACGCTGCTGTTCATAAAGCACATATGTAAAGACATTTCAAAGAGGAGGGAAACTGATGTGTATTTCTGAACGTATTTCACAAAAAAAAAAAAGTTTTCTTTTTGATGAGAAAAACGCATATCCTATTAGTGAACTCCCTCAAGGTGAAAAGCAATAGTTACATAACGCTGATACTCTGGAAAATACTGGAATGATTATCAAACTATTTAAACCTTAAGCAAGTCATTTATTTTCATTCTAACATACTAACTTTTTTTGCCAGGGTCTTTCTAGGTCATAGTCTTCAGTTGCTGTAATGACCTAAAGGTTTGGTTCTCCAAAAAAATGAATATTCTGTCATCATCCTCTCACCCTCATGTCATTCCAAACCTGTATGACTTGCTTTCTTCTGTGCTACATGAAAAAAAAAAGATATTTTAAAGAATGTTTGTAACCTAACTATTTCAATTCCCATTTTCTTCCATTGTATTTTTGTACATACAATGGAAGTCAATGGAAGCCCAAACAGTTGTTTGTATGTTCTTCAGAAAAAGGAATGCGTACAGATTTGGAATGATGTAAGGGTGAGTAAATGATAATAGGATTTAACATTCTTGGCTGAACTATCTCTTTAATACATCATTATGACCTATAGGTGCCTCTCTGTGGTTAATAGTCAGTTACTTGTTTAAAGTTTGCTAACATAACTTGTCTGTATGTCCAAGGCAAATTTCCCTAGGGACAAATAAAGTAATCTTGAATCTTGAAAGAGTTCAACATTGTTGAAAACTTTAAAAATCATCTATGTAGTGTAGTTGTGTGTTGTAATGGTTTTGGCACTATTCTGTTTTGGCTGTAGGCATGTGTGAGGGAGCTGGTCTTCGTTGCTGGTGGAGGAGGCATGGAGGGTAATGGGGTGGGAACACATCAGGGCTTCAAAACTAACATAAACATAATGGCAGATATTAACAGTTAATGTAAGAAGACTTTGTTCTTTCTGGATGGAATCAGCGGTTGTAGTTTAATCCTGTAAGAGTGGGCTCGTAAGCACCAGAGGGTGTTTTGTGCTCTTTTTGTCCAATAATAATCCAAACCGTTTCTCTCCCATGCTCTCTCCCCCTGCAAGGAGCGGAAGGTACACAACCTCTGCAGTCTTTGCTTTTAGCATAACATTGTCATTTATTTTTTCTTTCTTTTCCTTGTTCTGTAGCTTTTCTGGCAGATGTCACTTTTGTGTGCTTATTTTTTTAATGTCTTTTGTATTACTTTCTCTCTCTCTTTGGTTCCTTTTTGGTCTGTGTGTCTTTTCTTTTTTTTTTTTTTTATGATGATGATGGAATTTTCCATGGATGTCTTTGCATGGGCCCTTTCAGCACGTAGGGGGATCAGTGCCATGATTTCGTTCCCACTTTTGGTGCAAATGTTCACAGCTTCAGGTTAATATTAGTTCTTTAGTGCTTTAAAAATACATCTGTTATACAAGTCTCCAGTGCCTCAAGAACACGTCATACTGAATAGTGCAGACAAGGATTGTAAATACAGAGTTGTTCTCTTTAAGGCGAGACTCTCTTAAGACTTAGGCTGTTGATTTTATGAATTTAATACAATTTCAATATTACAAAAAGCAATATATATATATATATATATATATATATATATATATATATATATATATTTATTTACTCTCTAGAATATATAGACCCATAATGCGGTGCAGGTGTTGAAACGTTCATGGCTGTCCATTTGCGTCACTGGCCCATGTAATTCTGTCAACATGGAAATTTCTCTTTCTGTGCAGTCATATTTTAGTTCTGATAGCTTTTCAACAGCTTGCTTATCATGTTCTTTCTCCGTTTCTCCCTAGTTTACAGTTACTAACTGTCCAGATTGTCATCTCTTCAAAAAATACTTTTTGTTTTGTTTTCTCACAAGTGTGTGATTGAGTTGGTAACAGTGTGTCCTGTTGTTTTTTTGTTTGTTTTTTGTTTGTTTTTAGGTTTTCATAGAGCTGAGTCACATTAAAAAGTGCAATACAGTGAAAGGAGTCTTTGTCCTGGAGGAGTTTGGTAATTACCCCCATTTTGATTCTAGGCCTGTACGCGACACAGCAGTAACTCAGTCACATGCAGAGCAGAGAAGTTATCACGTTCAGTACTGTTAGATGTGGCGGTCAGAACGACGTTTGTGAGCTTCAGGAGCAGAGGTTATATATAAGCCAGATATAGGACCATACTTTTAGCTGTTGCTTCATTAATGCACCGTCTGGGGATGAGATGTTACATGAAACCTAAAAGGAGCAAGATCCTATCTGCCTGCAGAATCCTGTCCCCCTTGGACAGCCATTTCATCGGCTGAGACAACTTTTTTATGGGCACTCTATTAAGGCCTAATAAGTATCAATATAAAAGAATTTTATGGTGTATTAATTATCAATCATAAAAATATGTTCATTAATGTTTTTAACTACATATAGGGATGCACAATATACCAGCCAATATTATTTTTTGTATTATCAGTCAGTTATTGTGTATTTAATTGTGCTTGTTCATTTCCTCTTTTTCGTATTCTACATGATAATGTAGTAATCCCTACATTCACTAGCAATTAAAATGATTGATGATATTAATTTATTTGAACAAATACTATATCATTTTAATAACATCTAGTTATTGGTTATAACATGAAAATAAGTATCACTATCTGTCGAAATCCCTGTATTATTCACATATGAAACTGTATTACCAAAGCTAAAAACATTTCCCTTTCTTTGTGTTTGCATCTTCCATTAGCAAGCTAATAGCTTAGCCTAGCGCTAACCTGTTAATCAATGCTCTATTTATTAGCTAAAACAAGATATCAAGACAACACACGGTTTTTATCAGGCATGGAGGAAGGGGTATAGGATTCTGCATGGCATCAGCAGCTTTGAGAAGTTTTTGAAGACAGTTCAAGTCCTTCTGCGATTAATTAATCGATGAGCTCAGTTTTAGATTGCCGTTGTTTCCTCGGATGCATGTTTTGGAGGAGGAGTCACAGTTTAAATCAAGAATGTGGCTTTAATGTTTGTCATAGCCTTCAGAAGACTTCATAGAGTTTAGATAATAACTAAACCATGCAAAGATTGTTTAACCGGTTCTTTTGGAGATCTATATTATGAAGGGAGTTGTAGTGTATGAAATTTCTTCTGTAGACATAAGAGTCGGCTCTAGACTGGGTTAGTGCTGTGTCTATGTGCTTCCTTTTTGTAATCCGCCCCTCATCTTTGCTGCTATGAAAACCTTCATTCTCCAGCAGGTAAAGTGCTGTCACCTTTATCTTTTCTTCTTCTCTTCCCTAACCTGTCCTCCTCATTTAACTCTACATCTGTCATCAACTTTCATACACCCTCTTTCACCACTAATGGCTGTCGACTCCTCATCTGCACTGCACTGCCTTCATGTCAGATGTCGCTTCTCCTAAACTCGAGTTCATACACTCATGCCTGTAGTAAAAGTCATTCCAGTGATGGAAAAACCCAGCAGACTCCGGATTTCCTTCCAACTTTAACTTGCAATGAAATTCCCTCTCTCTCTCTCTCCCTCTCTCTCTCTCTCTCTCTCTCTCTCTCTCTCTCTCTCTCTCTCTCTCTCTCTCTCTCTCTCTCTCTCTCTCTCTCTCTCTCTCTCTCTCTCTCTCTCTCTCTCTCTCTCTCTCTCTCTCTCTCTCTCTCTCGGATTTCTCCATCTAACCTCCACCTCTCTTACTTTATATCTTTTTTTCTGTCTTTCTTTCTCCTCCTCGAGCCTGCCTTGATTCAGTTCCCCATTGCATAAGAGTTTCTCAGCCTTGTGGGAAACGTCTACTGATGATAAATCCTGTTCAGTCATATAAACTCTGTAAGTTCTGCTGCAAGATTCAGAGCTCTCTTGCTCTATCTGAAATGTGGCAGGACCAGATATAGATTATTAATATTCATTTGTCATGAGCCGTATGTATGCCTCCCCTCCCCTCTTCTCTCTCTCTCTCTCTCTCTCTCTCTCTCTTTCTCTTTCTCTTTCTCTCTCTCTCTCTCTCTCTCTCTCTCTCTCTCTCTCTCTCTCTCTCTCTCTCTCTCTCTCTCACTCTTCTTTCTCTCTATTTCCTCCCCTTGCCCTTGAAAAATTCATATTTGCTATTCCACTGCTGTTGAACTTTTTATTTTGTGTCTTCCACGGGATTTGCAGTTCCTGAAACTAAAGAAGTGGTGATCCATAAGTACAAGACTCCTATGGTAAGATTTCAGTAATCGCACAGTAGTGTGCACAGTAGGGCTGGGTATCGATGCAGATTTTCAGATTCAGTACGAATCACAAGCTCTTGATTCAATTCGGAATCATTTTATGCATTTTTCAAGTCACCTTTATTTATATAGCACTTTATACAATACAGATTGTTTCAAAGCAGCTTCACAGTGATATACAGGATAATAAACAAGTTGAATTCAGCTATAAGCAGTTCAGTTCAATGTTGATTCAGTTCAATAATGTTGCAAATTTGTCAAATATGAAACCGTCAAATCAGCTATAAAGCAGCTCTGGTGTTATCGTTCAGCTCAATTCCGCCGAAGTGTCAGTGCAATCAAAACGATAATATTACTGATTATTAAGTGTCATTTAAGGTGTGTTCACACTTGTAGTTCGGTTCTCTTGGTTCTTTTGGTTCGGACTAAAAAAAGAAAAGAATTCATTTAGTTCTAGTTCACTGAGCACTTTTTAAGGCCAAACCTGAACAAACTACAATAGGACAAAGACACAAATTAAAGTGTCTTTTGTCTAAAAATTCACCCAAAAATGTCATCCAAGGTGTATGTGACATTCTTCTTTCAGACAAATAAAATCTGAGTTATATTTAAAAAAAAAAAGTCCTGGCTCTTCCAAGCTTTATAATGGCAGTGAGTGTTGTCCCTAAAAAAAAAGTCCATAAAAGTGCAATCTGTCTGTCATATAACTGCTCCACACGGCTCTGGGGGGTTAATAAAGCCCTTCTGAAGTGAAGCGATGCATTTGTGTAAGAAAAATATACATATTTAAAACTTTATAAAGTAAATTATCTAGCTTCCGACCAATTGCCTTCCGTATTCAACTTGCGGAAAAAGTGTAGTGCCTCTCGCAGTTGCTTACGCTACGTCTGACGACATGCGCTCATCAGACATAGCGTAAGCATTTTGAACTGCGAGAGGCACTACACTTTTTTAATTTACAAAGTCTTTACTTTGTAAATTAAATATACATATATTCTTATTAAAGTTACAAAAGTGATTCAGTCAAGAGCAGTGAGAGATTTTCTCTTTTTTTGTTGTTTGATTAGCATTAATAATGACTGCAGGTAAATTTGGCTGCTCAGATCCATTATACTCGTGCGTTCTTTCTCAATTGCTCAGTTCTTTCTCAACTGATAACATTCACCTATGACATAAATGTCTATGTTTACTTGCATATACACTCACCTAAAGGATTATTAGGATCACCTGTTCAATTTCTCATTAATGCAATTATCTAATCAACCAATCACATGGCAGTTGCTTCAATGCATTTAGGGGTGTGGTCCTGGTCAAGACAATCTCCTGAACTCCAAACTGAATGTCAGAATGGGAAAGAAAGGTGATTTAAGCAATTTTGAGCGTGGTATGGTTGTTGGTGCCAGACGGGCCAGTCTGAGTATTTCACAATCTGCTCAGTTACTGGGATTTTCACGCACAACCATTTCTAGGGTTTACAAAGAATGGCGTGAAAAGGGAAAAACATCCAGTATGCGGCAGTCCTGTGGGCGAAAATGCCTTGTTGATGCTAGAGGTCAGAGGAGAATGGGCCGACTGATTCAAGCTGATAGAAGAGCAACTTTGACTGAAATAACCACTTGTTACAACCGAGGTATGCAGTAAAGCATTTGTGAAGCCACAACACACACAACCTTGAGGCGGATGGGCTACAACAGCAGAAGACCCCACCGGGTACCACTCATCTCCACTACAAATAGGAAAAAGAGGCTACAATTTGCACAAGCTCACCAAAATTGGACAGTTGAAGACTGGAAAAATGTTGCCTGGTCTGATGAGTCTAAGTTTCTGTTGAGACATTCAGATGGTAGAGTCAGAATTTGGCGTAAACAGAATGAGAACATGGATCCATCATGCCTTGTTACCACTGTGCAGGCTGGTGGTGGTGGTGTAATGGTGTGGGGGATGTTTTCTTGGCACACTTTAGGCCCTTTAGTGCCAATTGGGCATTGTTTAAATGCCACGGCCTACCTGAGCATTGTTTCTGACCATGTCCATCCCTTTATGACCACCATGTACCCATTCTCTAATGGCTACTTCCAGCAGGATAATGCACCATGTCACAAAGCTCGAATCATTTCAAATTGGTTTCTTGAACATGACAATGAGTTCACTGTACTAAAATGGCCCCCACAGTCACCAGATCTTAACCCAATAGAGCATCTTTGGGATGTGGTGGAACGGGAGCTTCGTGCCCTGGATGTGCATCCCACAAATCTCCATCAACTGCAAGATGCTATCCTATCAATATGGGCCAATATTTCTAAAGAATGCTTTCAGCACCTTGGTGAATCAATGTCATATAGAATTAAGGAAGTTCTGAAGGCGAAAGGGGGTCAAACACAGTATTAGTATGGTGTTCCTAATAATCCTTCAGGTGAGTGTATACTGAAATGAGTTATCTTCCGCTGCTAACTGTGCTTCAACAGTTTAAAATTACCTGTTTTTAAACCGCAGTTCTTAAAAACACATGCAAACGATAAGCTTTCTTGACAGCGCAGCACAGCAACGTCACATGAGCATAACTGATAGTCCAAAATCTCTACCAGTTGACAAATTTCTACCGGTTAATCTTGTCTATTGGTACATCGCCCACCCCGGTTAGCATGCATTCGTTTTAATTGAACCAAACCCCTAAACCCCACCTTTGCAAGCCAAAGGTGAAAGTGGCAAGGAACCCAAACTCCTTCAGGTGACAGCCTGGTTTCCCTTCTCCATTTCTCAGGCATTGGAATACACTGGTTGACCTGTATGATTTTTGATTCACTAAAAAGAACAGGTTTAAGGTGAGCCACCAATGAAAAGGGAAACAGAAAGCACTTGCTTAAAAAGGAAAAAAACAACAATCTTGGGATTTTAAGAAATAAAATTGAGATTGAAGATCCAGGAAATCAGTATTTTTGCCCAGCCCTACAATACGTTATAAAGTGATATTCTTTTCTTTCTTTTTTTCACGTAAATAACTCGGTGTTAACTCTTCTGTCTCAAACAGGCACATCAGATCTGTTACTCGGTGCTCTGCCTCTTCTCCTACATGGCGGCGGTCAAAGGGAAAGAGTCAGAGGGCAAGCCCAAGATGCTGTCCCCTCGTCCACTACCGAGCTAGCACATTTCTCTCCTACGTTTACTTCAGCCCGCTCCTGCAAAACTCCCTGCAATACTCCTGTTCAATACAAGCTGACACTCCTGCCAAGCAGAGTTTGTAGGGACCTCTGTTCCTGTACAAATTCACATGTAGATGCATTCCCATTTTCAACACATTTGTCCTAAAACAAACAACCCATTCATATAATATATCTTATCATGTACCTGATATAGTATTCCAGTCCGACACTAAAATGCTGGTGATTCATTCTCATAGTATGGACCAACCAGAATAAGAACAGACTTTGACTACTATTGGTTGGCGCCCTTACATTTATACAGTTTTATTTATTGCAATCGAAGGCATTTGGTTGCATGCAGGTCCCATGCGCAGCTATTGCGAGTTGACACTGGCATGCAGAGGTCAGGCTCTTCAACCCCCTCTGATATCAGTCAACAGGCTGTGTATTTAATATTTATGTGCTAAGTTGTACTGTAAATTCCAGTCTGTTCTGTCTGTGATGGGTGAAATGTTCAAGTCTTTGCAATCTTGCGCTGCCACGTATGAGGGGTTTGCCTTAACCGTCCGCGACGGAGCAGCTGTCCCATTCGTAAATGTTCCTTTCGCCCTCCTCCACCTGCTGTAAGTGGTCTAAGGTCTGTGTATCTCTTTAGCTCTTGCCACGTGAGGCTCAAACTACTGTGCTATTTCTGCTGTAAAGTTCCCTGTCTGTGAACTGCTGTGTTAAATTGCATGTTATTTAAAAGAAAAATTAATATTTAAAAAAGGAAGAAATCTGTACATCTCTGAAGCAATGCTGAAAAAGCAACGAAAATGTTTATGAAAAACTGTAGTATGTTTTCTAGATGTGCAATACTATCACTAGTGCATACAAGTCCACGTCCAAGAACAAGTCCAGTCACGTCCTTCGAGTCCATCCACTGTCCTCCAGTGTTCATAATGAGGTGAAAGGCATCGTTTCCATGTTTTCTGTTTGTTTGTTGCCTCTTTTTGACACGGCAATGAAAAAGGCATTATTGATCTAGAAGACAGCTGCATTTGGAGGTTGTTTGAAAAGTGATGGAAAAGTCTTGTCCAAAATGTCCCGTTTGAAGTGTCCTCTTCCTGCTCGTCTGTGTGTGATTGTGTGTGTTTGTGTTAGAAACACAGAGTGCAAAGAGAGTGTGTCTGTTCTTCGAGCTGCAGATTGTCTCTGATCATCTCTTCTTGTCTACTAGATTGGGCAGTACAGCTGTCACATTTACATATTTTAATAATCTTTTATGTTTTGCTCACATTTTTAATAATTTACATGTATGAATGTGCACGCGAAAAGGCTGTTTTTTCTTTTTTTTTTTGCGTCTCCATTCAATTCTGTTGTATGCAGACTGTAAATGGACTTGAAAAGCCCACCGACTATTGGTTTAGAGATGTAAATAGCACAAAACTGATTTCCCAGAGTCCAAAGTCTCCCAAAACAGAAGTTTTGAGTTGGACAGTATCAGGTCTGTTGTTTGAAAGTGTGAGAGAGATACAGTTGCACATTATTTGGGCTTTCATTTTAGTCTGTGTATTGTTTAGAACAAGAGGGAAAGGAAAGAATAAAGATATGGATGTAAATATTTCAGCATTTAAAAATATTTATAGAACCTGTACAGCTTTCGCAATATGAAAATAAAAGATGTCCAACCCAAATCTGTGGCTGCAGGTAATTTTACTTTGTGAGATAGTTATTATACAGCTCACAACAGCGTCACATATTCATTTTATTATTATTATTAATACATGACATTGACATTTTTCTTTAACCAAATAAAAATTATTTAGGTTTTTTAAAGAAAAAAAGTCTGTCAAAGACTAACTAGAAAATCAACATCAAACACAAACGTAATGTTATAAAATAAATGCTGATAGTCATAAATTAATAACTGTTTTACAGTTTAGTTTTAACTGTATTTTTTTATTATTCCATCAAAAACCTCTTCATGTCAGCAACAGTCAAAAACTGACCTCTGATATAAGCATAGTTTTTGTGTAAGTGCATTAATGACAGAGAAATATGGGTATATTATAATAAATGTCTTTTATTGCCATTTTGAAAAATAAAACACAAATTTTGTCAGTTGTCAAAACATTACCAGTTGCCAGTAACACTTCAGCTCCAGCATTTTTTATAAACTAATGAGCTATATTTGCATTGTTGCTGCATGTATACAGATTGGCCAGTTTTCTTTAAAAATGTCATATTTGAGGCTTTTCAAGTATCAAGCTTAATGTCTACTGCACATGACAATCAGTATACAAGTACTGATTATAATTTAATGAACTATCCAATCTCCATATATTAAAACAGATACTTTTTGGACATCAGCTTATAAATAGTTTTGTGCCACATGAAAACACTTTTCTCTCTGCAAAGGTCAATGGCCCATCATTGTCCAAACTACAATTTAAAATACAAGCAAATATAAATTGAAATGTTCGCTAATCTACACTAAAATTAATCAAGCAGAATATAAACAATATTGGTAAAATCAAGTATTATATATTAAAAATGACTGCATTTAAACAGTACCATAAGTCATGATGGTCGGGAAACAGGAAAAGTACTGACCGTTAGAACAACAAGACAATGTAAGACATAATCAGAGGTTGGCTAAAACTTTCTTTTTTAGCTCCGTAGACACCATATGTGAAATACATAAAGGCTAAGAGTAATAAAATATGTATCAAACTAAAGCTCAAAGTGTGTCATCTCAGGCTTATCCATCGCATGTGTCACTTTTTTACAGCATGTGCTATATGAATGATGAAAACATTGGTGGTTCAGAATAACCCTGTTGTAATCTAATACCAAACGTCAGGCAGTTGTCTACACAGAAGCTAAGTATTTCGTTCTAAACTAAATTTTACTGTCAGTTGTGATCCTTAATATAATGACTAAAACTAAGTTTAAATCACCTCTGGAAAAAAAATCGTCCCTTATAAAAGAAATTACAAGTCAAGCCAAAAACAAAATGACTGCGCTTTCTAAGTAAGTGCAAGGAAGTGCTGAAGACTCAAATAGCCCCTCAGTAAAAGGCCACAGTAATAGAATATATTGACTACAGAAGAACAAATATCTACTTGCCAAAAATGAAATGCCCAACAGAATCTATCCCTAGGATCCGAAACTTTTTAAGGCTTTCTTAAATTGTTTTTAAAGTTACTAATGAGGCATCACCAGAGGACAGATCAGAAATCGATTTTGCTTCCTATCATGATTGTGACTGTAGTGTGGAGGATGAAGAGACGCATCTAGCTCTCTCCACGGACAGTCTTCCGGAGGTTCCTGAGACGGGACATGACCTCATCCCAGTCCAGATATGCTCCTTCTAGATGTCTTGAGTTGTGGCCTCGTGACAGATAGCTCTTTCGGCCATGCAACAGACGCCAGTTATCAAAGGTCACCAAGTCACCTGCGCAGAGATAAAATGAATCCCTTGTTTAGATGTGCATATATTGGGTTTAGTAACAAGTACAGCGACAATGGAAAAGCTTTAAGGATTCAATTGGGGAATAATTCTAGTAAATGTTTTTGAAAACTTTGGAATTAGATATTAAATGACTTGTGTAGTCCCAAATTCAAAAGCTTTCTAAAGTAGAGAAAACTGAAATTTAAGCAACTGTGACTGTCAGCTACAGTAATCCTCTATAGGTAAACAGGCCACACTGACCTGGTTTCATTCTGTATGTGAACACATTCTCAGGCCTGCTGAGCAGCTCCACAAAGGCCTTTAGAGACGAGTAGAAAAGCTGAACCTGATGCAGAGGCAGATCCAGCACAGAGTCTCGTGTGGCGTTGTTATAGTTGATCCTCACAACCCGACCCTCGGAGTCCACACTGCACATTACAGACATGTTTGTATTAAAAATTACGAGGATTTATGAGAACTTTACAGTGTCTTGGTGTCGTTTATTAAAACAACCAGTTCAATTCTATGTTACACCGTGGAAAGCAACTCATACAGGTGTGGAACAACATTACGATGAAAAATATGACGACACAATTTTCCTTTTTATAATGGATTATCCCATTAAACATTAATTTGTAGAGATTTCGCTCTTGTGAGCCTCAGTTCCACAACTGACCATGAGATGGTGCCGTTAAGTATATTATTGATGTATAGTCAATGATGACAAGGATTGCAAGTGACAAAGCTAATCCATTGCATTAGCTATGCGTGATTATGTGAGTATGTAAGGGTCTGCTGGAGTCACAGTCTGTCTTACTCTATAATGTGGTTTTTGGACTGCACGCTGAAGTCACAGTAGTCAGAACCGCTGTCTGTGAAATCAACCCTAAGAGAGGAGAGGATGTTAAACGCTTCAGGATCCTCTCTCCGGAGCAGCTCCGCCATGTGAAACCCATCAACTACTTCACTCTCACCACCCTGTTCAGCCTGACGGATGCAATGCAGGAACTGCACCTACACACACACACACACACACATTATATACAATTTATCTAGGAGCAATAATAATGAACTTAATTAAAAAACCCACCGAAGTGAAGGGAGGTCCTTTCATGATCCAAAAAAGCCTAACGAGTAATGCATCACAGTATGGTGTGTGCGTGTGCCGTGTATTTTTCTATCCCGGTGGGGACTACAACCTGAATGCGCACTGAATGACTCATGGGGTAACAAATTTATGACTCATGACAAATTTAGATACAAGCTTATAAATCATACCGAATGAGCTTTTTTGAAAATTAAAAAATGCAGACAGTTTTGTGTGATGGTTAGGTTTAGAGGTAGGCTTAGTGTAAAGTAAGAGAATATACAGTTTGTACAGTATAAAAACCATTATGTCTATCGAAAGTCCCCACAAAAATAGCGAACCAGATGTGTACTGTATAACCACCAAATGTCCCCGCAAAGATAGTAAAACCTGAGATCATCTACATCATGGGGACCCGCCAGCAGTTGTAGAGTATAGAAATCATTTCCTATGGAAAGTCCCCATAAAACATGAAAACACAACATACGTGTGCCTGTGTGTGTGTGTGGTTTATGAGGACACAAATGTGTATAATGACATGGGTATTACAACATACTTCCTGTGTCCTCATAAACTAAATGGCTTAAAAAAAAAAACCTATACAACTTTTTTTGAAATACTCACCCCAGGTGGATGGTGCAGAGCGGGGTAATCTGTGTGCAGGCTCAGCTCTCCAGAAGTGTACGCAACATTGTTAGCCATGGGCTTGTCCTGCACTTGCCACGTGTGTCTGTGAAAGCACAGAGTCTCGATGGGTCAGAACAGGTGACTATGGCCTTGTAAAGTTTTACTGCATCTCTCCATGTATTTATTGTAGGAAACCACAGCTGTAAAATGCTTACTTGATTTAGTACCATCTTGAGAGTAAATTTAAAGACTAAAGGAATCACTGCAATGAACAAAGCAGACACTTTTGTTATGGCAACACACTGCAAGAACTTAATAGTGATTTTTTTTTGGTGGTGGTGGTGAAAAAAAAATGTATAAATAAAATTGTATAGTATAATTGTATTGAATCAGTATCTGTGTCTTTTTTTGCTTTAAGAAGCAAAACTGTGTAAGATAACACTTTCTTTTTTTTTTTCATAAAATAAATGTTAAATATTAATTGTCCTATTTTCCCCAATGACAAATTGCTTTTTTGTCAGATTTATGCTTTAAAAAGTTCAATGAGGTATGGAAAATAAACTTAATAGATATAAACAGAATCTCTGAATACAAAGGTGTCCCAACTTGCATACTTATACACTGTTCCATGCCATATCCCATATGCCCTGATTAAACAAACAAATAAATAAAAAAATAAATAAATAGTGCATCATTTGAGACACAACACAAGTCTTACACAATTTTGCATCTCCTCTCAAAATTTTACCGGAAAACAGTACATTACTGCAGTTTGTTAAAATAAAAAATTGCAGGTTTGCTAGAACAAACCTAGAGAAATGGAAGACCTCTATAAAAGACCAATTTTCTCCTGTTATCAAACTACGGAAGGAACGGGAGTCGTGGAAGAGGAGTATGTGTGGCTTTTTTTAAAAGGAAATTAGGCAGAAATTAGCAGTGGTCTCAGTAAGACTGTATTAGAGGCCAGAATCCTCCATGTGAGACACACCACCGTCTCCTCCTCCAACCAGAAGATCCCTAGCCAATAAAGTCTTGATTTGGCAGATGCAATGGTTTTTGTTCCAGTCTGGGTCAGGTGAAGCTGCTTTTTGGCCAGTTTGACTGAGCTCTTGGGGCTAGCATGGTGTTAAATCACTTAGCCCGTCACTTAACAGGTGTCAGCTGAGAGGGAGCTCACATGCAGGACTTTGTGATTACAGCCAGAAGCTCACAGTGTGTCTGTTCTGTCTCTTCTCTCCAGATCCACTATCTGTCTGTGATTTCAATTCATTCATCCTTCCCTGTAAAAAGAAATTCTCTGCATGTTCTAATGAAAGGCTTTGTTGTTTGGCAAGAAGAATAAATCAGAATTTCAATGTTTGACTTTGGGCTCACTAATCATCTTCCAGCAAATCTAGAGCAATGGAACAGGTTTAACTAACTGGAAAACAAAGCTCTTTCACATCAGCTCTCATTTAGATGCCCTCAGAGGCAGTTTTCTGAAAACGGAACATTGTTCTGATTGTTGGCCAAGAGTTACAGCACAAAATGCTTTCATAAAATGATGGTGTAGACAGATGACTCATACCGTGATATCCATGATAATCTTTTACGGAACAGTTCTATGGACCAGCTCTATGGTTGCATTGCCAATTTTACACACTACTTAACTCCCAAGTCAAAAGCCAAGATGTGTGTGGCAGAAACAGACATATTTTGCCTTTAGAAGATTCAAATAAATGCTGTTCTTTTGAACTTTATATTCATCAAGAATTATGAATGAATGCATTATGGTTTCCACAAAAATATTTAGCAGCACAATCATTTTCAACATTGATAATAATGAGAAGTGTTTCTTGAGCAGCAAATCATCATATTAGAATGATTTCTGAAGGGTCATGTGACAGCTTTGCCATCACAGGAATAAATGACATTTTAATATATATATTATATTAAAATAGAAAATAATTATTTTACATTGTAATTATATTTTATTAATTATTTAATTTTAATTAATATTTTAATAACAAAATACTCCTTTTACTGTATTTTTTAATTAAATGAATGCAGCCTTGGCCAACCCCAAACTACCACTCCCCCAAAACACCTGGTCCTTTAAATGGCCTTGCGTTCCTTGGCCGTTGGAAAGAATCCTCAGACCTAATGAAACGGGTGCCCCTACCACGTTTTCAACCGACGTTGTGGGTTGAGGGACTTTTTATTTCCTTCAATTATAAACCTGTCCAGATGTAAAGCATTTGCAGCAGGTTTTTTTTCTTTTTTTCTTTCTTTGTAGATCTTGGAGTGAGAATGACAGTTCTAGCATAAATGGCAGCTTTGCCAAGTTTTTGGTGTAAACACAGTCACAGATGTTTAAAATCAGTTTATGAAATGGTATTTTTGATAAACTTACTGTACTTCTTGCGACCACTGTGTTTGGAATTTTTCATATAGTTTCCAGTGACAGATTACATATTTTTGCACTATATAAATAGGCAGTCAGTTAAAGAACCATCAAGAAGATTTTCTTGAACATGAGGAAAGTCAGTGGGGAGGCTGGAAATCTCCAAGTGGACCTTTACCTTATATATATATATATATATATATATATATATATATATATATATATATATATATATATATATATATATATATATATATATATATATATATATATATAATAAGTCTGCACCATTAAAATGACTGTACATGCAACTTTTGTTAGCGTCTTGCTCACTAATCCAATTGTTATATCAATCTAAATATAGACATTCCATTGCTTTCATTAGAGAACAGCCAAAGCTACAGATCATACCCATAAAAGGTGAGGCGGAGATAGCCAATTCTCTGGCTCAGTCTGGCCACCTGGCCCTGCTCCGATGGCGCCCCCCTCAGGTAGACGATGCCAATGCGCCTCAGAGCCTCTAGCCAGGCCAGTGCAGCCTTGTCATCATGTAGAACCTCCTCGAAGTCTGCTGTGGGGATCTGCAGACCAGAATCCCAATACTCACGCTCTGAAACACCACAAAGCAATGGCACAACTTAGTGTCTATAATCACCCTTCAATTTACTTCTTTAATTTAATTCAACATTCTTTCATGGAAATCAGCCTCTTAGACTGAACTAGATGAAGCGTTATACTTGTGACCACTCCTGGAAAACCAAGATCCTGAACTACAATCATTACACTAGAAGGATTCCCAAACTTTTTTTTTGTCAGCCAAGCCCATGGCCTAAAATGTTTACTTAAGTACCCCCTGAGAACTGAGAAGTTAAAATTTAAAAAATGTAAATACACGATTGAATGATCAGTTTTCTGATGTCGGTTAATGGTCACATGACATGCAGGCAAATAAATATATACATTAAATAATTGTGTATTTTTTTATTTTCAGTTTTATGATTTGATTTGCTTTTCATCAACTCACAAACCTCCTACAGTTCCCCACAAACCTCCGCTGGGGAAATTCTGCATTAGAAGGTCCAGTGGCAAATTACAAAGCAAAGTCAACAGTGACTCAAGTCAGAGAATGACGTCAGCGTTACTAAAAAAGTAGCTACAATCTTTTCCAAGCTAAACATGTTTCTCTCTCTCTCTCTTTCCTATCTCTGTTACTCATTCTCCAAGCACCCTAATTTACAATGCAAATAAACACATGATAGAAACTTCACACTTACTGTATAACCACCACTACTGTCTTTCTTCAAATAATGAAGGATTGTGAGTGTGTGTGCGCATGTGTGTCAGGGTCGAGGCCAGAACACATTGGTCAGAACGCTGTGTGAGGGCCTGCATGTTTGACTGTGAAGGAATACTGCTGGAAAGTCTTATATCTACTTCCACAGGCATCCTCAAGAGAAGTGTGCATGTGTGACCTGTAATTCACTGCTTGGAACTCTATGCAGTGCAAGTATTTTTCAGCCCTGCACCTCCTTTTCAGTTTCTCTCAATTTAGAAAACTGTTCCACCGGACACATTGTCACAGTAGATATGCATAGACAATATAGTTCAGGGCCAACAACTGAAAGATAAGACCTTCGTTCATCTTCAGAACACAAATGAAGATATTTCTGATGAAATCCGAGAGCTCTCTGACCCCTCCATAGACAGCAATTTAATTAACACTTTCAAGGCCCAGAAAGGTAGGAAAGACATCAATAAAACAGTCCATGTTACTCCAGTGGTTCAACTTTAATTTAATGAAGCGACTTTTAGAGCATTGTGTGCAACAACGAACAAAAATAACGACTTTATTCAACAATTTCATTCTGGCCTGTGCCAGACTCCTACGCTGCTTAAATTGAAAATACAATGCAGCCGTTGATCTCAGGAGTGCTGCACTAGTTACAACGTAAACTGCGTAGGAGACTGACACAGGCTAGAACGAAAATGTTGAATAAAGTCGTTATTTTTGTTTGTTGTTGGAGCACAAAAAGTATTCTCGATGCTCTATAAAATTAAAGTTGAACCACTGGAGTCACATGGACTATTTTAACAATTGTAAACTATTTTTTTCCATCTTTCTGGACCTTGAAAGTGTTAATTATATTACTGTCTATGGAGGGGCCTGATAGCTTGTTTTTCCGAAGATGAATGAAGGTCTTATGGGTTTGGAATGAGGGTGCGTAAATAATGACAGAATTTTCATTTTTGTGTTAAGTTATTTCTCCCAATTTAGGGAGTCACATACACTAACATTCAAAAGTTTGGGGTCAGTAAGTTTTGTTTGTTTGTTTGTTTGTTTTTTTAAGGAAAGGAGGGATTTAGAGAGACCGATTCATCTGACATGTAGTTTGAGAATCATTAAAAAATGCGGTGATGTGCAATGTATATTATGAGAAAATAAAACCTGATGCATGTAAACCTGTTGGAGACCTCCAAAACTAAATTAGGAACCTTTAAAATAGTATAATAGGGCCACTTTAAGAAGCTTGGCCACCGAGCTGACTAACTAAATTGGGATTCTGTTTATACGAACCATAGTTATAATGAATTGTGGAGTTTCAAAATGACAGAATGTAGTGAAAACAGATAAAAACTCTGAAAGAGGAAACCTTATTTCTCACTTACAGAAGTATGAATATGCAATCATATAAACATGCAATCAAGCTAATGCAAACAAAACCAAAATTGTCTGACACGCAAGGCTGAGAAAATACCCACAATCTCCCTCTAATACTAAGGCCCTGGAATGAGTTTGATGGAGAGAGAGTGAGTGAGTGAGCTGGGCACTGGGCCCAGGGTGAAGTGGTTCAGTCGGTCCAGGTCAGTAATTTTCAGCTCTTATAAGCGTGTAATCTTCAGTATTCTCTGTCTCACTGGCATGCTGTGGTTTCATGGCAGAGCTGATGTCGTCTTCAGAGCCAGAGATTAAGATCATGTTATCATTCTGTGCAGCTGGGCCCTCTGAGAGACTTTAATAAAAATTGACATTATTTTTCAATGACCCTTTCAGTCTCTGGAACAGACGGAAACACATTTATGCACACAAAGGCAAACAGGAAAAGAAAGGTGTCAGCTTATGTGTGTCTGAACAGTTTCCATCAGCATTGCCTCTGTGCATTTTCCAGCTATGGTAATGTGAAGCCTGCTGGCAGACCGCTATGTCCAGTCAAACTCTGTCAACAGAGTCCCTACTGAGCGCCCAGCACAGAGCAGAGTTCACTAAGAACAGGACAGACAGAAGCTCACAACCAGAGTACAAACCACTTACAGCGATCACTTTCGTAATGGGGTTTGGAAAATGGATTTATATGATTTGAATAATTCAAATCACATGTGTGCCGCATCCTATATTCAGTTCATATGCGCTTCTCAAATAGATTAAGTAAGACACCTCATTTGACTCAAGACATTAGTTTTCCATAAACCGCTTGGAAAATTAAGGTTTAAATGTACTACTTCAACTGTTATTTAAGTCATCTTTAACTATGGTCTTTTTCTGTGTGGGAAGGGTGAACTGTTTTTCATCTAATGCAGCAATGTGACTTTTGCTATTTTGAATTGAGATGGGAACAATGAGTGCTCTGAAGGATCATGATGTCATTGTAAATGGGACACTACATCAACACTAGAAAAACTCATTTAAGTGAATCAGTTCTCTAGGTCACAGAAATCCTACTGTGAGCTGTATACTTGCAAGAAAAAAAGGCTAACAATGGCTATAATCAAAAGGCTTTATCATAATTACATTATTAATGAGCCTAATAACAATTCTCTCCAACCTCTTATAATATACACTGTATATACAGCCTTGTTAAGCATTAGAGACACAAACCCATCTTGAGTGTTTGCTGACAAAAAGCTCTTCTTTTTTTTTTTTTTTTTATCTGACCGCGGAACGTTTGAAAAGTAATTGACACTACTGGAACTTCAGACGGGACCTGGTTCTGTGGTCAGATTGAAAAAAAAAAAAAAAGAGCTTTTTGTCAGCAAACACTCATGATGGGTTTGGTGCACACAGGGATAAAAAAGTACCCCATGTGTAAAATGAAATACTCTGCTGTATCTTTAATGTTGTGGGCCTGTCCTTCTTCCAGAGATCCTGGACATTTTGTTCAGATACATGGTATCATGGATTCTAGGAAATACCAACAGATTAAAAAATTAAAACCCGCCTGTCCCAGCTAGAAATCTTATAATGGGCCGTGGTTGGATCTTCCAACAGGACAGTGATCCAGAACAAACATCAAAATCAACACAAAAATGTGTCACTGAGTACAAAACCAAGTTTCTGCCATGGCCATCCCAGTCCCTGACCTTAACACTATAGAAGATGAGTGGGGTGAACTGAAGAGAAGAAGCACCAACATGGAGCTGGGAATCTGAAGGATCTGGAGAGATTCTGTATGGAGGAATGGTCTCTGATCTCTTGTCAGGTGTTCTCTAAACTCATCAGGCATTATAGGAGAAGACTCAGAGCTGTTATCTTGGCAAAAAGAGGTTGCAAAAAGTATTGAGTTAAAGGGTGTGATTAATTGTGAGCAATGTGTATTAGAGAAAAACATTTACTTCATAAGATTTTCCCTCCATTTAAAATTATTATTCTCCAATGAAAGAATTAGAATTTTACACATTTTTAAAACAAAAGATCAAAAAGGATTAACAACGCAGATTTATTTTCACAGCCTTCTTTGGTCATATTTACCATGGGTATGAATAATTTTGAGCTGTATGCATGCATGCACAAACATATATACACTAATACAATTTAAAAATAGCTGTTTTCTTTTTTACTGCCCGAGACAGACATATTACAGCAAGGTGAGTGCTTTACAGGCAGCCTGAAGCAAGTTTATAGGAGAGGTCGCCAGTTAAGGAGCTTTGTTAAATGCATGCAAGCCTTGTATGTTTTACACCTCAGCTAGAAGCAGACACTTGTGATGTGTAGTCTATGCTTTTAACAGTGGAAATTTATTAGTGGTCTTTCACGGTTTTAGGGGGCACAAAGGGAATGCCTTTTGTGCCTTTAAGCTAAACAGCAGCATAATTTCCTAAACTTTAGAGAGGAAATCAAAAGATTGAAAAACGTAAGATCCGTAAAACTAAAGAACATTTGTGGTGAGCAGAATCTGTTTCAAAGACCCATTGACATGCATTAATTTTGAAAATCTAATCTTAAAATCTCAAGACACGCAAATATGTGCAAGATGCTTGTTCTGGCAGACACATTGTTCAGTCTCCTCCAACCACAGCATCCCTCAAGAGCAGTGTACAAGCACAACAGCTCACTCTTCTCAAATGGCCTTAAATCTCTATTCCATGTGGCAGGAAATGGAAAAAGTCTTTCCACTCAGGGGTGATTCTGGGGAGACATGCCTGCACACTACAAAAGTAACTGCTGTCCAGACCACACGTGCTACAGATTAATTCAAATAATACACAAATGTGAGCCTACATCAGTGCCTACATTCAACTTTATATGAAGCTATCCTAAAAATGTTGTCTAAATTAAAAACTAAATTTAAAAAAAAAAAATGAAACTGAAATCGTCAAGCAAATTTGAGTGTCTTAATAGGATATCAACAGATATATAGGTCGAAATTCACCCCACACTCAAGTAGTACGTACATTAATCAAGGGCATAACTATAACAGCAGGCTGACAGCATCTTAGCAGCGTAACTGAACTGCAGTTTTATACAGAAAATAAAGTGAGTCTGCTATATAGAATGCTTCCCTTAATAATGGCCATGCATTATAAACCATAGAAAGGTTAAATATGTATACTGTAAGTAAACAGAAAATACAAAGTGGCTAATACAAAGATTATGGCAATGAAGACAAATAGATTATGATGAACCCACCATTAAGGAAGAGCTCCTCTTGCAGAGCCTGTCTCGCCTCAGGGGAAAAACACCGTTTCTTCAGCCAGTCAGGATCAAACTCACTACTGTGCTGATCAGGCCAAGTTATGGACACCTACAATGAGTTTCATAAAAACAGGTTTAAGGACAATTGGACAATGACTTCAACATTGATAATAAAAGGAAATGTTTCTTGAGCACATGCAAACATGTAAACAGCATAGCTGCTCAGTACTGTGTGCTGGAGTCCCCAACAGACTTCATAACCGTTTTAAAACCAGCAATACTACAGCAGATATACAGTGTTTAGGTGCGGTCACATTAGCAAAAATGTAAAAGACATTTCACAGGCAAAAAAGGTCCACTGTCCATTGTCAATAGTTTAGCAATGTATGAACAACATCGCAGACAGAAGTCACATTAAAACCAAGCAGCTTTTCTCTTGGTCATTGTGACAACTTTGAACCGAATTCGAAATCTGCATGGAGAAATCTTTCCCTTGAACACAAAATAAATTACTGGTTTATTTCTCATTTAAATGCAAAATTTTGCAGAAAAACTGTAAAAGTGGCTGTTTTAAAACATCCAGAGATTAAAGATGCAGAGTCAGGTTTAAAGGAATAGTCCATCCAAAAATTAAAATTCATTTCATTCACTCATTTTGTTTCATACTTAAATGACGGCTGTTCTTTGCCATATGAATGGGGATGAGGCCTGTCAAGTTTCAAAAAAAGACAAAACCACTAGAGTTGATAGAAGGTTAGCAGTCAATAAACCTAAAATCAGCACACGTAAGGACTACCTTTAATTTATGCTTATGGAATGCAACAGCTTTAATTCCCATCTACCTTCATTATAATCAAAAGAGCAGTGTGGACATTCTGCAAAACATATTTTTACAGAACATCTTCATTCCTATTTGAAATGACATGAATCATGATGATGACGAAATAACAAATTTCTATTTAGGATGAACTATCCCTTTAAGCTTTGCTTACCAAGACCGACCTTATTGTCCATCAGCTGTACTTGGTCCATTCCGGTGTGCACGTCCAGATCTGACAGCAGCAGGCTGCGTGCTTGTGCTGACTGCAGCGTGCAGAGAGGACACTGGCAGTTATCCCTCAGCCAGGTGAACGGATACAAACTACAACTCCCATCATCCCAATCAATCTGCAGTAGTCTCTCGTGATCCAGTGCCTGGGCCTGCCTCACTCCAGGACTTCCCCCAGTGAAGGGCAGAGGAGCCGCTGCCAGGGTCTGATTCCCAATACGAGGCGTCTTGACCAGTTGAGGACGACTGCCTGTCCCTTTCAGGGCCTGGAAAGCACCTCTGGACACCCAGCGAGTAAGATAGGACAACATCCTGATCTGGGAGTAGCTGCTGCTAGTCTGACGAAACAGAAAGTACGAGGTTATTGTGTTCATGTAACATTCACACCCCTTCACATCCCCTTTCACCCAATAATGAGTCACCACAGCAGAATGTACTGTTGTAAACACTGAATATGATTGATGCAAGCAGCACAGAGGTGTGTCAAAGTATCTGCTATCACACAAATGCAAAATCCTTTTTCTGTCTTAAGAATCATATTTTGTGTCATTGTTTTTTAATAAATTAATATTAACATACTATTTTAAATATTTGGAGCTATTTTTTTCTCAAAGAATTCGGATGCATCTTCTTTAATTGGTGACTGAATATCTGTAACACTTTTGATGTAATAAGGAGTTGCAAAGAAACTAAAATGGGCTCTGCTGTATAGTCATCAAACTGCTTGCAGAATTATTACACTACCGATCAAAAGCTTGCAGTCAGTCAGATTTTTTGTTTTTGAAAGCAGTCTCTGACGTTCAACAAGACTGCATTTATTTGATCAAAATTATGTGAAATAGAATTTTAGCTGTAACATTATAAATGTCTTTACTGTCACTTTTGATCATTTTAATGCATCCGTAATTAAAAGTATTAATGTCTTTAAAGTAAAAATCTTACTGAACATTTGAACAGTAGTTAAGTAGAAAAATCAATGTTTATTTATTAACATAGGTGACTGGCAGGTTGTTGTACCGTTGGTCTGAGAATCCAGAAGCTGAGTCAGCTCTTGATGAATGATTAATGCAATGACGTCACCCAGATCGGAATTATCTGAATGACTGTCAGGATGCTTATCTTTGACAACACTAAGTACAAACAGTATTACAAAGTAACCAAGATTAAAGCGAGCTAATCCAGGGATAAGGTGACTTGACACTGCCACACTATCAAACTATGACTTACTCTGCACTTCACTTCAATTCTACTTACACTAGTGAGAAGAATTTGACTTTTTCGTGTGTACCACTTCAAAGAAACACTCAAGGCTACCTTTGTGCTGCGTTTCATAACCCAAACAATAATTTATGTACATTTAGAATGTCTAATTATGAATGTTGTTAACCCATTAATCCCAGTTATTTTATTCTGTTGACAGCTGTGGTTTCTTGTGAGATTTATACAACATTATTATATTGTTGTAATAATGTATAGAAAAAGGATACACAGTCATCTTACAAAGTAAGTATTTTTTGGCTTCATAAATACCATGTTATCTTTATAATATAACACTTACCATTTTCCTCACACATTACAAATGGGGTTTTATGCTACATGAAAATGCATTGACCAAGTTTGTCTATCAGGCAACAATCACATTTGTGGGTCCATGATATAAAATAAATATAATAAACAATATGTTCAGTGTATCGTAAATAGACCTTTGAACATTGGTTATGTAATGTGCAAGCACCTTAGCTCATGTGACCTACATGTCTCAGGGAACACGGAAGTAGGTGAAAGGTCACCACTCCATTCCCCCTGCAAACAAACACATCGCCTCCAGCGTTACGACAGCACGTACACACACACAAACGTTGTAGTTGCCATGGAACAGAAATCAAACTTCAACACTTTATTTAGACTTAATAGCCAAATATTTATCGGTCTCTGTTATTTTACCCGTTATTTCCGGGTATTTTTACCACTCATCCTCTTTAGCGCGCTTTAGTCAATGAACTATTAAGCAACTGACAAAAGGGAGGTCTACCCTACAGGTATTCATCAAATTACATGCGCCATTAGGACGCGTAGTCTATAGTAAACATACACAACGCTTTCGATCTTTCATTTGTCATACATGATACACGCGAACTTCCGTATATTACATAGAAATCAGCCACTATATTTTATTTTCGTTATTTAAATTTGATATGGCACTTACCGTGAAGATGTGGGTAATGTAGCCGCGGTTATTTCAGCCTTATATAGTGCTGAGAAGCGTGAGAACTCACTGCGCTGGAAGTGGGTGAAGGGTCACATGCACTTATAACACTGCCGCCGCTGCTACACACACACACACACACACACACACACACACACACACACTGTAATCAACATAATGTGTGCGCTACACTGGATCTGCCAAAATTACGTGCAGCTTTGCTAGACAACTGTTCTTTTCGGTGCTTGTTATTGTTACTGCATTTTATTGGAGCTTATGTGGATATATATTTAAATGAATATGTAGGCCTCACGCAATATGCATTTGTAAATATAATGCAGTTTAAAATATTACAGTATAAAGTAATGATACTTGAAGACCTGTAATGGTTTTGTTTTTCATTACACAAAATATACAGTGGGTATAAGATGTCCCCTGTTAAATCAACTGTTAAAAATAAATAAATAAATAAATATAAATCATATCAGAAAATTTGCACATTTAAAATAAAAAATGACAACCTATGCAATGCCAAGTGACAAAGTGACATTTCAGAGAAAAAAAACAAACTGCATAACTTTATATATTCACTGTACACGTCACAGACAGACTTTGACAGCCCAGGTTTGTTGGATCAGCATATCTTTAGCTTTAATAATTGATTGCCAGTTAAGGTTAGTACACAACAGACCAATTAACAATTTAGAGTCTACAAATAGCTCTCTAGTATTTTTTTTACATTCCGAATTCTTTCACTTTTGATGTAATAAAATATTTAATACAAAATGATGGGGCCTCCATGGATCGGACTTGTTTGTTCAGCACATCCCACAGATTCTCGATTGGATTGCGATCTGGGGAATTTGGAGGCCAAGTCAACACCTCAAACTCGTTGTTGTGCTCCCTAAACCATTCCTGAACCATTTTTGCTTTGTGGCAGGGCACATTATCCTGCTGAAAGAGGCCACAGCCACCAGGGAATACCGTTTCCATGAAAGGGTGTGCATGGTCTGCAACAGTGCTTAGGTAGGTGGTATGTGTGTAAAAAGTAACATCCACATGGATGGCAGGATCCAGGGTTTCCCAGCAGAACATTGCCCAAAGCATCACACTGCCTCCGCCGACCTGCCTTCTTCCCATAGTGCATCCTGGTGCCATGTGTTCCCCAGGTAAGCGACACACACGCACCCGGTCATCCACGTAATGTAAAAGAAAACGTGATTCATCAGGCCACCTTCTTGCTCTGTGGTCCAGTTCTGATGCTCACGTGCCCACTGTTGGTGTTTTCAGTGGTGGACAGGGGTCAGCATGGACACCCTGACTCATCTGCAACTATGCAGCCCCATACACAACAAACTGCCATGCTCTGTGTATTCTGACACCTTTCTATCAGAACCAGCATTAACTTCTTGAGCAATTTAAGCTACAGTAGCTTGTCTTTTTGATCGGACCACACAGTCTAGCCTTCACTCCCCACGTGCATCAATGTGCTTTGACCACCCATGACCCTGTCGCCGGTACTGATACTGACCACTGCAGACCGGGAACACCCCACAAGCTGCGGTTTTGGAGATGCTCTGACCCAGTCGTATAACCATCACAATTTGGCCCAGCTCAAATCTTTACACTTTTTGTCCATTTTTCCTGCTTCTAACACATCAACTTTGAGGACAAAATGTTCACTTGCTGCCTAATATATCCCACCCACTAACAGGTGCCGTAATGAAGAGATAATCAGTGTTATCCACTTCACCTGTCAGTGGTCATAATGTTATGCCTGGTCGGTATGCATTTGTGGTCAAAATTATTGGCACCCCTGGTAAATATGATCAAAGATGGCTGTAAAAATAAATCTGCATTGTGTATCATTTTGAGCTATCATTCAAAAAGTTTTCAAAA
Source organism: Paracanthobrama guichenoti (assembly GCA_018749465.1). NCBI lineage: Eukaryota > Metazoa > Chordata > Actinopteri > Cypriniformes > Gobionidae > Paracanthobrama > Paracanthobrama guichenoti. The sequence goes on along the minus strand of CM031949.1, from coordinate 627,640 downwards.
ACCGAACCTTTCATTGAAGTAAAAGAATGGAAAGTCACATTATGAAATAAATGTTTTTCTCCAAAACACATTGGCTACAATTATTGGCACCCCTAGAATATTTTTTTATGAGTAAAATGTCTCTGGAATATATTCCCATTAATATTAAATTTTTTTAGCACACCAGGGTGACTAGGAACATGAAATTGTCCAGCTATGACATCTTGTTTCACAGGAATATAAATATGAGGAAACACAAAGGCCAAATTCTGTTAATCATTCATCACAATGCGTAAAACCAAAGAATATAGTTCTGATGTGCAGCAAAAGATTGTTGAGCGTCACAAAATAGAAAGTGGCTGTAGGAAAATAGCTAAAGCATTGACAATTCCCATTTCCACCATCAGGGCAATAATTAAGAAGTTCCAATTAATTAAAGATGTTACGAATCTGCCTGGAAGAGAATGTGTGTCTATATTGTCTTAATGCACGGCGAGGAGAGTTTGATGGATCACAGATGGAGAATTGCAGAGTTTAGTTGAGTCTTGGGCTCAGAAAGCCTAAAGAAAATAATCAAACAACCCCTACATCACCACGTGTTGTTTGGGAGGGTTTCAAAAAAATCCAGAAACAAACTCCAGCATATTCAGTTGTCAGACATGACTGGAAATTCAAAAGGGACCTGGTTCTGTGGTCAGATGAATCTGAAGGATCTGGAGAGATTCTGTATGGAGGAATGGTCTCTGATCTCTTGTCAGGTGTTCTCTAAACTCATCAGGCATTATAGGAGAAGACTCAGAGCTGTTATCTTGGCAAAAAGAGGTTGCAAAAAGTATTTAATAAAGGGTTCCAATAATTATGACCAATGTGTTTTGGAGAAAAGCATATATATATATATATATATATATATATATATATATATATATATATATATATATATATATATATATATATATATGTTTGATTGTTATTTATATATACAGTCAAACCAAAATTTATTCAGACACCTTCCACATTTCACAAAGATGAACAAATTCATCTTGATAATGTCAGATAACTTTGACAGAAAGGTGGATTACAATCAACCAATCAGCTGTCAGCTGTTAAATTTAGATAATACCAATTTAGGTCAACCAATTACCAATTAAGCAATGTTTAATTTTGTTCAGTTTGTGGTGTAAAAGGTTACATTAGCAATTAAAGAAAAAATACTTCAGCAAAATATGGTCAGGTCAAAGTGTCCTGATTTGGTCCCAATTTTGTTTTTGTTTTTTTATCAATTTTACTGGTCCACTGTATGAAGAATTGTTGGGTATAATAGGTCACAGTTTAATTAATTTTGCTATCCTCACTTACATAAATAAACTATAGTGTTCTGCACCCACTAGTAAAAAGTAAAAAAAGAAAAAAATCAAAAATTACATCTGGTGTCTGAATAATTTTTGGCTTGACACCTCTCAACTAACAAATTGCAAATTCAAAGTTTTAAAGACTCTGATTAGTTGACAAATGTTGAATTATTTTGGAAAGCTTCAAAGCTTTAAAATAAACTCAAAAACACCACAAATGTATCATAAATATGGTACACACTAATATAGATTTGCAAAACAGACCAAAATTCATAATTTACTGACAATCTCCCTCTCCACTAAGCTTTTGGAGTTTGACATTGAGTCTTGAAAACCAGATCAGTCCAATTTGAAAATGAATCATTTTGTGAATCAGAAAGAACGATGCATTCATAAATATTAAGAAGTCACAGGTTTGGAACAACATAAGGGTGAGTAAATGATGACTGCATTTTCCTTTTTCTGTGAACTATTCCTTCAAAATAAAAAAATAAAATAAAAAAGTGGTCCATAGCGCTTTTACAAAGCTACCTTTAAGATTTTTATTACAAAAAAAGAATATACACAACATATATCTCAGGAATGGAACTACTCATAGTAGAACACTTTAAGTCCAATATTCCTGCCCGCAGTCATCTTGGTTTGTCTGGAATATGTCATCCCAGATGGTACTTTTCCCATTAGTTCTCATAGGATTACAAGAATACTTAATGCAACACATTTCATAAAATGAATACTGTTAAGCTTTTTCATAAATATAAACACTCACAGTTTAATATTTTAAAAGCTCGCTATAAAAATATATACATAATAACATGTACAAGGAAGAGCAAGTGTGTTCCTCCAAATGTATCATAGAAAGCAGTAATAATAAAAAATTATGTTTTTAATATGTTCATGCCATATATCTTTTGGAGGATTGTCAGACTGAATGTTTAAAAAAAACTATTCCAAGTACATGCTCTTATAATAATGTAAATATGAATATGACAGCTAACATTTGTACAATGAAAACTATATTGCTCCTGTTCAACCAACATGGATTTTCTCTGAAACATTCAAGTAATGCCAATGCAAATGAGAAAATATGTTTCCACAAACACAGCCTACGTCATTATCTGAGAAAATAGTGAGAAGCCTAACACTGAATCCAACAGTGTTTTGTATGTCTCCTCTTAGAGGTAAAACCTCCATATTGGTTAGACTGAGATTCCAGTCATATTACTATAAGCTGTAAATGTCATTAAAGACTCAATGGCAGTAATATTGCCAAGTTTAAAGCATTTAATGGCTGTCCATCATGTATGATTGCTGCTATATTAAGTGAATACTGGCTTTCATTTATTGCACAAAATAGCTGCATTATTTTTGCCAAATAGCTACAGAGAAATACCATTTATTCCTTAAAATGAATAGTACATTTTTGCTACTAGTACTTATTTTTAGTTATTAGTAAGCAATACATTTTACATCGATCAATTATTTTCTGCTACTCACTGTCAGGATAGTGACAAGAAACTATTTTCATAATTTTTCCCCAGTGAATTCTATAAGGATCTGTGGTTCAGACAATAGTAACTATTCCTTTTGTACTTTTGTTATTGTAACTATTTAAATATATATTATAGTTTCATAGTAGGCTACTAACTGACCTATAGGCCTATATTAGACCAGTGTGTTCTGTAACTAGTGAGATTGTAAATGACAACTGGGGTAGAGCCTGTGTCTCAGAAATAGGTATTTGCCGTGAATAAATACAGTACAAGTAAATCAGGACTATTTGGATAGTTTTAATAACCGACTTAGCCTATAATAAATGGTTTCTAGGCAAATTGAAAAGATAAGGTGGGATTAGCCATTTAGGCAAGTAACACAGTACTGGTTAATTTGAAGAAATGAATGTTAAAACGCCTTGCCATAAAGTCAGATTGAGATTTGCCTGCGTACTGAAGGCAAACAAACAGTCCTCTACACCTTCATATAGTCGTTCTTCAGGCGGCTTAACCGGGTCCCGTGACTCCGGATGATGAGTGACAACAGCTCGTGCTTGTCCTTCAGTCCCAGCGAGACGTCCAGTGTCTCCTTCAACACGTCGCGCGTGTGCACGATCATGTTGAGGAAGTCGTCGCTGATCTTGTGCTCCTCTTTCAGCTCGTTTTCCTGACTCTGTTTGAATTTCACCTCCAGCTCCAGGAGAGACTTCTCGGAGTTGGAAAACGCCTCGCTGATTTGGGTCGTCTCCCGTCTCAGATATTTCCCATAGCTGTCTTCTCCGTCCAGGTCGAAGGAGATGCTCTTCCCGATGCCCTCGAGCACACGCGCCGCGTCCTCGATGTGCCGCTTGATGATGGTGAAATCGTCCCGGATCACCGAGTCCTGGTCCTCGTCCAGGGTGCATTTGCGATTGTCGATCATTTTGAACAGCATCTGACATTTCTCGGGATCGTCATTATCTTCATAGTAGCCGTCCGGCACGAAATAATGATGAAAAGTGCCGTTGGACATCTCCGGGTGGAGGGGTCCCGAAAAGAAAGCTCCTCCGAGACGCAATGAGACCAGACAGGCTATCAGTATGACCAGAGGGGAAGCCATCATACCCACCTCTGCCTTATCACAGTCAATAGTACCTTCAGCTCTGATCTTCAAACTTTACACAAGCCCTCCTGCTCCAGCCCCACGCATGACCAGAGCGTGAAATGTCGAGCAATCCCGACACGAAACAGCTAGATCACAGAAACGTCCTCAGTTTGGGAAATCAACAGGCATGAGCCACACAAACACCTCGCCGTGTCCTTCCTTGTGTCTGTTTCAACATCTGGACCGTTCAGACTCTGTGCTAGGTTTAGATAATAATACCCCCGGTCAGACTCTCAAATTACAAGCCCGTCACTCCTTCACTTAAAAGGCAGCGCACATAAGTGGCAGCGCACATTACAAGGGGCTGTCATTAAAGAAACCTGAGTTTGCGTGAGCTTTTAAAGCTTCTGAATACTTTATAATTAGACTGGACCAGGCTAAACTCATAACAATCTAATAAAAATAATGTATTACATAAATGGATCAAGACAAATATTATAGTTATTAAAACCGTTTGGTTATTATAATTGTATTATTACATTGTGTGTGTAGGCTGCTCTCTTTTTATTAAAAACAACTGGTTATAATCACAGTAATCGTAAAATAGTGTCCAAATAGAAATCTGACCCGTCGCACTGAGTTGCAACTCTGAAAACCCATTAAATCAAGAATACATAACATTACTATTGTGACAACTGGATGGAAACAAAGACGTCTGTGTTATATGTATTTGTATGTAACCCTGTTGAATATATATTCATTAGTATAAGATATACAAGTTGAATAAATTATTTCATAGTTTAATAAATAGAATTTAACCAGCAATGAAGTTATGATTTTGCAATGAGAGAAATGCCTATTGTAAATATTTATATATGTAATAATATATGTGAAAATGCTTAAAAGATGCCTGAAAGAATTGGAAGAAAGAGTTACACAAATGTTTTGTGAATTTATTTTATTTCTGAAAGTTGTGTATGAGCCAATCACAGTTGAGGTCCAGGTACAAAGACGTGAGAGACGAACGCGGGTGGCTTGCCGAACGAGAGACACGGTTGTTGTTAATGTAGTGCACCAGATTAAGGAAAGTGCTCATCAAGGACTCTTATACAGAACGTTAATGGTGATAGTTCGGTCTGTGTGAGTGGTAAACTCATCACAGTAAGACAGACATAAGTTTAAGTTAGCCGCTGATTTAGTGGCTAGTGTTTTTGCATGGACTTTGCTGACAAGCTAGCGGCCAGCGACCTCTATTAGTTAAGCCTGTGTGGAGCTGCGAGACCGACGATGATCAAAGACCCTGAAGGAGCCGGTGGTGTGGTGGACTTTGCTGAGATCGTCAACCACGTGAATCCTCTCGTCCTGTCTTGTGCTGCTGACGCCTTTGATCCTGCGCCTATCTATTGAGTAAAGGCCTATCTATCTATGTATCTATCTGTGTATATATGCACACACATGTACGTTAAACACTGATAAGTTTATTAGTGAAACCTCACATATTTGATTGTATAGCTATTTAAAGAACTCAGGATAGCCACCTCTCATTATAAAAGTTATGCAAGAGTGGAAAGCCAAAAATGGGGTCGTCCTCATTTGAGACAATAGCAGACACTGCAGATGGCCACCCTGCATGCTTCTATCTTCAATTTGTCTTGGAGTTGTGTCTGACAGGCCTCTGAAAAGAGGGTGCTCTCTTAATACTTGAGGTCTTAATTCTCAGAGACAGGTCTCCCAGCTCCATATGCCGATTACCTAAAGAGGATGTCTAAGTGATGATGAAAGGTCGTGACAGAGCATGAGCTGTTCTGCTTCGGCATCAGGATGTGCTACTCATTCCTTTCCTGCAAGGGCCCCCGTATAGAGAGTGAGCTCACACTTATATACTCCGTGCACTTTCATAAAGCCCAAGGCATTAATGAACCACACATTCCATGAAAAACAAAAGGCAAACATTTTGTGGGAAAGAAATGATGTCATATATAATGTATGAAGATGGATTCTCAAATTCTCTCCAAAACAGAGGTTCACAGCAGAGCATCGGCCACGGAAAGCCTCGTTTGCTTGGCCTTGTTGGATTTACAATCGCCTTTCATCATTTTTACAGACACTGTACAGACACTGCCAACGTGCTTTCATTTCACCATATGGCTCCTAAGCAAACACATATACCCACAAACTAACAGACGAATGAGCACTCCACCCCACACAACACAGAGCTTTCAAGACACTCACATGTGTTATTTACAACATTTAAATCCCTGGCAAATAGCCTCTCAGTCTGGTATTTGCTTGTGAATATGAAGTAATAAGGGAATAACGCACTGGTGCATCTTCATAATGGCACGGATGTGTGCTCTACCATCTCACTGATGCCAAGAAGCGAAGTTCCTGTAGAATAATAGCCCTCCCTCAAACCCCAGTAAAAATCTCCACAGATGCAGAACATGAGTTGGAGTGGAGAAAAGCAGGAAGAAAATCAAAGTTATGTGTGTGTGAGAAAGAAAAGGAGTCTTGTTTTCCACTACACTGGAAGTTGTTCCACTAGAATCTATTCTTTATAGAGTGCTCTATAATTTTATGGCCTTCAGTACCTCTTCTCAGACACCCTATACCCCTTTGAACCTGGTTCCCCCAATGTTCCTTCTACAGATATCCACTACAAGGGGCCGTCTCTCTCTCTCTCTCTCTCTCTAGCCCGTCTCTTAAACCCCAGTGGATGGAACAATGCCAGCTCCTGGAGAACTTCCCCCACTGTTGCCCTACTAATGGTCTTAATAACAGGGATCTATAAGTCTTGTTAGCTTCCTGGTATTTTTCATAGTTTTCAAATGTAACTTAACTTAAAATGTAATTTAACTTAATATCAGGTTAAACTCACATAATCATACTTCCCGAACTGGCTTAGAATACTGTTGTGAGTTGCACACCTCCACCAGACTTTTCACTTAGAGGATGCATCATAAAAACTCCTGAAGTCATGTCGCCCTTGGGCGGGCCTCTTAAGTAAATGATGGCTGCACACAGTTCCTTTGTGGTTAGACTGAATTCATGCCATCAGCTTGGCAAGGACAAAATGGGCACCGACTTAAATGCCATGAACCTTGCATGAACTGGAACTCTAGGCCAGTTCTAATCTTTTGAGGGAAGAATTATGGGGGAACAGTTGTTTCATCATTAATCCATGGTATTTTCTGCAGGGCAATAAGACTCAATTACTGAAGCTTTTGAGCAAGACGCTCATAAAAGATACAGATGCAGGAGGAACACAGCCAGTGGGGCCATGAAACATACATCGACATCATGTTCTACAAAACCTATTTGAAGACCCCAGAGAGGACAGGCACACACAAAAAGTAGCATGTGTGCGTACTTCATACAAAAAAAGTAACTTGAAGTAATAGTTCACCCAAAAATTACTCTGTCATCTTTTACTCGCCCTCATGTCATTCCAAACCAGACTTTCATTCTCAAAGGGAGAAATTCTAAAGACATTTTGCTGTAATTATGAATGAGGACTGAATTTTTTAAGCTAAAAAAAACAAATTATGTGTGTGGAACAGGCTGCAATTTAATTTCCTTTCAGTCAGCTGTGAACTCCTATGAGTGGTGGAATGAGTCAGTCAGCTGAACTCATGAATGAATCTTTCAGACCCGTTTTGTGAACTGAATCAAGTGATTCGTTGAAAATATCCAATTTAAAAATGTTTTGTTTCTTAAACAGCACAGGCTTATGACTTTAGAAGACTTGGAATACAGTACATGTAGACTTTTATAATACTATTTTGAAGTTTGAAAAAGATCTTAATCGACATGCAGTCACTGGGGTGGAAACCCCATTGATGAGGGCCAGATGACAATGTGGGATGCCATAGAATAATAAAAAGCTATCACTGTCCCAATCTGAAGCCCTACACTGAATGTAACAATCAACAGGTGCACTCAAACACATGGAACACAACTGATAGGTTAGACAAGCATGAAGACTTACAAATCCCCTTTGGTTACAAGCTCCCTGATGTGTCAGAAGGCTAATGAAGACTTTGGGCCCTTTGAGTTTTTCCTTTATCACACACACATGTTCCAGGAAATCAGTCCAATGGTGACCTAACACCAGCTTCTCTGATAGCTGCTCTACTGCCCAGTTCTATAAACCTCTGGATTTACAAGTCCATTAAATTAAAAAAGCTTCATGACGCAATTCTAAGAGCTGTGTTGATCCCTGGAAGAAAGCATATACATAGCCCCACATTCAAATGAATCAGTACAAACTAAATCCACTCAGAGACTAAAAACAAACCAGATCCATTTGTAAATAAAAATGTTGTAACTAAGACAACAGCCCAAAGACAACTACCAGAAAGAAGAATGTTAATGAAACCTAGAGACAGAAAACAGGCCCTGAATATGCTTCTGTAGAACTAAATCATACTCAGCAGAAATGATATATTTTTATCCAGTGTTTGGGGTAACACATTACAAGTAATTTGAGTTACGTAATCAGATTACTTTTTCAAGTAACTAAAGTAACGCATTACTTTAAATATCTGAGTTACTTTTTCAAATAAGCACACGTTACTTTGTTTTAGTGACTGACAGTTCTCTTGTCCCAGTGTTGAGTAAAATCGTGTGTATAAGTGTGTGTAAGTGCATTGTGTAAACATAAGTGTTATTGTTTTAGAATAAATGTGAGCAATGCATTTACTAATCTCACTTGCACAAAAAAAGTTTCAGTATTACTCAATGAATAAAATCAGTCAAATGCAAAATCAGAATAATATGCAAGCCTCCAACAATTAAATAGACTATGTTAATAAATAATTTTTTGTATGCATTTAACCTTACTTTATTGACCTTCGAAGATTCAGTTAAACCATAAGAAAAAATGACTTTAGATTTCTTTGTTTTTATTAGTGAAGTAAGGGTGCGTTCACACTTCGGTTCGGTTCGTTTGGTCTGGTCCAAAAAACAAAACATATAGTCCTGGTCCGCTTAGCATTCACACTGGCATTTTTAACAGCGAACCTAAAGTTACTGAACTAAAGGCATAGGGATACGGTCACAACCTGATTGGTCAGCTTTTATGACGTATATTTTGCGACGGAGCTTGCTTACCGAGCATTCAAAACAATGCTGTGTGCTGGATTAAACGCGATAATTTTATGCGTGTACATATGGTTTTATTTTTACCAGCTGAGAACTCACAAAGAGCTTATAAAATGTTCAAAAGATTCAAAACAGCACCAGGATTTCCCCCGTTGTATGCAGAAACGAAGATCTGCTGCAAAGAGATACTTTACCCCCTCGTTGCTCCACGTTTGCCCTCTACTAATTTTTGATACACCGATCTTTGTGTCGTCAAATCAGCTGACTTGTAGCGTCGCATCTTGTGACATCACGTCCTGTTTTTGGTTCGTTTACATGTCTTTGGTCCGTGTTGCGTTCATATATCAATCGAACCGCACCAGATTTCGCTTGGAAGTGGACCGAGACCCATCTTTTTAGCGGTCTCGGTCCGCTTGTTTGGTGCGCACCAGGGTTCGGATGGCAGCATTCACATATGTTCAAATGAACGGCACTAACCGAGCAAATCGCACCAGGGTTCGTTTTAATAGAACCAAACATGACAAGTGTGAACGCACCCTTAGTGTTAAACTTTGTTTCGTCCTACTCTTCCGTTTTCCAGAATGTTTGACCTGCACCCTCTACTGTATACGCGTGAATTTGCATTTCCTTCAGCCTGAGGCTCATTTAAATGTAGGTGTGAAAGGGTCTTTACATTTGCCCAAAAATAGAACTTTTGTAATAAAAAAAGCCAGCCCAGGTGAGAAAAAGTAATGCAAAAGTAATGTAACGCATTACTTTTCATAAAAAGTAACTAAGTAACGCTTTTTAAGGGAGTAACGCAATATTGTAATGCATTACTTTTCAAAGTACCTTTCCTCAACATTGTTTGTATCTATAACCTGCCATTATACAAGATCTGCCTCACCATGCATAAAGGTCCACAGCAATCAGACAGAGGGAGGGATGGAACATAGGGTAAATCTCCACAGGGAGAATCGAAGGAATTGGAGTTGTTTGTTGAAGAAGTGCTGAAGAGATTTTTCCAGCTGTTTTGTGGTCAACTGCTCCCTTCACAACCCCTTTATTCATTTATACATTTTCCATATGGAAATATTCTGAGACGAATGTACATACACGCACATTACAGTCCTGCATTTAGCCTCTTTCCTTAAGAAAGAGAGAATCTGAACTCTTAATTGGCCCAATATTTACCCAGGTATGGTCATCTAGGTTAAGTGTTAAATGTGCTCAGTGTATGTAAAAGTATGTGAAAGGTCAGATCAGAATTTAAATCAGTCCAATAATCAGTGCCAGTTGAACTAGGCACCTCTTTATGCGTAGGGGTGCATCATCTTCAACTCAGTCTTTCCTGGCTTAACTTCAGAATGACACTCTTCTTCTGTTGTCTACTCAGGGTATCCACATAGCACAAAACAACAGTGGGGGGCATTTTGTCTTCCATTACTAAGAGTCTGAGTGCATCTCCATTTAAGCAATGCCAAAATGAGTATGCTATGATTATTCCCCACTGATCACAAATGGAAACAAACCTCTGCAGTGAGCAAGAAGGGCCAAACAAGAAATGCATAAACAATAAAATAAAGAAATAAACAAATGCCCTCTTTTCCCTGTTGTGTAATTTGGTAAATTCCCAAAGGGCTAGTACATATTAGTGAGATCAGAGGATGTTTATGTTTAGAAAGTACCACAGACTCTAATGAGCTACACATGTGGATTTAGACGAATGGCACTATGGTGGTTCTTTTTTTCCACTCATTCATTAATCCATGATGATTTATCAGGTTGCTTGTAAGAAGTCATCGAAACTTCCAAAACACATGTATATGGCCCCCTTTGTTTGCTCCTCTCTGCTCGAAATGTTATGCAGAGTATCTGAGACCCAAGTAGGCCTACTATAAACCCTGAACTATGAACAGTTTTGTATGGTTGTGGTATTGCACCATGATTTATTCATCTGAAGGTATCTGGACATAGGTCAAGGCTGCTCTGAAGTGGCTCTACCATTGGAGAAAGCATAATGGCTAACTTGGATCACATGTACCTTGATAACACATCACATTACAGCCTTGATATCATTGTATTTCTTTCAGAGTTCAGTGTAAACTCTAAAAATAGATCAATCCAAAACAAATGTTTAACGGCAACATGTTCAAGATTAGCTGATAGATAGGCTGTCGCTACATTAAAGGTGTCATGAACTGGCTTTTTAAATTGTTTTATACTGTTGTCTGATAGGCTATTTTCTACACTGGTTTTGAGGCTCTCTCCTGAACGCTCGGTTTTGATGGGCGTGCCGCACTGAAGACTTGGAAGTAAACGCCCACGGCTAGGATTGGATAAGATTTGCATATTTAATGAGCTTCTGTTCCCCTATCAGTTCACATGAGGGAGGGATTGTTTTGAAAGCAGCAACCGGAATGATTCTCTCACAGGGCTCGCAAAACGTCTTTATCAAACAAACACAATGATTTATCTCTCATCCATCCACGATTGATTGGAATGTTATTTTTTATTACTTGGCCCGCCCGATTGGTGGATATAAGCGCGAACCGCACACACACATGCCCTTCAAATATCAATTCAAGAGAACAACGCAGATCAAGAAAATAGCCCCGGGACATTGGACAAGCCCCGAAACGTTGGGCTTTGCGAGCCCTGGCCCATGCATGTCCGAGTCTGATCACACAATGACAACACCACAAATAAAGGATTCTCCAGCCTGTGACAGCATGCTAAGGTATGTTCTGTTAGACACGTACACATAAATCAATAGATCTGTAACAATGCAATACGATCACATATAAAAAAAAACATGTTTTACTCACATAAGTGTGTTGCACCATTCCTGTCGGATCCAATATATAAGGCACAGCATTGTGTTTTAATCTCAATATGTCTGCAAATCCAGTCTCGACCTGTGTTTTATTTACAAACGATTCCCTAGTGAAATGAAGCAAACAAACCTCCACTCATTCCTAATATTAGAATACGAAGGAAGCTTATGCAGCGACTGTTCTTCCGCAACCAGGCACAGGGCAATATCTTGCTATCTTCGGCATGTTTATTGCTCGGCAGCGAGATCTGTTTAGCTCCACGAGTCGGTGGGCGGGGCTATAGAAGCAGGCATACATATTTATCTGTTGAGGCGGCGTTTCCCGTTTTATTACGTCATTGATCAATATATATTTGAGAGCTCGTGTTTTCTGGGTCTGATGTCAATAATTTTTATTTGACTAACAAGGAAGTTTTCAGCTCCAAAACTTACAGGATATTCTTATATCACGATGAACATTTATATATCAAAGGCTCAAGGGAAAGCTGATTTCTCAATTCATCACCCCTTTAAATGATAAGCCGTTTTCTCACAAAAGCAGTTTATTCAGCGTAGTGAAGCCTTTTCTCCATTGACATTCATTACATTTTTTAATCATTCTTTGCTCATAATTTTTAACCAAAAACTTTAGCCTTCCCTCCTCCTCAAAATTATTTCTATTCTCTTCATGACATGTCTCGGCGGAGGGTGGGGTTTTTATGTCAGCGTAAGAGCTCTTCCCCTCTCAGGCGATGCATTACTAGTATTGCACCTTATGTTAAATAAACCTAAGTATTAAATGGGTTGTTCTGGCTTATAGTTCCTTTTAAAGCTTCCCTGTAAATGCTTCAGTGTTTGTGTAGGATTAAGCTAAGTGGTTGTGCAGGTTTTTGAGTTATTAATCAGTGATGAGCACAGCAGGAGTAGCAGCCAAAGACTGCAGTCATCTGTACACCGACTCTGCAGGCAGACACTGGAGGATTTAGTATGTATGCTGCACTGTCATAATGAGTGGAAAAAAATGTGTGGTCAAGGACAGTCTGGTAAAAGACTGAGAGATTCGCCCTGTTCCCTGTTGGCTAGTCTAAAGCGTGCCATCTCAGAAAAATAACTAGCAATAAGTGTAAAACTGACAGAAAGAAGAGAGAGAAAAATGAGACAGAGAGAGCAACAGCTACCAACACAAATAAGGATAAGACTATAAATGATGATCTGTCTGGCAGGAAGGACATTTTCCATGTTTTTGCACACAAGAGGGCTCTCTGTGCTCAGTTCATCACCCTGGACTATAAAAAAGGGGACAAATTAAAAAAAGGAGCAATTCATAGCAAAAGCCTTTTTAACCTATTAAATGATTATACATTTAATAGCATTTGTGCTTCTTTTAGCATAATGTACTTTTTTTTTTTTTTTTTTAAACAAACAAACAAATAAAAAGTTCAATAAAATTGTAATGTTCAGCAACTGGTACTGATGACATTACTGTCACGTTATGTTTGTGTTTCAGCTTCATTTTCATGACTTTTAAGCCGCGTCCGAAATCAAATACTTCCTACTCTATAGTATGCGAAAAACTGCTACGCCAACATAGTATGTCCAAATACATAGTATTAGAAAAACAGTTGGCGAAAAGCACCCGGATGACCTACTACTTCCACTTTACTATCCCATGAGGATTTGTGAATGGCAGCGAAACTAAGTCTGGTAGTTCACATGACAATAACAACCATAGACTGTAAAAAAGACGCACCTTCACTCTCTACCATTGTAGAAAAGCTGCCAATGTCCAAATATGGCACTGATATCTTTGAGCACGAGTCTGCGCACTAGTGAACCTGGAGCCCGAGTCTGCGCACTAGTGAACCTGGAGCCAGAGTCTGCGCACTAGTGAACCTGGAGCCAGAGTCTGCGCACTAGTGAACCTGGAGCCAGAGTCTGCGCACTAGTGAACCTGGAGCCAGAGTCTGCGCACTAGTGAACCTGGAGCCCGAGTCTGCGCAGTAGTGAACCTGGAGCCCGAGTCTGCGCAGTAGTGAACCTGGAGCCAGAGTCTGCGCACTGGAGCCCGAGTCTGCGCAGTCCTGGAACGAGTCTGCGCTAGTGAACCTGGAGCCCGAGTCTGCGCAGTAGTGAACCTGGAACCCGAGTCTGCGCACTAGTGAACCTGGAGCCCGAGTCTGCACAGTAGTGAACCTGGAGCCCGAGTCTGCGCACTAGTGAACCTGGAGCCCGAGTCTGCGCACTAGTGAACCTGGAGCCCGAGTCTGCGCACTAGTGAACCTGGAGCCCGAGTCTGCGCACTAGTGAACCTGGAGCCCGAGTCTGCGCACTAGTGAACCTGGAGCGCACTGCGTAGTGAACCTGGAGCCACTAGTGAACCTGCGCACTAGTGAACCTGGAGCCCGAGTCTGCGCACTAGTGAACCTGGAGCCCGAGTCTGAGTCTGCGCACTAGTGAACCTGGAGCCCGAGTCTGCGCACTAGTGAACCTGGAGCCCGAGTCTGCGCACTAGTGAACCTGGAGCCCGAGTCTGCGCACTAGTGAACCTGGAGCCCGAGTCTGCGCACTAGTGAACCTGGAGCCGCGAGTCCTGGAGCGCACTAGTGTGAACCTGGAGCCCGAGTCTGCGCACTAGTGAACCTGGAGCCCTGCGCACTGTGAACCTGGAGCCCGAGTCTGCGCACTAGTGAACCTGTCTGCGCACTAGTGAACCTGGAGCCCGAGTCTGCGCACTAGTGAACCTGGAGCCCGAGTCTGCGCACCTGGAGTGAACCTGGAGCCCCGAGTCTGCGCAGTCTGAACCTGGAGCCCGAGTCTGCACAGTAGTGAACCTGGAGCCCGAGTCTGCACAGTAGTGAACCTGGAGCCCGAGTCTGCGCACTAGTGAACCTGGAGCCCGAGTCTGCGCAGTAGTAAACCTGACTTAAGTAAACCAAACTTGTTTAAAAAAATGAACACTTGAACTTACATCAGCGTAATAAAAACGCGTAATGGTTTTTACACTGATCGGATGTTTTCTATTCTCTAACCTTATACCCTTTACAGAAATCTTTCTGCATTTTAACATTTTCAAATAAATAAAAAACATTTTATTATTAGGTATTATTACACTTGTGAGGAGAGAGAGAACCAGATAAATGTGAGAGAAAGGATAAGGAAGTGAAAAAGCTTTGCAAGAAAAACACAGGGAGTAAGATAAGCTAAACAGAACATTATAAAACACAATTTACAGCAAAAAAAAACAAAAAAACCTGTAGGTGTTGAATCAACAGTATTCATTGGTTTTGCAGACAAAACGAATGTGAAAAGATTCCTAAAAGATAAACATTGTGTAATTATTATGTAGCAGGAGCTTTGAAGTATGGTCTGTAGTGAAATGTGTGGGCTAATTCTGAAAAGCGTTGTAACAGATAGTATAAATCACTCAGCGATTTATAGGAGTTCACCATTCATTTGTGATGTCACAAAAATGTGCTACATCACACAGAATATATCAGAGTTTATGCTTTAAGCAGAGTTTTGGTTAAAGGCCACTTAATGTATCACACTTTTAAGAGGGTTATAAGTTTTGAGTCACTCTGGATCCAGTCAATGATCTCCTGCCAACCAGAACAGTGATGTCAGCATTACAAAGTGTTTAAAAGAGGCACTTATGAAATAATGAAAATCAGTTTTAACTGGCATGGACAAAGAGCCATTGGTCTTTCCAGCACCTGTTGAACAACATCATAAAGCAGGATAAAGGCTAGAGGAGAGTCAGAGAACACATGCATACACACTTCGATTTTCATTATAACCAAGTGTTGCAGCAACACACTCCCAAGGTGTGCAAAATATTCAAACAGTGGAAATGTTTAGAGCATCTAGGTCCTAATTCAATGCAGGGAGGAGGATCACGCATGCTTTCCATATGCAGTAAGTGTTGGGAGCACTGAAGCAGTTGGAAGAGACCCACGCTAGGCCGACAGTGGACCTACACTGGGCTTTCTCTGATGCAGTAATGGTTGGAGCGTGCTCAACAGGAATAGCTGCGGTAGTGTTAAACCTCCGTGCATCTGCCAGGAACACTGCCGCAGAAGCAGTTCTGTCTCACTACGTCTGAGGTCTATAAATGCCCTCATTGTGCCCAAGACACTGCCAGAGTCAGGCAAATCACGCCACACCATGTCCTATACCACACTGTGACAGAAAATAGCCATATTCCCAGCAAAGCAAATTAAAAAAGGCAAATGGTTACACAATGTTGGTCTAGGGCTAGTTGATTAAGTTCTCAGGGAAAATTAGGCCTAGTGTCTAGTGGAATGAACAGTTTGAGATGTCAATGTGAGATTGTTGCAGTAAAAAAAATTATTATAAGACTGAGAAAAAGAAGATAGATAGACAGATCTGTGCTGTGGATTGATAGTTCTGAACTCAAACAGACCGAGTTCTTTCTAATTAAACTCCACATTCCTCCCAAAAGGAATGAGAGGGAAAGTGCCAAGGTCATTCTGGGCTTTTAAAAATATCTGTCACATTTAATAAAATACAGCTGACATTGAGTTTGTTTTCATTTCAATTAGTAGCCCTGTGTTTTTGCCACTGTATTTAAAAAAATAAATAAAAAAAAAACACTTCATGGTGCTTTGCACATGCTGGCATATTACCAAAATGGATTACATTGGATATGTAAAAAATATATATAATAATAATAATAATAATAATAATAATAATAATAATAATAATAAAAAAATAAAAAAAGAAATCACCACTTTTGGACTCTCTGGTCAATAACATACTTTATAGAAATATTTAGTAGGCTATTTACTGAGAGAACAGTGATAAAAGTGCAACAGATGGCTGTGAGTCTTGTGCCTATTGCCATAAACTAAAAATAAAATTCTCTCAGGGATCAGACTTCACTATTTTATAGTTTGTAGGAACAATCCATGTGTTACAGATTTGGTGTGGAACAAACTCACAAAGGCGAAGGAGAACTTGGAACTTGGAACTTGGAACTTGGAACTTGGAACTTGGAACTTGGAACTTGGAACTTGGAACTTGGAACTTGGAACTTGGAACTTGGAACTTGGAACTTGGAACTTGGAACTTGGAACTTAAACTCAGGAAACAGACAGGGAAACCACCAACAAACATGAACGAGAACCGCCAAACACTGAGGGCACACAGAGGGCATAAATACACAGGAAACTAGATTAATTAACAATACACAGGTGGGACAGATGAACTCATAATGAGGGTGACCATGGAAACACGGGAGTGGCGGGAAAACTAAACAAAGGAACATGTGACCGGGAAACACAACATGTGACACCATGATTGTTGGAGCAAAATAAGTGTTTTTGTTAGTGCATTGCTACAAAAGCCAACATTTGTTTTGCACTTCCAAACCATTTGTTCTAACAGTGCTGACAGATCTACAGATATACGTTCAGTATATGAATCTACAGTATATTGTGGAGGGAAATCAGTAGTACTCTAGTCTAAGAATCACATTCTAATGACATTTATCATCATATACATTCTGTGCTAAAAGTATGTGATTCAGGACATCGAGACAGAATGATGGATGAAGGGTTGAATGAAAAAATGAAAAGTTTTTCCAGCCCATCATAAAAAACCCATTGTGAATTACAAAATCTGCAAGTATTTCAATTTTCCAGATGCTCATGTGTGTTTGTGTGGATGAGCGCATTATGATATATCACCATCATTTTAAACAATTTAAATAATCCATCATTTTAAATAATTGACATAGATTAGTGTAGGTTTCATTAGGTTTCATGTCACTGTATGGTTTGTGTAATTATTTATGTGTGTGATTTCTGTATGGAATCTGTAATTGATAGAATCCAGCTGAAAACAAAAAATGTGTCCAAGTGACCTAGATTTTTTGAGATATGTTTTTATGGATAAAGGGTTAGATTGCCAGTCAAACGGGAAAAAAAAAAAAATCTTCACAAAGAAATGTTTTATCTCACATTCCCAACATCTAAGCTGCAGCGGTACTCCAAGTTTTCTTTTTCCAAGTCTTCAACAGCCCACTTTCTGGCCTCCTGAGGGCATCAATCAGCAGTGAAACATCAGTGAAGCAGGATGCTGAGCTCATGTCTGAGGAAAGTCTCTCTCTTATTATCTCTCTCTGTCTTTCCTCTAAATCTGGAAGTATTTTATGTCTGGATTCTCTCTCACCCTCTCTCCTTTGTTCATTTCTGTTCTTGTTGTCTTTCCCTATGCTGGCCTGCAGTCACATGTGCCCAGGAGGTGAACGATTCTCATTGTTAGCAGGAAAATAGTAGCTCTAAGCCCTGATCTTATTCTGAGTCACACACAGATGCCCTTAAGTGTTTGCACAACTTGTTTTGCTCTAGCAAAGACTGTTTTGAAACCACCTCCATGTGTTCACCATCTATGGTTAATATCGCTGCCAGAACTGCAAATCAAAGGTTGTTGTTGAATTATTTGTACCTGGTGGTTATATGTTATGTTATGTTATGTTATGTTATGCTATGCTATGCTATGCTATGCTATGCTATGTTATGTTATGTTATGTTATGTTATGTTATTTATGTTATGTTATGTTA
Organism: Paracanthobrama guichenoti; assembly: GCA_018749465.1. Classification (NCBI taxonomy): domain Eukaryota; kingdom Metazoa; phylum Chordata; class Actinopteri; order Cypriniformes; family Gobionidae; genus Paracanthobrama; species Paracanthobrama guichenoti. The sequence goes on along the minus strand of CM031949.1, from coordinate 609,254 downwards.
TGTTATGCTATGCTATGCTATGCTATGCTATGCTATGCTATGCTATGTTATGTTATGTTATGTTATGTTATGTTATGTTATGTTATGTTATGCTATGCTATGCTATGCTATGCTATGCTATGTTATGTTATGTTATGTTATGCTATGTAGGTCAGTGCTTTATCTATTTCAATTTAACTATAAAAAAGAGCCTTCAATAACTTTAATATGAGAAGAAATTATCTGATTTCTAAACATGTGATGTTCTTTGATGCACAAAATGTATAGTGTCTGAACCAGATACTGTATATCATTATAATCCTGTATCTAAGATGATCTTTGACTGGGAAGTTAAGCTCCACTCCCACATTTTTCCAGGGTTTATGTAATAGTGATAAATGGAAAAGCAGCTGCTGAAAAGGTTGAAAAAAAGTGGGGAGAAAAAAAAAACCTGTAGGAGAGAGAGGGGAGGAGAAAAGGAAAAGTTTGTGGTAACTGAGTTTGGGTTCTTATGGTTGGCCAAGAAGACACCTTTATATATATATTATTGTCTGTTCTCCTTTAATCATATGCTGGGCAACTGAAAGTGTATTTTATTTCCTTTGAGACTTTGAGACACAGTTTGCAGGTTAAACTGCGGTTTTTGAAAAACGTCTCAACCCTACAAATATTTTAGTCTTTTTGTAGCTTTATAACATCTCCATGTATTGTAGTGCACAAATTCACACATACTGTTTAAAAAATAGGTTCACGTAATTCCATTTAGATGGAGAGTTCTTTTTCATTTTGTGACTGTGCTCATTGTTTGGTAATTATTACATTCACTAATAAAATGTGTGTGTGTGTGTGTGTGTGTGTGTGTGTGTGTGTGTGTGTGTGTGTCTGTGTGTGTGTGTGTGTGTGTGTGTGTGTGTGTGTGTGTGTGTGTGTGTGTGTGTGTGTGTGTGTGTCTGTCTGTGTGTGTGTGTGTGTGCGCGCGCGTGCATGTGTGTGTTGTCTGTTTTTGTGTTACAGATCCCATCAGAAGAGACAGCTTGTCAGTCTTCATCATGGAAGGTGACGTCCCGGTCCATGCTGCCAATCACCTTGCACCCTCCTGTTTAAAAACCTGTATTATGCCCATGTTGAGAGTTTTTAGCTCTAGTTTTTCTGTTAGGTTTTTTTCGCTCATACATGCCGTGTTAATTCTAAGTTTGTGCTTACTGCAGTCTGTCATTAGTGTTTTACTGTATATGTGTGTGTACTACTCGAATGAATGTTCTATGTTCAATTGGTAGATGTAAAGTGTAAAGTTTGCCCAACCAGTATTTGTTCTGTCTCTCCCTGCTAGTCTCATCACGTTGTATATTATGTGTAAGGCTGGGAAGGAGTGAGCAGGTTATTACAAGACAAGTATACAAGTATTTTGCGTACATTCATTGTACACTGAAAAAAATGATTTGTACTGCTTGTTCAAACTGCTTAATTAAAATGAGCCAAAGCAACACAATTGCTATATATTTTGTCCTAACATAATTTGATTGTGTTCAATCCCCTTAAATATAAGTCAAATTGAAGTTTACTTAATCTGTGTGTTGAGATTACATGAATGATTTGTGTTGCATTCATTGAAACTGGGCGGGTTAGAGGTGCTTTTGTTGTATTTATTATTATAATTTTTTTGACACCTTTCAAGCTCTATCCTTCCCTACTTGCCTTGTCGTTTTATTGTTCTTCTTTGTTGATTGTATACTGAGCACTCACCCTTTTCACTTGGTACAGTACTGTGAACTTGGAAAAATAAACCTGTGAATTTTAATTGAACTGTCCATATCCCCCTCTTTCACATCCCCACCTGCATTTTGATACTCACAGACATTTATTTTAATGTTATATCCCCACACCCATTATCAAAGATTCCTAAGACATACCAGACGTAACAGTAATTTACATATTAAAAAGAGAAAAAAAATCATCATTTACTCAACCTTAAATAACATATCTTTCAAAAAGCAATGTTGCCGAGTGATGTTGCATGGGCACTTTCCTCTTGAGAATGGACAGCAAATTTCTATCTGGATACTTTAGATCAGTCCTTGTGTCTCATTTGGTTGCCCATTGACGGAAACATCGCTCAAAAAGTTGCCCCATGTATCATCACCTTTACGCCACATTGTTATGCCAGCAGGTGACTATGTTCATGAGTGAATCATTCGCTAAACCGATTCGTTCAACAGCGCTACTAATTCATTCAGGAATTAAACAGGTGATATGAGTAAGTCATTGAATCGTTCACTTAACTGGTTAGTTCAAAATATGCTGATTCATTTAAGAAGGAAACACCGGTTGTGTGTTGCTCGGAGACGCAGCATTGTCTGTAACTGCATTCGTTGTCAGTGCAAAAACAGATATAATAATTAGTAACATTGTGTTTAAAATGTAAGTTACTCAATATTACCATCTTGTTATTGAACTGTTGTATAAGCAACATCATAGTTGTTTGAATATGCACGTGATTGGTGACCATAGCTGTTACATGGATTTTCAGGGAATAATTACCTCTTTTTTCCCCCTTGTTTTAAATTGTATTTGTCATGTTTTTTGTTTTGTTTTTAATGAGCGTTGGTGCACATCTGCTTTCATTATATGGAACATATTAGCGTCAAAACTTATAGGCTATATTCTTGTGTTGCATAGAGGAAAAAAAGGTTGGGATGAGGGTCACAAGAAAGTGAGTAAATCATTTTTGGATGTACTAATCCTTCAATCCACCCGCTCCCTCCAAACCAGTGTTACTAATACTTAAACTATTGAACATCATTTCATTATTTAAATAAAATCAAATAGCATATACTGTAGGCTAATATTAAATGAAAATGGAATATTAATTTACATTGCAACTAACTAAAACTGAAATAACTTACATTAAAGGTTAACAGAAATATATAAAAAATTCATCATTTTAAAAGCACAATATTACGGAAACTTAAACTAAAAATCAAATGAAAACTGAAAAATTTAAAATAAAAGTATAGTAATAATACTAAAATAACACTGCGCCAAATCTTCTGACTATAATTGCTCAGTTCATTATCGCTGGTACTATTGGCTGGTACAGTATAAGAGATGATACTAACATTAAACATTCCCTTCACGGTCTGAATCCAAGACAGTGTCACAAAAAAGATAGTTACAAATTAATGAGTTTGGTTGGGCTACTAACATCAAAATTCACTCGTATCTAAAGCCAAATTATATATTAAAACATATTCTGTCCCTTAAAACTGCAAGATATCCTGGGCTAGTCAACTCAGAAAAATCCTAATAGAACAAAACATTCTACCGATGCTCAAGAAATATTGCTTTCTCTAAAAGTCTTGTTTAAAACACCTTCTTTTGGCTTCCACAAATACCATCAAATGTAAAACGTCTGGTAAACCTTTAAAAACCTTAAGGGAATGATCTGGCTTTATTGTGATTAAGATTGTTTGGCTTGCTTCTCCCAATATAATCAAACATCACTCAAGGACATGATGTTCTTTCTCAATGTCCAGCTGCTAATCATATTTCATGTATTGTAATCATTCACATTTGACACTGTCAATGCTGTTACCTCACCATCAATCAGGTTCCTCCAGTCAAATACAGTTCACTGCTCCCCCATGAGGTCTTAAATTGCAGGAGGCCCCAAATAAACTGTAAAAAACAAAACTTCTATGCTTTCAATAGTCTAAAACATTCCGTGACCATGCTATTGTCACAATTGGTTGCAACAGATGAGGAAGGAGGATCTAAGTGTACTTTAGGATCCAGTTGTACTTTATTTAAATAAACTCAAAACTTCACAAATACAAAATCCTGGGAGACAAGAACAAGGCTTGGGGACAAGGACAAGAACAAGAACAAGGCTCAGGGACAAGAACAACCGACAAGAACAACCAACATAACACAACAATAAGAACTGACAAAGAACAAGACTGAACACAGGGTTTAAATACACAGGCAAACAGATCAAGGAAACGAGACACAGCTGACAAGACTAATGAGACAAACTTGAACTGAAACTCAAATCAACATGAAAAACTACAAAAAAACTACGAAATAAAGCACAGGAAACACTTTAACGTAAAAGTCCAGACAGGCACAGAGCACATGTGACAGCTATCATGGCAATAATCAATTTATTATTATTTGTTTTATTCTGTAATTCTTATTTTCCATAAATACTATGTTTTCTATGAAGCTAGACAACTAGTGTGCTGCAGCTTTATGAAATGAAGCCCCTGTAGTTTAATAGTCTGGCCTGTGGGCATCAGGCTTTTATTCTCCAGGGGCAGTTTATGGCTCAATTTAATTTTATTCATTGGAATCGGAACCTTCTGCAAACAACATTTTCCAATGGCCAAAGTATTAAATTGAAAAGGCTTGGACAGAAGTTGCCTCATTTAAAGGGTCAAGAAAGCAAATAAAGAAAATGTGATGTTGGTTACTCCCTCTAAAAGAAAGTTTCCAATTGAAAACAGCCCAGAAACACTGCCATGTTTTTCTTTTCTTTTGTCATCATGATTATTACCCGTAACAATTTATTAATAACTGTAATCATGTTTCTAATTGCGTCATGATCATGTAACATAGCAACTGGAATTTTTATTTTTAGAATACATCAAGACAAGTGCAACATATAAGAAACATAGAAAGATCATTTCCACTGATTTATTTTTTATTTTGTTTAAAGGGATAGTTACTAATACGCATTTAAAGGTGGGAAAGATGATTTTAATTATTCAGCTCATGCTAAAAATATATATATAAATAGCCTAAGCTGGTTTGGTGGTTTAGCTGGTCTCTCTGCCTGCTCATGCTGATGTGTTAATTGGTTGGTTGGCTGGTTTTAGAAGGGTTTTGGTCTCTTTTAGCAGGTCAGGGGCCATCTTTTTAGGGGCCATCTTAGCCAGGCTGGGAAACAAGTTTAAACCAGTTAAACTAGCTTAGATGATCAAGCCAGTTTAGAACAGTTTAACTTTGGGAGAAAATCTGCAACAGAAGCACAACAGTAAGGTTATATATATATATATATATATATATATATATATATATATATATATATATATATATATATATATATATATATATATATAACCCATTCATTTTCGCTCTATATTTTTATTAAATATTTTATTAAATATATTTTAATGTACTTTTGGTAACACTTCAAGTTTACAATTCTCACTAACTAGGCCTAGTTGCTTATTAGCATGCATATTACTATATTGGCTGTTTATTATTACTTATAAAGCACATATTAATGCCTTTTCTGCATGACCATATTCTATATCCCTTAATCCCACCCAGTACCTTACTAACTATTGATAAGCAGTAATTACTGAGAATTTATTGAGAATATATATATATATATATATATATATATATATATATATATATATATATATATATATATATATATATATTATTATTATTATTATTATTATTATTATTATTTATTTATTTATTTATTTAATTCAAATATAGTTTGTAATGTTCATGGTTCATGATTTAATTGGCATTGCAATCTTTATTGAAGAATTTCTGACATTACTAGATTATTATATTTTAGATTACTTTTGACCTAACTTGTTTATCACATTGATTTAAAGGATAATCATGTAACATTGATATAAAAATACAAAGAGAAAGAAAATATATTCCATTCTTTGTTATAACAACACGAAGTGCATTAAATATTACATTACATCAGGGTTTTCCAGACTGGTTCAGGATGGAACTGCAGAGGGTTTGATAGTTTATTAATTAAATCACACACTAAAACAAAACAAAAACAAAAATAATAATAATTTTAAAATAAAAATGAATCATTTACTCTGTCACTGTGAGAATAACATGCAGGCCTAATCATGCAATCCATTAAAGTCTGATTATGAGTATTTTAAAAAATAATATAATCTATTTACCAATAGCCTACTTAATTTTTGGAATCTGAGATTACATGTAGCCTAATCAGTTACTACCCTTCACTGTGTCGGTGTGTTCCACATCGTTTAGGCCAGCATTCTGCAGACGTTCACAAATGTTGTCATTCCTTTATATATTGTGTCATTTTGTGGGGACATGCAACCCCTATAGTAGCAAATCAAAATCTTCAGTATATTGCAGATATATTACCGCCCAGCACTACTCCAGTAAAAAGTCTTCTTACCTGTAATTGGTCCGCACACTCTTATTCGCTACAACCATGAAGAAAGACATGATTCCAAAACAAAAGCTGAACGTTTCATGACTACTGATTGTCCACCGTCCCTGTCGCTTCATTCTGATTCTCTGTCGCCATCACGCGGCAGCTGAGCGTAAGACATGTAGGCCTACCTACAGAGCGTCATAATGAACACTTCAGGTATATTCAGTTTGAACTAATCTGCTCCCACGGGACGATGAATTGCAATGTTGGAGAGAACGTAGAAAATATTTTCTAGTTTATAATTTATATAATTCACACTGTCCATTAACACAGCGTTATGCGACGTTTTCAGATAACTGTGATAATATTAACCTATAAACACACTAATAACAAGCTAATATCAATACTAATAATAAATGTGCATGGGAACGTTCGTTTATTATATGTAAATATATAGCATAATTTATAGAAATATATATAAATAGATAGGGTACTTGAAGATTCACAGTTTAACTTTTAGGTGCATTGTATTGTGTTATAGGCACAGCAAATATTAAATCCAGTGAAACATACACCACAGAAATGCACCAAATAAGCTCCCCTAAAGTAGACAGTTTTTTTTTTTTTTTTTTTTTTTTTTTTTTTTTCATACAAAAACAACAACAAAAGAAAAAGGAATCATTTATGTTGTTACAATGTTATCCTTTGGTTTAGTGTACAGGATCTTTTTAACATTTAATCAGCCCAGGGTCAGTTGATACATTTTTTTAATGTTTTGGCTTAAAGTGGTACATTTATGCAACATCATTGGTGTGTTGTCCTTAATGAATAAATAAATACACAGTTTACTTTTTTAATCCCTGTGGAGCCGGCAGCCACAGGTGCTCCCACAGGTGCTCCCTGTGGCTTTTTCTGCCTCCAATCTTCACTGCTCTGTGGTCTTCAGTGTTGCATCTGAGAATCCTGAGTGCAAGGGCCTTCTCAGATGGATTACTGAAGACCAGGGATGAGGTGCGATCCTCCTTCTCAGAACTGGCAGGCACAGGTGCTCCCTGTGTTGACCCGGCAGGCATGGGTGCTCCTTGTGTCCTCTTCTGCCTCCATTGCTTCGTGGTTTTCAGTGTTGTGTCTGAGAAGCCTGAGTGCGAGACTGAGCCTTTTCAAATGCATTATGGAGACCAGGGATGTGGGGCATGAAGTTTCTCCTGCCTCCACTGTTTCCCACCACTGCCCTGTGATGAGATCACCATACTCAGGCTCCTCAGATATAGGGCATGAAACCTCCAATATTGCCCACCACCGCCCCGCGGCAAGGGCAGTGATGAGCTCACCTGAGGGTTCAGGAGACGAGGGCTGCTTTGCACTCTCAGGAAAACAGATGGGCATGGCTGACATACTCATGCTGATGTTGGATTTGATGGTGAAAAATTACATTTTTCAATTAGTACATTTTGTAATTTTCAATAACATTTTTCTCAATACATTTTATTAATACTTTTTTTTCTTCTCATTTTAACTAAAATAAAAAAATAAAATAAAAAATAAAAATCTTTACAAAAATATTTTTTTTTAATATGCTTTTATCAAAGTAAGGTCATCTGCCATTTTGCTGCCCTGATAATTGTGGCAAGATTCAAGATTCAAGAGTTTTATTTGTCACATACACAGTTATATACAGAATATACAACCGGCAGTGAAATGTAAACAGGTCCGCTCCATGAACAGTGCAAATTCACAGTTAAAAACACAAGGAGGAAATTATAATAGAAATAGGATAAAAAAGTACTATATATATATATATATATATATATATATATATATATATATATATATATATATATATATATATATATATATATCTGTAGAATTATAAATAATCAAGTCAAGTAGAAGAAAAAAAAGTAAAAAAATAAGAATAAAGTGGAATAAAATAATTGAAGTAGACTGTACAGTGAGTAAACTGTAGACTTATAAATATGTGGTTAACAAATGTATAAAGAGTATAATGTGCAAACAGGTTTATAACAGGTTGTTACACAGTAACAACGAGAACAGAAAGTGCAGTGCAATGTCAGTATGTTTATCCTGAAGTGAAGTCACGTGATGTTAAGTGACTGAGTTCAGGAGTCTGATGGCCTGGGGAAAGAAGGTCCTCCTGAGTCTCTCAGTTTTGGCCATCAGGCTTCGGAAGCGCTTACCAGATGGCAGCAGCGTGAAATGAGGGTTTGCAGGGTGATTAGAGTCCTTGATGATTTTAGTAGCTCTACCTTTGCAGCGTTTTGGTGTAGACGCCCTGCAGAGACGGGAGAGCTGACCCTGAGATACGCCGGATAAGCGCACAACTCTTTGCAGGGCTTTGCAGTCATGACTGGTGCTGTTCCCATACCACGCTGTGATGCACTGAGTTAATACACTTTCTATTGCCCCTAAATAGAAAGTTTTCAGGATAGCTGGTGAAACCCTGAATTTCCTCAGCTGGCGCAGGTGGTACAGTCTTTGCCTGGCTTTTTTCACCTGTGTCTGAATGTGAGCAGTCCAGGTCAGGTCCTCGGAGATGTTTACACCCAGGTACTTGAAGCTGCTCACTCTCTCTACTGGTGACCCGCTGATCATGAGAGGGGAGTATGTCCGTTGCTGTCTCTTCCTGAAGTCCACAATCATTTCTTTGGTCTTGCCAACATTCAGAGAGAGACAGTTGTCCTGGCACCATGATGTTAGATGCTCCACCTCGTCCAAGTATGCCGTCTCATTGTTGTTGGAAATGAGGCCCAGGCAGTAACTTACTACAATAAGTAGCACGTGAAATGACCACATTTAATGTAAGGACAATCGTGTAATCGCTCCCTTCAGGACAGAAAGAAGTTATAATACACCCTCTGCTGGGTAAATATGGGAAGTACAAATCATCTGGCCAGGTTGTCCACTTTCATGATATTTCACAGGTTGTTTACAGATACTCTAAATTCAGGCCTATCATTAAGCACTGGAAACATCTATCCATCATAAAGACATGCCTAAAAGTTTCACCATCAGTTTGACAACGTAAAAATGCTGAATTTGACCCCACTGCCACAAAAGACACCCTTATGACACAAGGTCATCGGTCATGCAAAAATAGCATGTGTCTTTTATCGTGGTTAATGTTGCAAAGACATGGGGTGGATGAAAGCAGATCTCAGCAACCTATGTGTTGCCATGGACACAGGGCATGGGAGGAATGCTCAGAGGCCCAGCCAGCGTGTCAGGTGCTCCTCCCTCCAGGGAATTTGCTCAAAGTCTTCAAAATCCACCTCCAGGATAAACCTGTGTACGTTGATGAGGTGTGTATAACTGACGTATGACTGGAGATTGACGTTCAGCTTAAGTCCTTGTTCCAGATGACGCACATCAATGCTTTATTTGTCTGCTTACGTCCAGGAAGTTTGATGCAGAGGTGTGGTTTACAGGTGAAAATTCAGGAAAGGCCAGTTTCCTGATAGCCACAAGCGAGACAGATCCCTCCCCTTGCCACTTGTCTCTGGATGCACAGTCTCTGAACTTTCAAACGATTCTATTTCAACCTCGAACATCTCGCCCGAGCCCAGCAGACAGCGCTCAGGTAGGTACACAGTTTTCATTTTAAATACAAAGAATTCTATTGAGGAATGTTATACTGCTTTTTTGGCCTAGTTTGGTGTAAAATGGAGAATAGGTATTAGATGTCAGTGGTATGAAGGCTACTGAAATTCTGATTCATCAAAGGAAATCACTTAGGATTAAATAGCTAATAATAAAACCATTGCTGTTTGACCGATGGTGCCACATACCTAGAAGTTTAAAACCTGAAAAATTAGACATATTAGTATGAGTTTTTCCGAATATGCTGATGAACTTCTATCTAATAATGATTGAACCAAAAATGTATTTATTAAACAAACCTTTGGAATATATATTATATTATAGATTAGCACATTTGCCTAACACATTTCTTCTCAGAACATTGCGTTATTGACTATTTTTAGTCCTGTATCGAGCTTCAAACCATAAGAGATGCCACATACACATACATACATACATACATACAGTATAGGAAACCGGTTTTGGCACATTCTAAGATTATTAATCAAATATTTCCCTCCAGGGTGTTTTGAGGAGAGAAAGAGAACTAATCTCATGTGTCTAATTTAATGGACATTTATTATTATTAATTTTTTTGGGGACAGAATTGACACATTTTCATATTGACTTCATATTGCCTCCAGAATATTGCCAAGCAAACATAAAATATAATAATAACTATAGAATAATATAGAATACTTCATACATTGCCCATCAAATTAAGAACAAAGAAATGTTATAAGTAATGAATAATGTAATACAATTATTGTTGCAATAAATTAATAATATTTGTAAGTAAAAAAATATATATTTTTTTAAATGCCACTAGCAATCAGCATCTGGATCAGATATGACATGGCAGATTAAATGTTCTATGTACTAAATACACACAAAAAGGTCACTAATGTGAACCCTAAATACTCTTTCCATTTCATTTCTGTAAAATTATCACTGCTAATTGTAGTTTTGTTGTTGGTTGGGATACATAAATGATAGCAGATGAACTGGCCAAACAGGAATAGCTATGAAGTCACGATGTGATGGAAATAGTTACTTGGTTAGTCACATGTTAATTGTGGGTGTGTCTGTTCAACAACACATTAAAAATAAAATATAGATATCACTTAATGACATTATCATTATATGCCACTTCTATATCTCATCAATATTTAAGTATTTATCAAAGTATTTGTGTGATCCAAGTATTTGAGTCTTTTTGTTTTGCTGTAATTTCACACAAAATGTATATCTAAATATAGTTTGGGTGTGTAATTTGTATACCATACAGAGAATACGGAATATTGTGTGCTCACCTCCTGTTATTACAATTCAGTGACATGGTTGAATGGTGTACGTTACACTTGCATCAAGAGGGCTTAGATACACTTCAGTGAAAAGGACTCATGGGAGTGGAACAAAGGGCTGCTAAACAGAGGTTTCTGGGAAATAAAGACTGAAGAACACTTTCATTTTGTAGAGGAGAGACATCTTAGGATTTGCTTCTTTTCCCCTATGTTGATTTGATTAATATTGCGAGAATTCATCTTTTGATTGATGCCAGCATTACCACAATGATGTATATGTAATATAACTTTTGTCACATTTAAAATAATGGAATATTTTTTGGCTGTTGGTTTTGAGAGTGATATGTGATCTGTGATATGCACATTCACTCTACACACAAGTAACATGTCTTATTTTGGCAGGTAGAAGAAGCCAACATGAAATTGCCACTGGGCATCACACTTACTCTCCTCTTGATACTTCAGACGTTCCAACAAGTGTCCGCCAAGATACCTGATGAGTGGAAAAGAGATAATGTGGCAATGAACAACAACGAAACACAGTCATCTAGTGAGAATCCACCAGTTACAATGGGAGAAAACATAGAGAATACACAAGCCAAACCAGAGAGCAGTTTAAAAGATGAAGGACAATCATTTGGCTCATATACATTTACTGGAGGAGACCAACAGCAGCAGAATTACACAAAACCTGACAATGGCACAGAGGAAGTCAGTTCTGAAAGACCCATTGCTACAACGCCGCCTACTATGATTGCAGTTAATTCAAGTTCTGAGCCCTCCTATACTACAGCAGAATCCAATGAAACACAGATACTGGGGACAGCCACAAATACCTCCACACTAGAGCCGGAGCACACAAACCAAACTGCTCTTAATGACACATATACCAGTCCAAACCCAGAGAATACTACAACAGAGAGCAGCCTTAATGAAACTGGTTCTGGATATTTTCCCTCAGACAATTTATCTACCAACAGCACTACTGAGAGTCCAGCCACCACAACAACAGACGAGAGCATCCAGAACATAACTACACTGAGTCCAACTGAACCACCAGTAAACAGAACAACAACACTAGTGACTCCATCTGCCATCCCAGACAGTGAGGGCACAGAAGCAAATCTGACCGGACCTTTCGACAAAGATAATTCTGAAAGAGGTTAGAAATAAATCATCATTAATCAAGCATTAATAATCAGTGTGTTTACACCAAAGAGCAGACTTCATTTGACTGCCGAAGAGTTTTGTCATGAGATATTCATAATTACATTACACTTTAAAAGTTTGAGGTCAGTAAGATCTTTTTTTTTTTTTTTTTTTTTTTTTTTTTTAAAGAAACAAATACCTTTTTTCATCAAGGAAAAATTGAATTGATGAGTTACAATGTTACATATATTTAGAAATGTTACACAAATGTTCTAATCCTGAAAAAAAGTATCACGGTATCCACAAATATATGTTAAGCAGCACAGCTTAATTATCATCAATGATAATAAGAAATGTTTCTTGAGCACCAAAACAGCATATTGGAATGAATGTGACACTGAAGACCGGAGTAAATAATGACTGCTGAAAATTCAGCTTTGCATCAATTGCATTTTAAAATATATTCAAATAGAGAACAAATATAAGACTTCATTCAACAACATCTTACTAATACAAAACTTTTGAACAGTTGTGTATATGGCAAAATGATAGACTGTAACTGGAAATACAATGCACACTACAAATCTGGGACAGTGTTTTGACCTTTTATAAGCATTATTTCTCTCTCCGTTTCTGTAGTTCACAAAGATCACAAATCTTTTCATTTCATCCCCCTCAAGCTAACCTTTATTGTCAGCTTCTCAATTCAGTCATAAAAGCCATATTTGCTGCTGTTCCTCTGTGTTGGGTTGGGTTTCGGGCTTTGTTTGTCCTCTGCTTTGGGCCAGAGTGTCTAGTTACTGACACCTCACCTTCCCTCACAATAAGAGTGTGTTCACCCCACAGATATTGGGAGGGGCTTCTTTCGAGGTCAGGTGTGGACCAATGTGACACAGAACACCTGACATTGCTGGAGAACAAATTCCATTATCTCTTCATGTAACTCTGAGTAATTTGTGTTATATTTATGTATCCAGAATTATTATATGTTTAGATTTTGTGTGTTTGGCCTGCTGAAGTATTTTAATAAATAGCGGAAAAAAGGTTTTACACTGTCAGAAAAAAAGGTCACTGAGGCGGTACCCTAAAGTACAAAACCGAAAAGGTACTAATATGTACCTTTAAGGTACTAATACACACTCTTAAGTACTGACATGTACCTTTTAAGGTACTAATATGTACCATTTAGGGGTGAGTAAGGTACAAAGATGTAACTTTTCACTGTTGTACCTTAAGGGACAGCACTGTACCTTTTTTTCTGACAGTGTAAAAAGCAACAATTTTAACAGTTTTAACCCCTCTGATGGTGTTTGCCTGATTCCAATCACATTTTAAACAAGGATCTCCATATTAAAGGCAACCACAACCACAAAATGTTCATTTTTTGATTTCTGAACAACATGAGATTGTTGGGGAGCAGGATATTCTGCTGTTTTATCTCTGTTCTCTAATTTGGTCAATAATTTATTTTATTGAGGGCATCTTTGGATAAAGAAGTTAGTGTCTTTGTTACAATAAACATGAAATATGTCTTTACAGGTTTATCCTCAGATGTTACAGATGCTACTGAAAGCAAGAGAGGGCAGGCATGGACCATCGTCCTAGGCATTGGGATTGTAGTGGGGATCATTGCCTTGGCAGCATTTATCATCCTGAATCAAAGGAACAGAAGAGACTTTTCACACAGGAAACTGGTGGACGAGACGTCACCTGATCCAGGTAATATAAAACTCTCCTGTCAGTATTTGCATGACTTTGAACCGAGATCCATTTGAATACCTGTGAGGGTATGATACAGAATCATCTCCCACCATGATTCTTATTTCAATTGTTTTGTCTTATCCCTTCAAAGTTCTCCGACTGGATAACAGTGAGCCATTAGACCTGAAGTTTGATGGATTTGGTTACTACAATGCAGGACTACAAGGAGACAACATCCAGATGACCAACTTTCCACAGGGACGGTCACAATGAGAACAAATCTGTGATGCCAAAGACTTTCTTTAAAGGTGTAACCATGTGAAGACAAAAGGATGTAATTAAGAAAAAAATATTGTCATTTTTAAAGTGATTTGCCAAATCAATCTCCAGGCAATTTTACATAACTGAACAATCAAAAACGTTTTTTTAATTTTAACTATAGTGTCCTTTGTTTGGATGTTTTAGACTCTGAATGTTCTGAAGGAAGTGAAATCTGACAAATATTTCTGGGTAATAGTACTGGGTAGTTTTGTTGAATTTGCAAAGCATTGGATTGTATGTCTGCTTCTTTCTAATTGCTCTTTCTTAAAGTCAGGAATATTGTTTACAAATAATTATTGTATCATGTCAAAACCAAACTTCATTTCTGAATATTGCTATATGCAAGATGGTGTGAAATGACCAGCTTTATGGCTTCTCTATGCACACTATGTTTTGTAATATTAAGATTATATGAGTGAACTGGGGAAGAATTTTTGGACACAGGTCTAATACCTTTCTTCTGAGCCTATAATTAGTTTACAAAAACTAAATGTTAAAAACTAAATAGAGAATTAACATGACAGTAGGTTCTCAGATCATTGTAAATAATAAAAAATGCTTTAAAAACAAATGTGTCTCCGTGACTGATTATTATAGGCCTACTCGTCTTTCAGTCCTGTAGATGGCGCAGATTAATTTAGAATATAATAAAGGCATCTTGGTAAACAGCAAAGCAGAATTAAGGATCCTGTTAGAGCTAAAGATTCAAGCAATTATCATGTAGGGGTTGGAGTGTACCAGAGTTTGATATACCCATATGCAAAATAATTAATGATAAATTATTCGTATTTACAGCTGTAGCCATAATTTTAGGGTTGCAATGGGTAGAAGAATTATGACCTCAAAGAATAATTTTCTGTTCTGACTCTGTTTTGCTGCTCTTATAGCTTGAATTCAACTGAAACAATAAGAGATTATTTATTGAATAAAAATGTATAATGAGGTGTAAAAATATCTTGTATCTTGCAAGATAAGATAGCCTATATGACCAAGAACTGAGTATGAAGGGGATTTTGGGGACAGATGAGAACATGTGGCAATGTAGTAAGGCTTTCCTGTATTTTCTTAAAGATACAGGGTTTGAGCACAGAATATAGTGTTTTATTTATTTATTTATTTATTTATTATAGTACATGAAGCCCTGAAGTTGCACACCTAAATGTTGCTTTAATAAAACCATTCATATAGAAGTGCAGTGTATAGATCAGCTGCAGACACTGCAAAAAAAAAAAAAAACAAAAAATCAAGCTCTGAAAATTTGCTGTGTGGCTATAAAGTCATCTCTAGCTTGTGCGATTCATTTACCTCTGAATTTAAGATATAAGCAGCTGATGAGGAATTATTGGGCACATTTAAAGGGACACAATGAAGAAAAACACTCTACAAGATGTTGGGAAAATATAAAGCAAAGGGAGAATGGTTTGTTTGGTCATCAAATAATATGGCAAAAGAAATGGAATTGCAAGAGAAAAAGTAGTCTATAGTCCAGTTCCTCATCCAATGCATGTTTCCCACACTGATTTTTGATTTGCATATATAAGATGAAATAAAGAGACTTAAATGGAAAGAAATTGGGCAGATATAGTTGATGAAAAATTGAGAACAATGTAGTATAAGTCTTTTATTGCGATAGCTACTGATGGATCTAAGTAAGAGTGGAATGGCTTTGAATTTGTTATTCCAGATATGAAGATAAATATTAGGAAAGAACACTTGGCCATTTAACAGTATTTACAGTCAAGCTGTTTGCTATTTTAAAGGCATTTTTTTTCTCTAAATAATGTTGATATGGCAGCTAGTAAATACACAAAGTTTCGTCATCCTGCCATGTGTGGAAAGTTTTAAACCATGAGTGTTACAACTAACATATGTCAAATGTCATACGTCAACATGTCAAAAACAACATGATGAAGAAAGTGAAGGACAAGAGAAAACAAATAGTGGGAAAAATGTAATCAATTAATTTTGAGAGCAAACCATAATATCAAGGATGATGTTAGGAGGCTACATAAAACCATGTTTTTATTGAGAAAGAGGGATATAGAAGAATAGAATAAGAAGAAGCTGCTCCACACCCCGGTACAGCCAGAGGTGGCGGTATGCACATGAACAACTTAGTTGCGACCCGCCATGAAAACCAGAGAGTGAGGATACTGTCTGATGTTTTGACTGCTACCTCAAACTGTAGTTTATTATGAATGATCCGGTCATGATTAAAACCGAAAAGGTTTTACATTTGAACAGCTCAAAGGGTAGAAAGGTCCGTGTGGTTCGGGAGCATTATGTGAGGGAGCAGGTGCCGTGTGGGAGCTCCTTCTGTCAAGCAAACTGTCACAACGGTAAGAGGAGCACGAGACACCCAAACATCAAAAACAACATGAAATGTGTAGTTTATTATTTTATTTTATTTTTATAGTGAACGCATCAGTATACCAGCAGAGTTAGCTAACAAGAGGCAATCTTAAAATACGTGGTATTTACCTTCTACACAGAACTACAGCTTTATGAAATGTTAACTGTCCTTACTTATTACAGGAATTCCCATTACTGGTAAGTAAATGTGGTACGTCACTCCCCCTGGAATGATTCTGCCATTCCATACTAGTTTATTACGAACTTAATGTACATTTTTAGTAATTGAGCAAACGTAAATTTTCAAGTTGCAGCCTTTCTACACTTCACCGTACCACACTAATAATGATCAGAGATTTACTGATATTTTGGTGATAAATATTTTTGTTCTGTAGTTCGTTTGTTCCATGTGTGATGAATTTCCATATTGTGTTTACAATTTAGATAACAATGGTTTACAATATAATGTCGACCATTTGTGCTCTAACAGTTGGGAAGGTGCTGTCTGGAGATGTGACCCACTATGTGGTTCCGGATGTGGGAGTGGTTCGGGATTTCCTGGAAATACTGGAATTCAGGGAGCTGCAGGGTATCGTTTTGACCCAGACAGCCTACCAGCACACTCGTGGACGCAGGTCAGAGGTCAACCTCTCAAATATTATTTTTGACATCAGTTTTACTTTATTTTACTGTCACACATTTTCCATTTTTAAGCACTCGCTCTTAGTGTTGTGTGTGAATAAAAAGAAAGAAAGAAAGAAAATTCCTTCAGGATAAAAATCAGAAGGGGATAGTTTTAAAGTTTGCTTTTATAGATGCATTTTGTTTTATCTTGTACAGGCACTATAACAGACTGCGTGCTTTACTGAAGGATCCTCGTCATGATTGTGTGCTGTTTGCCAATGAGTTTCAGCAATATTCCTATTGCCCCAGAGACAAGGGTGAGTCTCAGGACAAATGGAATACGAGGTGAGTCCTGACTATCCAGTATTACGCGTTCTTTTATGCATTGTGTACTTTGAGAAAAGAGTATTAATAGAGTATGGATAAATAGAGTATTAATTTGTCAACCTCTAAAGTGTTATGCACTTTTATTTTCAATAAACAATAGAAGCATGCAGTGCTATTTTTATATTAAACCTTATTGAGAAGTGAAGCTACTTCCATGAGACACCTCATAGGATTAGAGGAAAGACCAGAGCTGCATATTTCCCAAAAATATTTGATCACTCGTGGGAAATTGAGGACACTAAATATTTAACTATATTACTTTCTATTAAATTCTGTTGCATTATTTTCCTGTTACCATTGTGAAGCTACTTTGAATCAATCTTCATTGTAAAAAGCACTATATAAATAAAGGTGACTTGACTTAACTTGAAAGTAGGGCGGGGGCGATATAGCTGAAAACTGTATCACGATATAAGTGTTTCATACCAGTCAATATCGATAATTATTGATATTTTTATGACCTATTTAAAATAAGGCCCAGGAGGAAAACTATATTACATTTAATCATTTTTATTTTAAACTTAACCTTCCTCTGATTATAATCCCCTCAGGTATAAAGGCAGAAATGTCTAAAATCACAATGAACACAAGTAAACAATTATCTCTTAACATTAAGGTGCAGTGCCTCCGTTATTTCTTTTTACCGTTTAGATGCTTTGTCATAAGGCACTGATGCAGAGTAACATTACCTCTCCATGTTGTTTCAAAGAATAGCACAACGGCGAGCGAGTGTGTCGAGTATAAACACCACCCCAAATGGCAGTCAGCGGTATAAACAAGTATAAACAAGGCTTAAGGTGGTAAAATAAGTTTGTGGTATTACCAGTCTTGGTGGGGACAACGGTCTTGCATAATTTGCAGATGACATTGGTCTGACTACGGTCAGACTTATAAAATCCAAAAAACTGTCATACTGGCGAGCTGACTTGTTTACCTGTTTTATCAACAATTTCCTCGCTTGCTGCGGCACTCATTTTCCACGTATCACTCCACGCCGGTTCTGTTACTGAAGAATCCAACACGAGACAACGATATGGCGCAACCAAACATGATACTGTTACATGATTGGCTGTTAGCGTGTCACTCCCTACATTGCTAGGTTTCCAGAGAGTGAGTGCCTTTGTTCATGCAACCAAACTTACTTCGCAACCTCTGGTTTCTTCCGACGAAGAAAAAAAAATTATCGAACGTTTTATCGAAACGCATTTTTTATTGATATCGATTACATGTCTATCGCGATACATATCGTTATCGTTTTATCGCCCAGCCCTACTTGAAAGTCGTTTTTATCTGTGAAAATTATGTTGATTCTTCCAGAAAAGTGTACAATGCAGCAGTTTGGTACTATAATCATCTGGCTGGACTCCGGCCAGTGGTCATGATTACAGAAGATTGTGACGCTATTTCAGAGTATAGTGCCTTAAACAGCGGAGTGTATGTCATCTCAACTCAGGTATGTTCTTTTATTTTATTTCCTGTCAAATCTGTAGTGTTGGATTGTCAGTATCTTTCTGGAGTCAGATATGTTTAATGACCACTAAACTGTATAACTTACTTTTGTTCCAGCCAGGAGACCAATTTCCTAAATAGTTGTGCTAGTTTCTCATTTATCATATGACTCTGAAGACTTTTTTTCACATAGTAAAAAATTCTTTATTTTCATGTCCAATATCCATTTATTTATTCAAGATGTATGATCAAACTGTCAGGGTTTATTTTGTGATAATGACTGGCTTATCATACATATCCCATTACTTATGTTTAATTCGTCAAAAATGATAAAGAGCTGGGTGTTTTGCATTTCACAAAGTAATCCAAATGGTTTTTAAGTGCAATAAATGAGACCAATACACTTGTCCACTAGTAACACCAGTGAACTCTACTGTAGGAGTACCTGTTAAGTTTCTGGCCGAATGTGGAGGCCGCCCACGATCTGTACAACTCCATTGCTCAGACTCTTCAAGAGCGAGAGAGTGAAGGAGCAGAGAAGGTGTACGCTGAACACCTGCCTGCGGAGGTGCTGGAGGCTGGTATAAAATCTGGAAGGTACATCCAGGTAAGTGCCTCTCAGAGATACTCCTGTTTTTCAGATCTCTATTTTTGGTGGCTACATTCCAACCCACTCTCTCCCCTTTAAGGGCATGCTCAATGTGAACAAACATCGAGCACAGCATGAAGCCTTTGTCCGTTATGAGGGTTCAGCCAGCAAAAATACAGGTATATAACAACATACTTTAATCAGTCGTTACATTTTTTTTCTGATTACTGACACTTATTGATATTGATGGTTTTATGGTCTTTTACCTTTGACCCTGCCTGTGTGATCTTGTGTTTTTAGAGCTAAACAGTGATGTGCTGATTAGTGGAGCAAAGCATCGTAACCGGGCGGTGCATGGAGATGTGGTTGTCATAGAGCTGTTGCCCCGTAATGAGTGGAAGGGCAGGACTATGGCGCTAACAGAAGGTCAGGGGGAGGAGCGGGCACAGGAGGACATCCAGAGTCAGCCTTTGCCCACAGGTAACCATAAGTATATGATGACTACAACTGGTCTAGAACATTCTGAGCAGAACTTGATGATTGACCAACATCAACATGCATTTGAAATTGGATTCAAAAGTCGGAAACCACTATTGAAAATGCTTTTATTTAGCATTTTTCTAATTTAATATATTTTTTAATCACAAATTCTGGTATGTGTTTGAGTGACAATTTTATTGAAGAAAATGTATTGTTCAAATTAGATGTTTCCAAAGTTTCAGTAGGTTTTTGGACACTGCAGCTTGATAGCTGTATAAGTTGTGTCTGTTTTTAAAGAGATATCATTTACTCACCCTCAAGCCATCATGTGTGTGTATATGACATTCTTCTTTCAGATTAATACAATCAGAGTTATATAAAAAAAATGCCCTGGCTCTTCCAAGCTTTATAATGGCAGTGAATGATAAATGAGATTTTGAAGGTCAAAAAAGCTCATTCTTCCAATCTAAAAGTACTACACATGGCTCCGGGGGGTTATTAAAGGCCTTCTGAAGCAAAGCAATGCTTTTTTGGAAAAAAAATATCCATATTTAAATCTTTATAGCCTAAAAAAAAACTAGCTTCCGGCACTCAGCGTACAGTCAACTTGCACTAAAAGAGTAACCCCTGACGCGATGTATGAGTTGCGTAAGCTTTGACGCCTCACGCGTTTCAATCAAAAGGGTTGGGCAACAAACTCAAGCTCCTCTTCTTTTATATATCGGAATCCTCTGACATTTCGCTTTAAAAATTCTCGTTGTAGATTTTTATTTCGTGACTGGTACTTTGTTTTGCTCTATCCGCTGTGTTTCCGTGTTCGTCAACACATCAGGTCACAGATTACTCTTTTAGTGCAAGTCATCTGCCGGAAGCTAGTTATTTTGGCTATAAAGATTCAAATATGATGGATGGATGTACTTTTTTGAGCTTCAAGCTCGCAGGCCCTATTCACTCCCCATTATAAAGCTTGGAAGCATCAGGATATTTATTAATATAACTCCCATTGTGTTCGTCTGAAAGAAGAAAGTCATATACACACAGTATGGCTTGAGGGTGAGTAAATCATGGGATAAATTGGGGTGACCTATCCCTTTAACTCTCTCCTTTTCTGTAGGCAGGGTGGTGGGTATTCTGCAGAGGAACTGGAGAGACTACGTTGTGACATTTCCTCCTCTCGAGGAGGTGCAGTCCCAGAGCCGAAATTCACAGAAGATTCTGGTCATTCCGTGGGACTACCGCATACCTAAAATCCGTATCAGTACACAGCAGGCTGAGGCACTACAGGTGGAGATATAATTCAGTATTTTAAGCGCGTTATGGCATGCAGTAAAGGCTAGATTAATCTAGACTTGTTGCAGCAAGTGTAATGTAATGTTTATAACATTGTTGACACCCTTTGTTAACACTCAAACCTGGCTTTGCCATTACAGGTTTTAAAATATACTAAAATAAAAAATAATGTAAATAGTATTTGAAATTGTAATAGTATTTCACAATATTACTGTTTTAGTGTATTTTTGATCATTTGAATGTAGCCTTGGTGAGCATTAGAGACTTATTTTAAAAACATTTAAAAATCTTACAGACCCCAAACTTTTGAATGGTAATATAAGTCTTGTTCATCTGGCATGCTTCTCTGTGTAGGACCAAAGAGTAATTGTGCGCCTGGATTTGTGGGAGAGTACTTCTGTCTACCCAAATGGCCATTGTGTAAGGGTTTTGGGGAAAGCAGGTGAGCTGGAGACTGAGATTCAGACCATCCTGGTGGAGAACTGCATCCATGTGCCACCATTCTCAGAGGCACAGGTGAGGTCATAGTGTTAGCATCTGAGTTGAGACATTTTGACCTATTAAAAGAGTGAATCCCCAATAGTAGACCTTCCAGAAAAAGACATGGTATACTCCCATAAAATCTTTGTTTTTGAATGTCTCTTCAGTTGCGAGAGATGCCAGTTAACACAGAGGAGAACCCGTGGCAGATGGACAGCAGTGAGGTGTCCTCTCGACGGGACCTGAGAGAGACACATCTAGTGTTCAGTATCGATCCTAAGGGCTGTGAGGACGTGGATGACACCTTGTCTGTACGGACTTTGCCTGGGGGGAAACGGTTAGAGCTGGGTGTCCACATTGCCGATGTCACTCACTTTGTCAGGGAGGGCTCTCTTACAGACCTAGAGGCACGGTCCAGGTATGGAGATTTTCCAGTTTTTCAATATATAGTGGTGGATTAATAGAGTATATTATTGATTATTAATATTAATAATAATTATTAATATTACACATTGATATAAACGTTTAATGATTTTGTCACTTACTAATAAAGAATAATGGTGATTCATATGTTTATCAAATGTCCTTGGTGAATGTATATTTATAAATATTTACATAGCATATGTTAACTAATCAAAACAATTAAATAAGTTGTATACACTACCATAAGTTTAGGGTATTTATTTTTTTATAAATAAATAAATATATATTTTTATTCAGCAGGGATACAAAAGTGACTGTAAAGACATTAATAATGTAAAACAGTTTTTTAGACTAGAGCAAAATGCAAATACATTTTGAATTTCTATTCATCAAAGAATCCTTAATATTTATCATGGTTTCCATAAAAATATGAATGAAGCAGCATAATAAGAAATGTTATAATAAGATAAGAAATGTTTCTTGAGCACCAGATCATCATATTAGAATGATTTCTGAAGGATCATTTGACACTGAAGACTGGAGCAATGATGCTGAAAATTCAGCTTTGCCATTACAGGATTAAATAAAATAAAAAAATTAACAAAAATACAGAAAACGGTTATTTTAAATTGTAAATTGTTTTTACTGTAGTTTTGATCAAATAAATGCAGCCTTGACAAGCACAATGAGACTTCAAAAACATTTTAAAAATCGACCCTATCAAAAACATAAAAAAATGGTAATGGTAAACCATGACCCTAAACTTTTGAACAGTAGTGCAAGTTGATTTATGGTTTAGGTCCCCAGATTTAAAATCCCACCAGATTTGAATCAGCTCTCTTTTCTAAACACAGGGCAACCACTTACTACCTTGCTGACCGGAGGTATGACATGCTGCCAGCAGTGTTGAGTGCTGACCTATGTTCCCTCCTCGGAGGAGTGGACCGGTGAGTAACACAAACCTTTCCCTGCTATTTAAAACTTTGAAAGTGACCCTAATATGCCACTGGAATCGGTGTAGATTTTCATAACAAGGAATCGCTCTGTAATTTGTTCCAGATATGCCATGAGTGTGCTCTGGGAGCTAGATGCTGAGTCTCTGGATATGTGTACAGTTTGGTACGGTCGCACTCTCATCCGCTCCTCCTATCAGCTTCACTATGAGCTGGCCCAGAGCCTGCTGAACGGCGAGGAGGTCGAGGTGCCTGAGCTCGGCCAGCTCAAGGGTTCGCAGCGGGACCAGAAACTGGCTGAGCTCTTGCTGGCCCTGGAGACTCTGACAAGGATAGCCCGGCACCTCCGGGCACAGCGAGATAAGGGTGGTGCTCTGGAGTTAGAGGGGGTGGAGGTTAGGGCTCAGCTGGATGAGGAAAAGAACATTACAGCCCTTGTGCCCAAACAGCCTCTGGAGGTTCATGAGACTGTGGCAGAGTGCATGATCTATGCCAACCACTGGGTGGCACGCAAGATACAGGAGAGCTTTCCACATCAATCTCTTCTGCGTCATCACCCACCACCCAAACAGGAGTTCTTCAATCAGCTAATCGACAGTGCCGAGGCCCGTGGCTTCACTATTGATACAAGGTAAAAAAAAAAAAGTCTTTTGAAAAGTTAATAACTTTTTTTATATGTTTTTGAAAAAAGTTTCTTATGCTCACAAAGGCTACATTAATTTGATGGAAAAATACAGTAAAACAGTATTATTGTGACATATTACCATTTAAGATACATGTTTCCTATTTTAGTGTATTTTAAAATGTAATTTATTCCTGTGATGCAAAACAGAATTTTCAGAAGTTGGAGTCATTACTCCAGTCTTCAGTGTGACATGATCCTTTAGAAATTATTCTAATACGCTGATTTGGTGCTCAATGACCATTTCTTATTATTTGAAAACTGTTGTGCTGCTAAAAATGTTTGTAAAGTATGATTGTAGTTTTTTTAGGATTCTTTGATGAATAGAAATTTCAAAAGAACAACAAACTTTTGTAACATTTATTGATGTCTATATTGTCTTTTTAAACAATTTAATGCATCCTTGCTGAATAAAAGTGTTAATTTCTTTCATTCTTACTGACCCCAAACTTTTGAACCGTACAGTATATATAAATAAAAATAGAAATAAGTATAATTAAATAAATATAGTGCATACTTGCATGTATATTCATATGTCTGTCTGCATTTTTTAAACTAGGTCAAACAGGGCTCTGGCTGATTCTCTGGAGCGAGCTGCAGACCCTCAGGACCCCCTGGTAAACAGGTTATTGAGAATGATGGCCACACAGGCGATGTCTAATGCTCTTTACTTCTCTACAGGATCCTGTCCAGAGGAACAGTACTACCACTATGGTAAATGCTTTTCATTATTACAGATCATTTGAAGTCTCATTATTACAAATTACAGATTTTAAACAGTTGCTTTCATTTTTATAGTATACATAGTATGAATACAATTTCTACCTTGATTTAAAACCTCAATAGACTTGCTATAACTAAAGGTTTGTAGGTATAAATCATGTCTTGCTGTTCATGTTGTTTTCAGGTCTTGCACTGGATCGATACACTCATTTTACCTCTCCAATCAGACGCTATGCTGATATATTAGTTCACCGGCTGCTCATGGCTGCTGTTCAGCTGGAGAAGGAAGGATCACTAAGCAAAACTTTGGCCAATAACAAAGAACTCCAGGAGCTGGCTCAACAAATCAACAATAAAAACAGAGTAAGTGGGGCCATTAGCTTTTTCTTGTCAATATTTTAACAGTGAAATAGTAATGATTTTCTGGGAAATTACCCCAACACTTCTCAAACTCTCACTCTGTTTGTGTGACAGGCAGCGCAGCACGCACAGAAGCAGTCCACGGAGCTCTTCCAGTGCCTCTACTTCAGAGATAAAGACTCCAACACAGATGAGCGCTGTGTGGCTGATGCTGTGATCTATGCTGTCCGAGCTAATGGTTTTCTTGCCTTCGTACCACAGTAATGACCCACTTATGGAATATTTCTTTGTTTTGAACATGGTTTAGACAGGTTTTTATGTTTTTAAGTATTTTATGCTCACCAAGGTTGCATTAAAGTGATCAAAAATAGCACAGTGATATTGTTACATTTTAAGGTTTTCTATTTGAATATATTTTAAAATGTTATTTATTCCTGTGATGCAAAGCTGAATTTTCAGCAGCATTACTCCAATCTCCAGTGCCACATGATCCTTCAGAAATAATTCTAATATGCTGATTTGGTGCTTTTGATTGATTATTATCAATGTTGAAAACTGTTCTGCTGCTTAATATTTTTGTGGAAATTGTGATAAAAACATTTTCAGAATTCTTTGATGAATAGAAAGTTCAAAAGATCAACATTTATTTGAAAAATAGCTCTTCAATATATTATGTTGGACATGATGTTTGATATCAAG
The DNA here is from genome assembly GCA_018749465.1 of Paracanthobrama guichenoti. NCBI lineage: Eukaryota > Metazoa > Chordata > Actinopteri > Cypriniformes > Gobionidae > Paracanthobrama > Paracanthobrama guichenoti. Next base: position 583,540 of record CM031949.1, on the reverse strand, counting down.
CTGCTGTAACACTTTTGTAACCTGTTTACACAGGTATGGTTTGAAGGGAGCTGTGTACCTTAAAGATCGAGAGGGTCAGGTGGTCAGTGTCGATGGAGATGGAAAATGTGAGTGGAAGGCTGGGATACTGCAGAGATACCCTGACAGGATCAGCACCTGCACCAGCACTGGAACCCATACCTTTTACCTTTTCGACCATGTTACAGTAAGTAAATTCGCAGCAATTGTTTGTGGTACCTTTATCTGGACTGTCATAGATATGTGCTTGTTACATCCTGTCTTTTTGTGTCTGTCTCGCTCCCCAGGTTCGTATCTCTGTAGAACCGTCTCGTTGCCATGCCGACAGCTTGTGTCTGCAGCTTATCAGGAACAAGCCCCATTGCGCTGTGCAACCCGAGTCCCAACCAGCTGGTCGTGGTCGTTCTGAGCTGGTTCAAGAAGTGGTGCGCTGGGCAGAAGAGGCCTCACTCCAGGCAGAGGAAGAGAAGGGGAGGAAGCCTAAAATGAGCAGGGAGGAGAGGAAGTTCAGACAGAGCAAAACGCCAAACCTCTATGTCCTGTTACAGGAGATCAGTGAACTTGCCCTGCTCGATCTGTCTTTATGCCAAATCAGAAATACAGAGGAACAGACTTGTACTGCATCTTCTTAGCTTTATACTGCTGCTACTACAATAGACACACAATGCTCTACACAGGTTTTGTAATATTTGCAAGATTTATGCCTGTCATGAAGTTCAGCTGAAGTGTCCAGATGTGAACTAACAAACAAGAGTTATGCTTATGAACCCTGGCTCCTTAGCATTGTCCAATACTTGATTTCATAAGGTAAAACATTGGGTCTTCCTAAAGCGATTTGATGGGAGATTAGTTCTCTAAATGATTAATAAATAATCTAGGATAAGACCACAAATAGCATGTGATTTACATGGGCTTTTTGTGCCTGAAATCCTTTAGGCACATCTGTAAACTAGTTTGAGGCAAATGAAAACAACCTTCAATATTTTTTAAGTAAGCATATAGACTTCCAAGATGTTTGCATTAATGCTTTCTATTTTGATAATGTAAAAATGTTAAATATTTTTAGAAATAAAATGTATTTTTGGATGTCAGTAATGTTTTACGGTCTGTATTTATTTTCTCCTTTGATTCTACAGAATCAAAATGCTAGACACTTATCTCCAGTAACGGCTTGAACTTTTGCCCAGATTTTGAGTTGAAACATTGTCGAGATTTGGAGCCCGTCGACAGACCTCACAGAAAATCATGTATTGTATGATGTGCGCAGACTTTTCAAACACATTGTTTTCATTTGTCATGCCTCTCCTGACAAGATGCACATTTCTGAATGAGTTTGCAGTATGCATAAACTTGAAAGTCAGGTAGTGTGTGACCCTCATCGTTTAGTGCATGATGCATGTTTTCTTTTTTTTTAAATTTTAAAAGTTGTGTAGTGTTTTCCTGCCTTTAATCTCACTTCAAATATAACTGCATTATTACATCATACATAAAGAGTGTGCTATCATCAACATATTTATTCAGAAAATCAAAGCAAAAATTGACACTGAAACACTGAAAAAGTCCTGGAAATGGTGATAATTAAGATCATCTGCAAAAAGGAATGTAAAAAGGGGTTCTCTATGAACCTGAAAATAAGATTATGGAAAAATGTTTTGAATACAAGCTAAATATTTCAAAATCCTCACAGAGGATAAAAGACAGTACAACCAAATGAATGTCTGAAAAACCAAAGGTGATCAATGCCTGGGTTGGTATTACAAAACATGCCAATGAGCTGCAGTAAATATTTGACATGACTGGGAACATTTTATAAGGTTAAAATGTAAAAAAGTTTGACTGATTCAGTAGCTACTAGCCAAAACCCTCAATTTATTTGTAGTTCTCTTTGTACAAACGGAGGATTGGTTCAATTGCTATCATCGTCATCAACTATGCCATTTGGAACAGGACTGGCACACTCATTATCATTTGAAGGGGAATTAGGAAGTACAGCTGGCTTTTCTTTGAGTGGAGTTTGGTTTGAGATGCTCTGATTGAAAATGTCCTGACTCTCTTGACTGAGGTACTGTCCTGAAGAACTGGTGGACGGTTCATCTGCATCTCCCTGGATGGAATTTTGAGAGGATTCTGGGGAAATAATAAAACAAATTGTCAAAAAAAGCTAAACAAAAATGAGACTGAAGCAGCTGAATCTTAAAATGTAATATGAGCAAATGAGAGAACTTGCATTCTGATCATAACACAAACACCCTTATATTAAATGATGATGACGTCATAATATAAAATGACTCCACACACCTAACTGTTTCTGCTTCGCAAGTCTCCTCTCCAGAGCGAGCTGTTTATTGAGCTCTATGCGCCGCTGCTGTTCCTCGGTCAGAGAGGCTGGAGCAGGAGTAGAATGGATGAACGGATCTTCAGGGAATCCTCCGTCTCCAGCTGGATCAGACTCTTCTGGTACTCGAACCTCTGCATCCTCTGGAAGGGTGTAGAAAGTCAGTGAAACTTCAGTTTTACCTACTTCTTCCAACAGTAGCTTAAAGAGCCAATATTTGAAAAAATCATTACCGACGTAGTCCTCATGTGTTATTGGCATGTCCAGTCGAATTCGTTTTAGACATGTCTAATGTAGAAAGAAAGTACAGCATTAAAGGATGCAGACACCTTCTATTAAAGACGTAAAATATCATATATTAATGGTTTTTAACTTAGATCAACTCTTCCTGGGTTAATTATTGTCTGAGGAGGTGTTCACAACAGGATGTTCTTGCGCTAACTGAACAGAAATTGACTGTAACTCCCATATACCATTGCTAAAAATCACACATTCGGTAAGAAAAATGTGACAGTCATGGTGTAACAGAATTTTTTTTTTTATTAATTGCACTCCCCTCTCTCCTATCCTATCACTTCCTGTTATAAAGGCATAATGCCAGCAATATAACTTTTAAATGGAAAAAAAAAAGCAGATAATAAAATAGTAAAAAAATATATATATATATATATGCATAGCACAGATGGAAAGTAAAGACACATCCTGTGTGAACCTAGGTGAGATTGGAACCTTCATTTGGAACCTCCTTGGAGCTTTCATTTGCATAGCAAAGACAGAAGTCTTACCTGAACTTCTTTTTTGCTTCCCAGGCTCTCTACTTTATCAATGAACTCTTCAAACTGCATTTTAGGATAAAGACGATGGGCCCAGTTCTCCATTTTCTGCATGAGGAGTTTCAGATTCTCTGCCTGAATCAGAAATTAATGAAGAAGGTGACCATTGATAACTGTATTCACACATCACTCTGATTAATTTATAAACACAAAAACATTCCTGGAACAACAGCATCTGTAGTCATACAGCAAAGAATTCAGGAGTATTTCAATATTCCACAAACAATTGAAGTTGAAGTGAAAGGTTAGCCATTACCTCATGTCCTTTGCCTTTGAACTTTACATTGTCAAATAAAGTACGCAGAGCTGGAAGACCCTTTTCGGAAATCAACCTAAAAGTAAGAAGAGAGGAAAAGAGGAGAACTGTAAACACTGGAGAAATTCAGTCATACTCTGTCCTCTAAAATAAACAAATTATTATTATTATTAATTACCAATTAACTGCCATCTGGTGCAGTACCTGTTAGCATCCAGTTTCGGCCGAGGCCTCTTCACGGTTCGTCTTTTTGCCACTGGCACTTCTGCTAGTTTTGACACTTCTCCTTCATCCTCACCTGAACACACAACAAAATGGGTTTCATTTACAGATTAAACTCAAAACAGTTTTACTATGTAGAGTATGAATATCGAGTGGGGGTTCAGTCATCAGCTGGCCTGCAGGAGCCGCCACTGACAGGTCAACTGACCTGCCACCCTAGTTAAGACAACTACTGAGTGAATACAGATTTACTAATTTAGGCTTATTCAATTAATATAAGTTACAATAATGTTTTTAAATACTTAGTTTGATTCACAACTGACTGTTTGGTTAATGCCGCTCAGTCCAAGTATTCTAATGGATCTTCTCTTTTACATGATCCATGTTTTAGAAGGATTTATCCCAATTAAAGCAGACAAATGAGCAGGATACATTAATAGTAATAATACAATGTTTTTCCTTGCAGCAAGTGTTAAACGGGAATGCGGTAGATTTGGTAGGGGACACGTCAAACTTTGAGCACTAGAGTATCTGGCTGGACTGAACGGCCAGTGTAAGCGTCAGTAACAAACCAGTCGGGCCATCTCACATCTCCAAAGCAGCAAGTGGAAAAAAATCCCACTGAAATGTTTATTTTAAAATGGTTAAGATTGAGAAACAGACCCTCTCCATTGCCAAATGCATCCCTCTCAAGGTTCCCCCGGCCAGGCGATGACGGAGGAGGAAAAGGAGGGAAAGTCTCGTCCTCTATGTGCTCATAATCTGGCATGTCAAACAGGCCATTTTCTAATGGATCGATCATGGTGCACAGGATCCTGTAGAGATAGGAGCATATGATCAACTCTAGAACATAAATACAATTTCATTTTACTTTCAATAGTGTTCACCTAAATTAAGTTCAGATACTTCAGCTGTTTTTTCCTCTTTTGTGTTTTTGAAAAGGAGGATGTTATAAAAAAACATACAGTACAACAATAAATCTAAATTATTGAAGTGACCGAATAAACAAACAGCAAGAATCATTGGTTTTCTGGGGGTGATATGGTCAGGTATGAACTTTATATTACATTTCATATTAATTTATGAATTAAACAAATGTAAATGTATGTCTAAAATGCAAACCAATTCTAAATGTGGTCAGTCTATTATTTAGCTTTATTAATATTTACAATCATAAATTGTTAGAAACAACCTCTCACGTCGGCACCACAATATTGTATCAGTAAGCCTTGCTAGAATGTCGCAGCGAGTTGTTTACAAACAGAAAGCCAATCATAAACTGCTTCAGTAGTTCTCTCATTAAATATTCATGTTGTACTGTCGCAGAAACGCGCAGTTTAGTCTGTATCTGACTGAAACAAAAGGTTGATCAATTATTGGGAAGATGAAAAGACACTATTTTTGCAGTACGTTTCAGAAGCCTTAATACACTCAGAGCAGATCGACAGTGTCACTGGCTCATCAATTATGAAAATAAGAAACATCCTGGGTTTAAAAGTATAAAAAGTGCATATACAGTACAAAGCAAAGTCACACGATTCAGTTATTGGAAGTCATTCTTATGCCATCGACTTATCGATACTTGACTAAAAGCACAGCACACACACAGCGATAGTTTAGTTGTAGAATTGAGCAGACAAGTGTTAGAAGACAGTAGTTTGATTAATGTCACAGCAATTTGGCGCCAGACAGATTCAACAATACGCACTACGCCCTTGGTTTCGCCCATGACCGGATATTAAGCCCAACCGATGTCACTGTAATTTCGGTGAAAAGGTGAATATATCAGTGCGGTCCGGCGAACTTACTGTGCTGTCAAAAGACGAAACCTCAATGCCAACCGCAACACGAGGATATTCAATACCGTGCAGAAGGTGCAGAATCAAAGTTTCTACCGGCGCCCATCGCCTCAGCCAATCAAATGTCTGATACGGCGAACGTCAATGGTTTTGCTACGTCTTTTTTCGTGTAACGGATGTGAACTGCGACGTCTACCGGCTCGGAGCGACTGCAACTTTGGCAAGTCTGACCAAAATTAAATGATACTTTATTAGCTAAATCCATCAAGAAATCGCTTAGTGGTTGTTTTTTGCGAGAGGTTACCGATGTCACATCAAAATATTAAAAAGAGATATAGGCTAATGCAGGGTTTCAAACTTTATTGAAAGCACAAATATCATACATGTAGACCTTAAACTGCAATGTATACATTCGTAGGTGTTTGAATCACTGTATTTTAGCATTATAAAGTTTTACAAACACATTTATTATAGTGTTTATCGTATGATTGTATTATTATCACATATACAAATGCCATGCTAATGGGGTTAAAAAATTCTTTCAAAAAGTTTCAGAAACTCTTTCTCACCTCATATTCAAACATGCAAACCTCAACTTATCCTCTGAGTAATTTGTTGAGTGATGTTTGGATGGTCCAACAATTTATGAACACAGAAGTACATTTGTGGACCATTTTATTTGAAGGTACATGTAAACGAAGTCTCTGCATATCGTGATTATTATTAATAATCAATAAAAAGAGAAATGCTGTGAAATGTGAAAAAATATAGTTGTGCAAATGTGAAGCAGTCAGTTTAATATCCGTGTTCTCAGCAGAAACATCAGAAAAACTGCGCTGAGGAGAATGCAGAGAGTGCACACAGTGGGGACGACAATCTCCGTGACCATCTCCATGTGGCTGATCAGCGGATCTGGAAGAAAACACACAGGTAAGTCTTAAATGGCACTAGCACTGCCACTAGAACATGTGATACATGCCAACCTCCAAAAATGGCAACATTTCGGCCCTGTACCTAAACTTCATCATGCACAGGCCAAACCTTTGGCATATCCTTATTTTCCTTGGATTTTCTTCTAGCTGGAAGGGCAAACAAAAGAAAATTCCTGTTAGAAAGTTACGTTATAGTTTTCTTTCTCTATATATTGTGCTATAGAATGTAATATAAAATGTAACTTGAGACAGAATTTTCTTTTATTTGCCACAGCTAGATCACTGCCAGTGTACTGACGAAACATGCTACCTATCAGATTGTGCTACCAACAATATATTTGCATTGTTTTAAGGGTAGGGTAGGTATGGACGTTAAAAAAGCCTCAAACCAAGGGAATATGATGCTGGTAGCTAGTCTTAAGACCATTATCCTACCCTGTACTCAAGGTCCTATCTTGTACTCTGTCTTGTCTCGCTCTCAGACTTTTGTTTCAAGACCGGTCAAGACCACAACTGCTGGGATATTACTAAATTGCCTGTGCATTGTCTGATTTATTTATTAACATCATTGTTGTGATTGGATGTAAAACTTACTGCTTCAGATGCAATCAATAAATTAATAAATTAATGAGGGATTGTGTCAAAAATGTCACCAAAATTAATACAAATGCTTACAAAATTCAAGATGTTGCTGCAAAAAAGTACTTGTATGAGATCTGGATTTTTATATTATAATGTGACATAATTAAGTAATATCATGAGAGCAAGAGAGCTGACTGTAAACATGCTATTGCTTTTATACAAACATTCAATAAAATATTATTCTCAACATTATTTATGCATTTGTAATTTACCAATTCAGATGCATCCTCAGTCCACCTCTGCAGTTCAAAGATGAATTTTGTTGTTTATGATTTCATTTGATTGGTAACAGCTCTGAATAGTGTCTTATTCTAATTATATTTATTGATTAAAAATAAGTAATATCTCAGGGGGTAATGTGGATCTTTATGAATTTAAGGAGTGCTGGTCTGGTCTTCTTCTCGTCTCGGTCTCGCCCTGCCTTGGTCTTGGTCTCAGTCTTGTCTTGGTCTCAACACATTGGTCTTGTCTTGACTTGGTCTCAGGTTTGGTGGTCTTGACTAAAACGCTACTGGTAGCACAATCTGATAGGTAGCATATTCACTATCGATTTGTGCTACCAATCTGTTTTAATGGGAGGTAGCACAATCTGAGCCCAGTGGGGAGTGAAGTAAGCAACAGTTACACTAACCTGCCGCTAGGAGCTGGTTACTTGAGGTGCATGTTTCCAGTGCCTTTCTTTTCCAGCTTTCAGTCTGTGGTAAACATTTTCCAACTTAAAAACTGCATAAGATGTTAACTGAGACATAATATAAAGTTTGCACAAAAAAAATGCTCTTCTTGACTCATTAACATTAAAACATTAAATTAGTATTACATTATATTGCTAAAGTCGATTTCCGATGAAGTCATACCTCTCTCTGATTGGGGAAACCATTCGAGCTGATGATGCGCTTGTAGTACTGAACTGAAGCTTTTGGGTAGCGTGGTTTATTTTTGGTCCCAAAATCCACATAGTACAGGCCAAATCTTTCAGAGTAGCCCTCATCCCACTCAAACTTGTCAAGCAGTGACCAAGCTGTGTAGCCTTTCACATTCACTCCATCTTTAACCGCTGAATGAAAAGAGGGGAAAAAAGGTTTTATTTATCAGCGTACGAAGAGCAATATGATTTGGAGCTCTGTAGAATTTTTCGAGACCTAACGCAGTCACATGGTCAATCAGTAATCAAGTTTATTTAAATTTGGATTTGCATGTTGTCAATGTTTTTGCGAATCATGCCAAATGGGTCAGTTTATTAAATCTAGTCTAAGACAGTGGTTCTCAACCTTTTTGATTTACAATATTCATATGCCCCATTAATGGTTAAGAGATTTTCTCTGGTATTTCATATGTAATTATGACAATGCTGCTTGTTTAAAAACTCTTTTATTAACAGAAACTGGGAGCATTGATATATTAAATTAATTGAGCATGATTCATTTTGTAATTCAACTAATTTGGTCATTTTTTAAATATAGTTATAAATAGGAAAAAATAAACATGATTTCAGTTTACAATAGTTTTTTTAGGTTTAATTATGTAATATAATTAAATATATTAGTTATAATATTAGTTATATTTATGGGATATTTTTGCCTTTATCTTTATAGAACAATAGAGAACAATGGAATTTTTAATACAAAGTCATACTTTGTAGCCCTGGCCCCTTTGAGCTCCACTGGTCTAAGAATATTTAAAAACAGAAGGCATAGATTCCTCTCTTGATTCTGACCTTTAAACATTTCATTTATGTAATCCCTGAAGTACTGCATTCTCCAGTCATCACACAGTTCTGTGCACATCATCTTCTCTGATACTCCATTTCCTGTCACGTAAATCATGGGGTCTCCATACTGTGTCTAAGAATACAAAAAGATATATGAGTCATCAATGTGCTAGGCTACTTGTTGTTGAGTTGTTAACAGAGATGTGTAAATGTACCTTTACAAAGCTGAGCAGACGGCGGAAACCCCATGGCACAGAGTAGAGCCACTCTGATCCAGGGTCAGGCCACTGTGGGTCCACCAGCTCAGCCAGGTCACGGTCAGTGAAGTAGCTGTTTCCACGGTTGGAGGGAAAGTTTTTTTGTGTGATGTAGCGTGTAGTGAAGTGACTGATGCCCAGGAAGTCACAAGTACCTCTGATGTAACTTTTCTCGTGAGGGCTGAAAGTAGGCAGGCGAGAGCTACTCAGGCCCTGCTGGGCACTCTTCCTACCTGCAGAAATAAAACAGAAAAATGCTGACGAAATATATCTAGGTAATATTTAAAAAAATATATTTATTTGCCACTTACCTATGTAGTCTTTCATTATTTGAGGATAGTCTCCATTAAAGAGTGGCGTGGCAAACCAGCCCAAGTGGAACTGAACATATCTTTCAGCGGCTTCTATATCTCGCTGATTGGTGACATCCACTGGTTCTCCCCAGTCTGCTGACAGGGAGATGCCCACCATACCTGAAATGGCAGAAACACTTATACCAGTTTGGACCTTTGTGCCTTGACGCATTAAAAGCTGAGTTCAGTATCTGAAATTTGTCTACCTTTCTGCTTGTTTCGCCATTGGGTGTCGTATGTGTGCCAGACCTTAGCATGAGCCTGTCAGTGCAGCAGAGGGTAAAAGTGAGCTTCAGTTCACTACATTTGAATTTGTATAAGAAGAACAGTGGTTTTAATAGTTGATCAGTCTTTTTTGAAAAGCTTGCTATCCCTAAGTTAATGCTTATATGATCATTTGTGTTTTATCATTTATATTTATCATTTTTGTCTTTGCTCATATTCAGAGAATTTTCTGGTTTAGAGTATCCACCTTATTTTGCAATGCAGACGTGAGCTATTTTCTGTAAATGTGTGAGACTTCAGATTTATTAGCCACTATAGGTAGATAACTAGAAGAATAACAAAGTGCAGTAAACAGTAGAACTATTTGGGATACAAACCACTGTGTTTATGATTATGATAACCAAATTGCAATATCAAACAGCATAACAGCTGTTTTAGCTTAAATTACTGGATCTGATACCGATAGCAGAAGTTCCAAATGGCCGCACATGCAAAGTGAACTTAGCATATGAATTATGCTGCTCATTTATTAGGCTATTAGACTACAGTGGACTGCTGTGGATTTTGATCACCTTAATGATGTTGTGGGCAGCATTATAGGGACCAGTACCCTCAACTTCAGACCAGGAGCATGTTCTCCAGTCTCATATCCCTCCACTGCAACAGACTGGAAACATGGGAGGAATCTTTACTGCCAGTGTAAGAATGGACTTTGAACCAGATAATAAACAGATTTTTCTCATACAAGTCCTGACAGGAATTGTTGCTATATATTATTATATATATATATATATATATATATATATATATATATATATATATATATATATATATATATATATATTGCCAAAAGTTTCAGGACACCTGCCTTTACATGCACATGAACTTTAATGACATCCCATTCTTAATCCGTAGAGTTTGGCCCACCCTTTACAGCTGTAACGGCATCAACTCTTCTGGGAAGGCTTTCCACAAGGTTTAGGAGTGTATTTATGGGAATTTTTGACCATTCTTCTAGAAGTGCATTTGTGAGATCAAGCACTAATGTTTGACGAGAAGGCCTGGCTCGCAGTCTCTGCTCTAATTCATCCCAAAGTTGTTCTATCGGGTTGAGGTCAGGACTCTGTGCAGGCCAGTCAAGTTCTTCCACACCAAACTCGGCCAAGCCAAACCCCTAAAAAACAACCCCACACCATAATCCACCAAACAGTCAGACAAGTACCGTTCTCCTGGCAACCGCCAAACCCAGACTCGTCCATCGGTTTGCCAGATAGAGAAGCGTGATTCGTCACTCCAGAGTACACGTCTCCACTGCTCTAGAGTCTAGTGGCGGCATGCTTTACACCACTGCATCTGACGCTTTGCATTGCTCTTGGTGATGTAAGGTTTGGATGCAGCTGCTCGGCCATGGAAACCCATTCCATGAAGCTCTCTACGCACTGTTCTTGAGCTAATCTGAAGACCACACAATGTTTGGAGGTCTGTAGCTATTGACTCTGCAGAACGTACCATGCTTGAATTCACTGAGTTCCTGAGAGCGAGCCATTCTTTCACAAATGTTTGTAGAAGCAGTCTGCATGCCTAGGTGCTTGATTTTATACACCTTTGGCCATGCAAGTGATTGGAACACCTGAATTCAGTGATCTGGAGGGGTGTCCCAATACTTTTGGCAATATAGTGTATATAAACTTAGAAAGGGCTTGAAATGATTCACTAATATTGTGGAATTTCTAGAGAAAGGCCAAGTTACTTGAAATTTGCATGAAAATAAGTTATGATGATTACATTTTTATTGAGTTGTAATTGTAATAGCGGACACTATTTTTACAATTCTTACCCAAGGATTGTTGAAGGTGATCCAGTATTTTACTCGATTGCCAAATCTCTCAAAGCACAGGTTGGCAAAATCGTTGAAGAAGTTGACCATACTTGCATTTTGCCAACCTCCATATTTTTCCTCCAGAACCTGTAACGGCACAGGTATTTTGAAAATTAAATCAAATTGAAGTATACTCTAATGTACTCTTTTGAAAGAAGAGTATCTGAGTATTACATATACTACATACAGTTGAAGGTGGATAATGAGTAGAGTAGTATATGTGAATTCACAGTATTCATAAAACAGTAACAGCGAAAAGTACCCAGATGACTTACTACTTTTTACAATGTGATTTTGAAGTGCGCATCCAATGGACACTTTACTATCCCATGAGGCCACAGGAGAGGATTTATGAATGGCAGAGAATGACTCGACACTGGCAGATGTAGTACTTCCAAAATTACCCACATTCATACTATATATAACATACTTTTTTAAATGGTCGCAAAATACGTTTCAAACTAATTGTAGTACCTACTAAGCAGTATGCGATTTCAGACACAGCTATTGTCAGTGAGGATTTTGTTTTACCTGAGGTAAGTCCCAGTGATAGAGCGTCACAATCGGCGTGATTCTGTTCTCCAGAAGCATTTCAATCAGGTTATCATAGTGCTGTATCCCTTTCTCATTGATGTAGTCAGCTAAAAGACAATCAGTAAAACGTTTGGTAATGACTTTTGAACATTTGGTAATATATTATTGGCATTAATTGTAATTACTCTTAATGCCACTGGGCAGAATCCTTGGCCAGGAGATGGAAAAGAGATAGTGGTTCAGCTTCATGTCTTTCATCAGTGAGATATCATCCTAAAACATACATTAAAAAACTCTTAGAACCAAAGTATCTACATACTGTACATCATTGTGCATTTCTGATAAAGTAAATCAAAGCACCTTGATTTTATAATAGCCTTCACAGGATGAGTCACCAGTGTCATTCCGGTCAATTTTCCCTCTCTTGTGGGAGAACACATCCCAGATGCTCTTTCCTTTTCCATCTTTATCCCATGCTCCTTCTGTTTGATATGCTGAGCTGCCAGCACCCCAAGAGAATCCTGAAAATGTATACATACACACTTTTATATATAAAAATTATATAAATTAGGGTTAATTTAATGTGTTAAATTAATTAGTTTTGGAAAAATAACGTGTTTAAATGATTAGCACTTTTAACACCCGCTCCGCCCCAGACCTTACTTAGGGCATCTTACATTTATTTCAAACAATTGATTGGTGATGAACATGATGCAGAGCGTCAACCACTGGTCTTTATAGAGAACAACTCACTGCATGATGGAGCCTATAGAACGCAGTTAGAATGCCCCTAAAATTCAAGATGCCCCTGTATGAGATTTTGTCTCATATTTTATATCATATGATATAATGCAGTATTACTTAAGTAACGAGCACAATATCAGTATCAAAAAGTGTTGTTTTTGTCCGGAATAACAAGAGTGCAAATGTGCTGAATTTTTCCAATGAAAATATTACCTGTAAAGCCAGAGCAGAACTTTGCATCTACGAGCAACACACAGCGGTGTGTCATTTCTGAATGAATCCGCGTTTTGAACGAATCTCTCCGATAATAACCAACTGCAGAACAGCAGGTCACAGCAGTCTGAGGACAGCAGCTCCAGGCCAGCAGTCTCATGGCCCATTTATAAAGAGAGCCATTTACTTCATTCCTGAATTAATCAGTCGTTTTTATTTTAGGGATAGTTTGCCCAAAAATGAAAATTCTGCTTATTTAAATTTCACCCTCATGATTCAACCCTGTATGACTTTCTTTCGCTTATGGAACATAAAAGAAGACATATTGAAGAATGTAGCTATATTTTGAAGAAATATATCTAAATACCAATTCAGATCCACCTTCTAAAAAAAAAAAAAAAAATATGTGTATGAAGTAGAATATTTGTTTCTACTTCATAGTACTACTTTTTGTACTATTGTATTATTTTATATCATTTTGCGTATATGTATATGCATTCATTATATAGAATCCTGAAAATGAATGATTTCAATAAAATGATATATGTAATTTTATATAAAAAATATTTTTATGAATTTGTTTTTTAATGTTAGGATTATTATGTGTTATTTAGTCAGTGTTATTTACCTGCTTTAATTTTACTGTGGTGTAAATATAATGTAAAAGATTTTTTCTACCATTATATATACTGTATATTGTTCTGTATATTTTAAATATTTGAGCTTAAAGAACACACATCTATTTGCTGTGATTTGTAAGTGTTATTTGCTTTTATGAGTAATGCTTTACCTGAAGGAAATGTGCCATACTGAAATGATCCCTTTTCGTTCTTGGTCCAGTCAAAGTCTTCACTAGACAAAATGCAGGGGGCCAGTAGCAGAATGTGGCATATCCTCAGCACACTGTGTTGTGGCATCCTCTTATTCTTAGAAGTCAGTTTTTCACCATTAACACCTGCACAGATAAAACAGACTCTTACTTATACCTGCACATCTTCGAAAAATGTTTATTCTTGCAGTTGCTCTTAAACTTTATATCAGTCATCCTCATTTCAAAAATAAGTAAACATACTCAGAGTGGTCAGTTCTGGAGCTGAGGCATATCAATGATGCATCCCGAACTAAAAAGCCGTCACAATCCACATGCAATTGCCTGAAAATGTCAAAAATAAAAAATAAAAATTCCAAACCCAGATCAGATCAGGTGAATTAACTCTCATTTCAGCCAGCTATAAGACAAACTGATACAAAAGGCTACCAGAGACAAAAAATAAGTCAGTTTGTCAAGAGCTGCCAATATAAAAGACATCTCAAAAAGTATTTATCCTGAAAAGAGGAGATGTGAGTTTCTATCTGAAGGAGAGAGGATGAGAAGATGATTAAAACGCTCCCTTCTGTTCACAGGAACCAGCCGCTTTGCCCTTTCTCGTGTCTCTCTCTCCCTCCTCTCACCCTCTCCCACCACCTAGATTCACACTCAAGCACATATACACGTATACCTGCTCCAGGCCTCACATTTGTCTGGACTGGATTCCACTCCAAAGTGCCAGAAGGTTTCCTAAGCTTCTGAACTTCATTCACCCTCACAAAGCTGCCCGGTGCCTGTGCGCCCGCATGCACAAAACAGTAGCGAAGCATCTAGTAGATCCGAGCTCCATTCAGGAGCCACACACAGGCCCAAATACCCACTATTCAAATTCAGTGGGCTGAGAGGGGAAAAGTGCTGCTCCTAACATGTTTTATAGAATTGAACATTTGACTCTGTAAGCAAGTTGATGTTGGTGTGGGTGATGCATTTGCATTTTGGCCCCAAAGGAGAAATACAAGTTTATGCCATGAAAAATTTTTGACTTTATTCAGAAGCATTTCTGAACCAATTCTGCATTCTTTTCACAAGCAATGTCTGAAACATCTAATATTGCGTAAATGAACGTAATGTTCTTTTATAGAGTGCAGAATATAATATATAAATTATATAAAAAATATTTTATTATATAAAATATTTGCATATTTTCCTTTTTAAATACTACTAGAATCCAATTATGACTGATCTAGGATAATCAATACAGACCAATATTATATAAAATATACAGATATACGGACAGATCTCTACATATGAGTAGCTGTCATTGTTTGAATGCTTATTGCTTTATGCATTCAAACAATGTTCTACACTGTAAGCAATATTTTTTACAACATAAGTTGTAAATAAAACAAAGATTATTCGAGTTATTACAAGAAAATACCATTTCAGTCTTTCTGTCTACATTAGAATTTCGTTTTTTTTTTTATTATTTGTGAAATTACTAGTAATTTCTGAGTGAAAATCGTTTAAATTCTTTTGCCCCAGTTCAAACACGAATACAGTTATAACATGCAAACTGCGTTGTAAATGAACTGTGAAAAGAATGCTGAATTGTTTCAGAAAGTGTCGGCACTGCACTCTTTAACTGTATGCGTATATGTTTGTGTATGTGTGTTTAGGTGTGTATAAAGCAGAATTTTTACAATGTATGTTGATTTATCATGTGAACGTGTGTTGTCTTGCATGTGCTACTGATGTGCATGTTTTAGCTTTTGTACTATATGTGTATAGTTTCTGTATGCACATATAGCTAAAGGCTTTGACAAAACATAGCAAACTGTATGTGTTTAGCATATCAATACACAGACAGACTACAGAGAGAGCAGCAGAAAGAGTATGAGCATTCTAGCACTCCCTGTTTCTATGTACCTGCTGTATTTAAGGACCATCTTAGTGGCCACCACGAGCTGACATGAACATCTTTACTAAGGTCCCCGGACTAGCCCAACAAACCAGGTATGTTTGCGGTGCATTTGGAAGCAAGAGCAACACCACAATTTGTGGACTGAGTTTCAACCAGATCTGCACCTCTCAAGAGGGCTGTATTAATCATTTCAGAAAAAGCATGTAAAATTCAGAACAACATCCGTTACTCATTGCAGTCTTGTGGAAGAGAATACATATGTAGTTCAGATCACATCCATACCATTAGGAAAGTCCTGAAACAACATACTGTTATGCTTTAATAGGCAAACTGATTTGTTCCACACATACGTTGTTATGCAACAAATTTAATTTAAATGTTATAAACATTTGGAAAGAAACTCCAAACAGTTCAAAAGCTATGTTTCTAGGCTTCTTTCATGTCATATTTTTGATTGTTGTTGTTTATGTGTTCTCTGTTGGAAAATGTGCTAAGAATATTGGATTTTTCCCTAGCAAGCTGGGGTCTGTGCTCCAACGTGCCTTCTACGGGTCCAGTGGGAGGGTAAAAGTTTATTTTGACATTTATCTCTATATAGCGACTCACTGAGTTTGGTGCTGATGAGTAATATATCAGTATGATAACTGTTTGCTACTCTTTTGATTGCTTCTCATAAAGTTTGGTGGTGCTTTTAGGAAAAGCCACTTGGAAAGTTTCATATATGCTCTGAAAATTCTTTTAAATCCTCTGTGCTTATTAAATACTATATATATATATATATATATATATATATATATATATAATATTCAAGTGGGGTTTTTTTAACGTTAGTTGTGTTTTTCAGGTGACCCTTTTCGATCAGAGGAACTTTGCAGGTCGGCGACTGGACCTGACCTCTGACTGTCAGAAATTGAGTGAAAAAAACTTTCCCGACAGATGCAATTCTGTCCAGGTGGAGAGTGGAGCGTGAGTACATGACGGTTTGGTATCTTTTATAAATCTCTCTTTAGCATGAGAATCCAACTCTTTAACAGTGTAAATAAGTCAGAATGCATGAAATAGCATTAGAACCCCCCTTTAATGGTCGATATTTTGAAAAGATTCTAAGCTAAATTGAGTCATTTTTGCATTGTTTTCCCCCCTTGTAATGACATTTTGCTAATTCAAGCCCATTCAGATATGTTTTGAATTTTCACTATGAAATATGTTCATATGTAGATGGGTAGGATATGAACATGAGAACTTCCGAGGGCGTCAGTACCTGTGGGACATGTCTGACAGGGGGGAGTACAATTGCACTGATAAGTGGTGTGCTCAGGGTGACCTCATCTCCTCTGTTCGTGCTGTGAAACAGGTGAGACACATTTAACTATAACGTATAACTTGAATCAATCTTTGTCATTTCCACTGGTTGAAAAAAACACCCTGAAAATCGTAAACCTGGAGTTTTGTTTTATTACTTTTGTTATTAGGACACCAACCCTCCCCGTGCACAGCTGTTTGAGAGGGCAGGTTTCTCAGGCAAGAAGACAGAGCTCCATGATGACATCCCCAACCTGTTGAGCCGTTACAGCCTTAACAGGGTGTCCTCCATCAGAGTAATGGGCGGAACGTGAGTACAAGTTCACTGATGCTAAAGTACTTGGATATTTATTCTGTTCTGTATATAGTCAGTATTGTGTGCATATTTTTGCAAACATACTTCCCATTTCTCTTTCCTGACCACAGCTGGGTGGTGTACCAGGAGCCGAACTACAGAGGAGCACATTACATCCTGGAGAAGAAGGACTACAACAACTTCTCTGACTGGGGTTCTCAAAACAGCACTGTTGGCTCAATTCGCCGTGTCCGCTTCAGCTAAACAAAATCCCCCGAAAAACACTCACACCCGTCAGCTCTTTATACAAACACATGCCAGCTCTAAGTGAAACAAACCCTCCAGAAGACCTATTTTAGTAATAAACTGATGAAAAAGACAAATATTGTTTGTGCTTACATTATATAACAGTAATTACATCATTTATCAGGTATGATAAAGTTCTTCAACAGCTCAAGAGCTTTTTGGGTGCAGGAATGAGTGTTGTGTTGCCCTCTGCTGGTGAAGCACATCATGCGCATTTGAGTTTCTGCAATGTCAGCCTGTCTGTTATACTGTTACCTGGCATGTCAGAGCCACCACCATCTTGAGATAGTCCCAATGCACAGATCCGATTGAACAGTACTCTGTTTTGTCCTACTGCCCTGATGGGACGCATCATTAGACGTGGGATGCTAATAGGAACAGTGAGCTCACGACTTTGCCCTCTCTTCTGTGATCCGAATCCTTTAAAGAGCAGCTGTGAAGCTCATCTGTGTATATTTGAGCATACGTCGAGGAATTCACACAGGCTTTAGCTCTGTGTTGGACTGACAGACACATGCTGCCGTGCTCTCTAAAGGCCGGTGAGGTATTTCTGTGGGTCGTGGGAGTAGCAGTTGCTGTGGCCCGGTTGTGCCGATGACATTGCGTTACATATCTCTCACGGTCACCACAGCAGCCTGGAGGTACCCACCAGTGCAGAAACTGCAGAGGGGTAGAAAGAATGCAAACTGATCAAAGAGAAGGATGTACAGGGGATGAGAGAGAGCCAAGAGTGAAAAGAGGTTTATGTGACTATAAACAAATGTTTAGCTCAACCATTATGTTAACTACTGGCATTTTATTTACAAAACTAGCTTGTTTCCATTAGTGCTGATGTTACTGTTACCACTTCTGTTGCTGCAGTTAATGTTGATCTTATACTGTAGAAGACCTATGACTAAATGATTCCACAGGTTTAAAAAAACAAAAAAACAGTAAAAACAGAAATCCAGTAATTAGAGTGAGATATGAGTCTAGTGAATAGTATACATATAATATAATAATGTAATATACATTGTTACATTCATATATTGTATAAATGAATTGTGAATATTTAAAATTCATAAAACTGATTTGATATTTCAGAGAATCTGCTGAATTTGAAATACTAAATCTCACAAAAATGTCAAATGTTTGGTGTTACAAAAGTTTTTATTAAAAAAAGAAAAAAAAGCTTTTCTTTTGAAATTTTATTCATCATAGAATCTCCCCAAAAATGTATCTCAGTTTTCCACAAAAATATTGAGCTGTTTTCAACATTAATAATAATAAGAAATGTTTCTTGAGCTCCAAATCAACATATGACACTGAAGACTGGAATAATGACTGCTGAAAATTAATTAAAAAATATATGTATACATTATATTTTAAATATATTAAAATAAAAGTTATTTTAAATTGTAATAATATTTCACAATATTACTTTTTGACCCCAAACTTTTACAATAGTGTATGTGTAGGCAATAGATAATTATAGGCATATATATATATATATATATATATATATATATATATATATATATATATATATATATATATATATATATATATATATATATATATATATATATATATATATATATATATATATATATATACTTTTATTTTATTTTATTTTTTATTATTATTATTATTATTATTTTTTTGGAGGTCATGGCAGGAAGTCCATCACAAAACTATTTCCCTCTGTACCACACATACATACACACAAACAAACAAACAGTCAGAGTCTGACCTTGGAGGTGGCAAGGCCTGTTGAATGGGAAGGATCCTATGTTACTTTCCAGTAAGCCAGTTGGTCACAGCTGATATGGTAAACTAATTGACCACCCATACACAGCATTCCTCTTGCTTCAAACCCACACACACCAACACATACACAAAACATTTAGGCCTCCACATGGCAAACCATATGTCAAGTTTTAACAATCCCACATTGACTCCCTCTTTCCCTTAGTGTTCATATGGTATAAGTTTGCACTTACAAACATACCACACATTGGTTGTTCTGTTTGTCCTCTCTAATATTTTTTCTTTTTCTCTCTGTGATTACTTTTACTGTGATCCATAAGCCAAACTTCATAGATTACCAGTCCTCATGTTACATAATTACAGTACTACGTGACAGAGTCCCAAACAAGCACACACCTCACAGTAGAGCACACCTTAATGGCAGTTATTATCTCAGTCTGGTTTGGTTTCGTTCACACAGTATCGCAGAGTGTTTAAATGCTTAGGAACTTCCTTATGAAACCGCTTCTATCCAAATGTGACCTGCATCTTCTTCAGAGTGTCACAGTAAAAACTGACATTCACTCCCACTCTCTCAAGCGAGGCACTAACAGACATGAATGTCACATTGTTTTTGTCGATCCAGTCTGGGGAACTCCACTTACTTGATTTTGGCCCAAGAGAGAAACTGTATTGACACTAAAGAGGTTTAGACAGAATATTTAACAGGATATGCTGTTAAAATAAAAAAAGGGGATTTTTCTTGTGTTTCCCCTTTCTTCTATAGCAGCTATATTTGTAAATACTTTTTTTAGGTAAGCACTACTTAATGGAAGATAGTGTAATGTTGTAGGTATCCTAACATATTCTGTCTGTTTTGACTCATTTGCAGTGTAGATAACACTTTGCCAATGCACAATGTTCTGTCTTGCGCTCTCAGCCTTTTTGCTTGGTCTATGTTACAAAAAGATGATCTCACCAGAAAATACCCTGCAAGGCTTAAACGCAAAATCTTTTATGTCTGACAAGCTATTTCAGTATGATTATCAGGGAAATCTTGATGGTACATGCCACTTTGCAGCGTGGCGTCTTGTTTCAACATGTTTTTGGTCAACAAAGAAGGGAAATGCCTGGGGAGACTGCATACTCAATGCTAATGGCATATCTATGTTTGAAGGAATTTCTCCATTATCTGATAACAATATCTGATAGGAGGCGCCAAAAGAGGTTTTACTGGGGCACTCTTGCTATAATGCCACTAAACATTTTCTTGATCACTTTGATGTGAAATCAGTGACTATTCTAGTTTTGCACTCATCATACTGGACGGTTAGTACAATTACAAGAACTAGTTTTAATCAGCAGATATCAATATTTTCATGCACTTTTATCACTTTTATTAAATATATGGTTTATTGTGAGTTTAAAAGTTGAAATTGTTTCAGAAAAAGCATTTCCAGATACTAATGGTAGCCTACCATTCTCCGTGTAAATATTGCCATGAGATCTTAACATCAGTATTGCGTTCCTTGCAGTGGTGTTCCTCAAGACCCTTGTTTGAATTCTCAGGATACTTAGGAGACTCATGAACTCATGTCTAGGTGGACACGGGGATGGCCAGAGGCTTTGACCACAGTCAATAACAAAGAGCCCTGGAATCTTTTGTCTTTTGTCCCAGGCCCTGGTATGAACTCAAAGCTTGGACAGGCCACCACTGTGGCCACCTATGAACCACAATTATCACCAATGCTCGCACACATGCACACTGGACCAATTAAACATCCCGTGCACTCACCTCCATTCAGCCAGCACTAACAGCTTGGCAGTGATGCCAGGACTGACTCCCTCACTTCCCTCTCACTCATCAATAATGACTCTTTGAGCAATGTGTGTGTGAGAGTATGAGCTGAGAGGTATTTAAAGGGCTGCCAAGTAATTACCTAAACAACACATTTCCTGCTATACAGATTTAAAAAAACATCGACAGTACTTCAAAATCGTGTCAAGATTTATTAGACGACTTTCAGACATTTCAGAAAGTGATGATACATTTCAGCAGCAGTTAAATCTGGAAAAGAGTGAAGTAATACCATGAGTGAAGTGCCTGACGGAAGCCTTTAAGGTTCTATATAGAACCTTTTCTTCTAAGAGTGTAGTGATTATTGAGTATATTTCTCTCATCTGCGATTTTTGAAAAACGTTATTGAAAAGTGGATCAGACCGTGCACTAAGACACACTTGTAGCCAATCAGCAGTAAGCATGATGGGGGAGGAGAGAGAGCTCAGTGCACAAGACAGACATTAGCAGAACTACTATGTAAAGAGAGAAATTGGAAAAGAGGTAAAGGACAGGGGAGTATAATTTTTAAAAGAAAGGTTACGATCAGGCAAGAATCACCCGCGTTAATATCGGAGAAGCTTTCCAGCACTCTAAATGCCTTAAAGAGCAGGGAGGTCTGAAAATGGAAGTGAAATGTAAATGTGTCCTCTGCATTTAAACCATCCAGGATGGGTTATAGGAGTAGTGAACACACACACAGCAAACCATGGACACACACAACCAGAGCAGTGGGCAGCCATTTTTTCTGTGGCACCCAGGGAGCGATTGGGTGACCTTGGCCAAGGGCACTTCAATAATTTCCTGCCAGTATTGAGACTCGAAACCCACAACCTTTGGGTTACCAGTCTGACTCTCTAACCATTGACTGCTTCTACACGATACATGAGTAACCTGGTTTTGTTGAGATTCACAGAAGTAAGATATGCTGACTTTTGTTTGAATATACTTGTGTGTCATCTTCACTTGTTTGTTCATTTGCGTTATTATTAAGCTATAATAAAGCCTTGAACGTCTATACCTTCTCCAGCGCATCGGCTCCCAAAGTGTGTCCGAAAAGTAAGATAACATACTCCTAATATATGGTTCTTTTGGTTCCCTTTTTAAGGTAGGGACACACCAAACTGACACCAAAGAAATAGCGCTGATGAAAGTCGACTGTGTTGTCACCTCACGTCGTCTGCGTCGGGGCAAAAAAGCTGCACTTGAACACACAGAGAGAACTACAGCCGACTGTCAACTAGCATGCGCGTTCTACGCCTGCATGTAAATGAGACAACTGTCTATTTCTGCAGATATATTGGTCATTATTCATCATTCAAAAAAGGAAAATCAACACAAACCAACGTAAAATTGACGTAAATGACATAAAATTAGAACAGCCTTCTATCTATATCGTTTTGATTTCTTTGCTTGCTGTTTTGCTGTTATTCTCATGGCCAAAAAAACCTGATGGCATCCAATTAGAGGCAACTGAGCAGAACACACTGAAAAAACTAAGTCGGCCAACGTTCAAAAATGGCCCGACATGTTTTTTTTTGTTTTTTGGATGGAAGGGATGACTTTGCAATTGAAGGAGTAGAGGAGCTAGATAACAATTAGACATTCAACCTGAATTATCGTAGTAACACAAATTGCTTTCACTTATTGATGACATCATGCCCTCAGGTGGTAGGCATAGTCCGCCATAGTCGTTGCCTGTGTTGCATAGCGTGTATGTGAATGTGGGTGCGGAGTCATCAAGATAGGGGTGGGTCCCTTTTGGGTAGGGGCGTGTTTATTTTGGTGTTTTCAAATATCAACAGCGTTTACCAGAAATCGCTTACTGTACCTTTAATTTAACTCTATATTTTTTTAAGTCGTGGAAGCAATTATATATTTTTTTTTTTTTGCTTGTTTGTTTTTTGCTATGGTCTTCTACTTGCTTCTATAGTAGTTTACCCTTCTTGTTCTAAACCAGATAATGTGAAGATGCACCGCTGTATCAATCCACACAGGTAAAGAACAGCCTACAGCCTACTTAATGGCTGTGTCTTAAAGCTTAGGCAGCTGACTTGTTGCCTTGCTGCCTTATAATGTGAAGGTAGCGTAAGTGTTTACGCATGAAGGTACCTCACAAATCTGATCTCAGACAGACTTCTGAGGCAGCATCTCGTGTAGCCAGCTGATGACTGAAAGTCTGGACTCCATAGCCGCTTTCATTGGCCAAGGGCCGCCCAGAGGCCGTTTGACTGACATGACTGATAACCAATCACAAAAAAAAAAAAAAAATATATATATATATATATATATATATATATATATATATATATATATATATATATATATATATATATATATATAACATCAATGTCCCTACAATAACAGACAAGTGTTTAAAACTCTTGGGCGTATTTTTAAGAGTCTATGCTGCAAACTTTACATACTTCACATACTTTTGAAAATCCAGTGTTTAATTGATAAGCACCCATTGTCACAGTATGACAGCTTTCTTCCATGAGGGGATTTGGCAGCATCTTTTTTTCCAGGTGGAAACTAACACAACTGGCGGCACTTTGTGTCTCAGTTATCGATTGGTGGGAAAATGACCACAGATAGATCACTTAATTAAGTACTATAATGTTGTTGCCTTGTTCATCATATTGATGCTAGCCCGATTTGTACATTGTCGTGGACTATTTTTTTCTTGGCAGAAGATTTAAAGGGGTCATGAACTGCGTTGTTTTATTGTTTTATGATGTTTCCTGGGGTGCACTTATAATGTTAGAATGCTTTTTACATAAAAAAGTCATAATTTAGAAATAAAAGGCATTTACTACCCTGATTTTAGCCTCTGCTCTGAACGTTTTAAGGGGCGTGTCTGCTGTGAGAGTTCAGTGTAAACGCCCACTGCTGTGATTGGCTAACGTCTTTGCATATGAAATAGTATTACTCTCTCTTTTCGAGCATTTTTACTATCACAACTCTCATGGTTAACTAATCGTAAAAAGTGTTGCATTACATTTAGACCTATGGCGTTATATTTAGATCTGTGGTGTTATATTTAGATCTATGGCATTATATTTAGATCTATGCCATTATATTAAGATCGTGGCATGAAAGGTTGCAGTGATGATCATTGTAGCCGATCACACACATGTTGTGCGCATTAAAGCAGTGATCTCATCATTGCAACTCAGTTTCTGTACACTAACGAATGCTTTCATCTTCACTAACAGTGCAAACGTGATATAGTTAAGAGATTCGTTCGGGAGTCACTGATAAACTCTCGCTGTTTGATTGACAGCTGCTCCAGTGATTGCAATGGGAGCTTTCTTTGATCGCTTTCTTTATAGAATTATAATAACAGATTATTTTCATCCTACTAAGAGAAACAACGCAAGTTGACATTTAGTCACTGGTTTGATTTACTGACACAGACAAAGAACATCTGACTGTACATGAATCATTACATTTCAGATCAGGCATTAGAATGAACACTGTTACTTACATGTTGCATTACTGTCGAGCCCAGGGACTGCACAATATTATGTAATCCTCAACGGCATGTTTATTGCTTTAGCTCGATCTGGTTTAACACTGGGCCTATGTTACATGTGCGAATCGGTGGGCGGGGCTAAACAGGCAGTGATGAAGCAGGCGTTGATGTTCTTCTGCAGAGGTGGTGTTTCACCACACTCAGACGTCACAGCCCGGCATATTCTGAGATCGAGTGTTTGTTGGGCCTGGTGTCTATAAAAGCTTTTCTTTGACTAACAAGGCAGTTTTCAGCTCTGAAACTTATAAAAACTCAGAAACTTTTATCTATCAAAGGCTGAATGAAAAGTTGATTTCTCAATTCATGACCCCTTTAAGGTAGAATATAGGCTACAGGAGATAAATAATTGAATATTAAATTTTATATTAAATATAGATAAATAATAACAAGTCAATTTTCATATCCACACGTATTATGTCACCCTTATGAAACATACTCATATTTAGCGATCATTGATACATATAATTTTTATAATTTATAAATTCAATTGACAACATTTCATTTACTTGAAAATGTTTCAAAGTGAGTGAGACATCACATCAAAGATTGTGAGTTGTATTTGCAGCCTGTCAGGGTAGCATCTGAGCTTTAACCCCACCTCTGCATACAAGGCCAATGTCTGTTTCCAATTTAGAGTGGATGCTGGAAAACAGCCTTTTAAAAGGGCCTGAGCATGTTTGGATGTTTACATTTCAGTCCTTCCCTTCAGCGTGGAGGCTGCTTGAAGGCTGGGCAGAAGAAAGAACCCAAAAAACAGCAAGGAGTTTTTAAAGTCTCAGTACTCAGTTACCAGAGTCCTGCGCCACCCACTGAGCCCCTGATCCTATCAAACACAAACACAGGCCAAAGTGGTTTACTCAATAACACAGGCATGCCATAGCCTTCTGCCTGGCTGCAGAGCTGTGCACTACCAGGTCATTTCAAAACCCTCCATACTTATTTAATGCTTCTTCTGGGATTCTGTGTATCATTTTTAAATGGCGCTGAATATTTTATTCAAAGCACAGTCACAAAACCCCAAGATAATAAACAGATTATTATATTTTTATTCGATTTTAGATTTTATTTGATTCATGCATGAATTCCGTTGAATTAATTAGACGTTTTTGCATTATTTGTTATGAATACAATTTAAAGACCCCCTGCGGTGAAAATCAAGTTTTTAAATGTTGTTTATGTCTATATGGTATTTTTGATATGGTTTAAGACAAATCATGTGCAAATTTGTAAGTCAACACCATTGTTGAATATTTTCTCCTTAAAACTGCAGTAAAAAAATAAGTGATTTGAAATCGCTGGTGTTTCTTACGTCACAAAGTCATGTCAACAAACAGGTGGGCTTTAGCAAATCATCATTACTCTGCTGTGAAGCAGGGGAGACTCAAGAAAAGCCAGGTTATCCCAGCATATTTTCTGTCTATATGAAAAATCGGGTACATTTAGCAATATAGCAGGTGAATTATGAATACGATGTATGTTACGATGTTATGATGAACTATATGCCTTTCTCCACTGATGTTCTATGATGTTCAAAGCATTTCTAAGGATACTGATTGGCGCCACTGAGATGGTGAACGGTAACATGGTTTGCGTAACATTAGCAACACATTATTTGCTGTTTGATAACGTAGTCAAGCAAAAGTCTAATCATATTAATTACCGTTATGTGTCCGATATTGTAGAGAGCAATATATAAAATGTATTACCATTCTGAGACATGGACTTGTATACGAGCCTGTATAATTCACTCTTCTGCTTCTTTTTCTGAATCAGTTTCTGGTTCAAACATATATGGCTGAATTAAACCAGTATTTTCATGCCATTGTGCAGCATTTACTACAGTAAAGTTGATTGAGTGGATAACTTAGTCCGAGCTGGTGTGAGGGGAGTGAGTGGAGGCGGAGTTAATTTGCATATTCATGGTCCTGTGTATACTAAATGAAGCAAGGTGGAGTTACATTGAAGCTATTTTAAGGCATGAAATATGTAAGTTTAGTGATCAAAGATTATTTTTAAGGGATAAACTTATTGACTACTGGGGAACTTTAAAAACTAACAGTTCTAGTAATAATGCTTCATCCCAATAATGAAAAAAAGCAATAATGTATAGCCTTCGTTCTGGTAAGTGCTTTGGGCAGTTTTGGGAATAATGTGTTGCCTTAGTTCTGGAAAGAGAGCTCTGGACAGTCTCTGGCCTGCTCCAAAAGCGCTTATACTGACCCCATTATGGGCGTATAACTGTGGATGCTTAAATTAGAGCTGGTCTGCATTCACATGTCATTGCCAATCCCAGCTATGGACTCTGAGAGGGACCATGAAGCTGTAATCTAGAGTAATCTTTGTGTGTGTGTGTGTGTGTGTGTGTGTGTGTGTGTGTGTGTGTGTGTGTGTGTGTGTGTGTGTGTGTGTGTGTGTGTGTGTGTGTGTGTGTGTGTGTGTGTGTGTCTGTGTGTCTGTGTGTGTGTGTGTGTGTGTGTGTGTGTGTGTGTGCCAGTCATGGGCCCAGGGAATAAAACCGAGTGCAGTTTATCTTAGGCACTTGGAATGACTTGAAACTTGCCAGTGCCACCATCTTATGAAATATTTTGTCTTTCATAACTTTAAAAAAAAAGTAACAGTTTGTAGTAAACCGTAGTAAATATTTGTATACAAGCTTATGTGGTATGCTTTACAGAGACACATATGTGCATATTAGAGAAGAGAAAGAGAGAGAGGAAAATATGTAGTTCATGCATGTGAATATTATTCATATTTGAAGTAAGTATATTTTGCCCTGGATGTATGAAGGTCCAAACAATGCACTCTAAACTATCATAATAGAACAGCCAGACTGTCTGGACCAAGATATCTTTTAGAAAGCTTATACTTGGATTTCATATCAAAACTGGTCCTGAACCTACTGATAAAGCTTTATCTGTCATGCTCTGCCCTGGGCCACTCAATGTATGCCTTTTCTTATCTCACATGAATGATAATTATATGATTGGCTACTGCTCTATGTCACGGATGCAGGCAAAGGAAAATCATTGAAATTGCTTGAAAGGAAAAAAAGAGTTCATAGAGAAGATTTGATTAGTTGTGTGAGACGCAGCAGAACAGAAACCCTGAGTATGTCTTCCTTTTTAGAGAAGGGCCTTGAAATATAACTAATATAAATGTTTGTTTCTTCGTTCATTCATAAATGAATAAAGCTTTGCTGGGCAGTCATATGCCCATATGCAGTTGTTACCTTAACCAGCTACTTCTGCCTGATTTGACTCTTAAAAAGAATTGCATTGGTGTATTCATGGAGGCTTATTCAGTAATATAAAATCATTATTTGACCTGAATAAAAATGGTTAATTTAGATGAGGTGCATCTTAAATATTCAACTTTTTGATGTTGATACCTGAGACAAAAAAAAACTTTGCATCTGTAAACCTCTCTTCTGTATTTCACACGTTTCTGCCTCAAATCCTCTCTCTCTGCTCAGAGCCAGGCAGGGACAGGAAATTGAGAGCGGACCTGGTAGTGGTCTGGCCTCCCAACCCTAAACTGCAGAACCGCTCGCCTTTGAAGTTGAGAGAAGAATCACATGCAATTACTTGCGATATAAACCACGTTCTTCAAAAACAGATCCCCTCTCTCTCCTTCTCTCACTGAGGGCTTACTCTTTTTTTCTCTCAAGAATTATGAACTAGTGGGAGAGTTGTTGACTCGCCAAATGCAGGGAATTCAATACAGTAATCAGGGAGAGAGATTTAGAAATAGTTGAAAGAATCACACCATAAAAACATCCCACCTATTCCCTCCAGAAACATGCAGAAAAAACACGAACACACAAATTCAGTGAATTAATTACCCATAATAGTTATTCCCTATACATTCAGCCTTCTTTAGAAATATGAAACTGTCACACATTTGTGCACAACATTCGTGTCTCTCTGAAGACCAAGCTGTGTGTAGAAAGTGTCTCGAGTCTGGTAAGTAAAGGAGTGGAGAACTTCCTCAGGAGAGAAAGAATGCAAAGTATTCCCCAGATGACCATAGTACACAATCAGAGAAGAGGAAGAATAGAGGAAAATAAGTCTCTCTCTCTGTCTCTCTTTCCATTCCCACCCTTTTTAAAGCATATAGACGGTTTGCATAATGTTTTATCCTGACAATCACTTCTTTGGCAAGTGCAAGTCCACAACCCCAAATCCACCTTAATTTCTTCTATAGAGGTTAAATATTACACTTCTTATTAGTTCCACCACTTTAGGACATAAAGCCAAATATGTTTATTTTAATAATATTGTATGAGAAGTATACACTCACCTAAAGGATTATTAGGAACACCTGTTCAATTTCTCATTAATGCAATTATCTAATCAACCAATCACATGGCAGTTGCTTCAGTGCATTTAGGGGTGTGGTCCTGGTCAAGACAATCTCCTGAACTCCAAACTGAATGTCAGAATGGGAAAGAAAGGTGATTTAAGCAATTTTGAGCGTGGCATGGTTGTTGGTGCCAGACGGGCCGGTCTGAGTATTTCACAATCTGCTCAGTTACTGGGATTTTCACGCACAACCATTTCTAGGGTTTACAAAGAATGGTGTGAAAAGGGAAAAACATCCAGTATGCGGCAGTCCTGTGGGCGAAAATGCCTTGTTGATGCTAGAGGTCAGAGGAGAATGGGCCGACTGATTCAAGCTGATAGAAGAGCAACTTTGACTGAAATAACCACTCGTTACAACCGAGGTATGCAGCAAAGCATTTGTGAAGCCACAACACGCACAACCTTGAGGCAGATGGGCTACAACAGCAGAAGACCCCACCGGGTACCACTCATCTCCACTACAAATAGGAAAAAGAGGCTACAATTTGCACAAGCTCACCAAAATTGGACAGTTGAAGACTGGAAAAATGTTGCCTGGTCTGATGAGTCTCGACTTCTGTTGAGACATTCAGATGGTAGAGTCAGAATTTGACGTAAACAGAATGAGAACATGGATCCATCATGCCTTGTTACCACTGTGCAGGCTGGTGGTGGTGGTGTAATGGTGTGGGGGATGTTTTCTTGGCACACTTTAGGCCCCTTAGTGCCAATTGGGCATTGTTTAAATGCCACGGCCTACCTGAGCATTGAGCAACATGTCCATCCCTTTATGACCACCATGTACCCATTCTCTGATGGCTACTTCCAACAGGATGTCACAAAGCTCGAATCATTTCAAATTGGTTTCTTGAACATGACAATGAGTTCACTGTACTAAAATGGCCCCACAGTCACCAGATCTCAACCCAATAGAGCATCTTTGGGATGTGGTGGAACGGGAGCTTCGTGCCCTGGATGTGCATCCCACAAATCTCCATCAACTGCAAGATGCTATCCTATCAATATGGGCCAACATTTCTAAAGAATGCTTTCAGCACCTTGTTGAATCAATGCCACGCAGAATTAAGGCAGTTCTGAAGGTGAAAGGAGTTCAAACACAGTATTAATATGGTGTTCCTAATAATCCTTTAGGTGAGTGTATATATATATTTTTTTTTTTTTTGAGAAACTTCGGGGGTTAGCATTTTATTCCTGTTGGCTTTTCTGTGTAACTTTTATTGAATTGTTAATAAAATATGGTTTGTTTTAGTTTGACTTGAAAACAGGACAAAAATATGATTAATAAAAGGATGAAAAAAAAAATGTCAGCGTACATAGCGATAATCATAGTATCACTATGATTTAAAGGACAATGTTGTTCTGTGAAGCATTCAAGATATAGTGTGCTGTGATACAGTGCACAAAAAAGAGCCACACGGGATCAGTTTACTCACAGATCAATGAATGTTCAGTCCAAAGACACTGCAGCGTTTTAAGGGGTACTGAAATAGTACCTCAAAATACCTCAAAAATGCAGCCTCGAAAGTAATTTTTGAGTTGACAGTGATCACTGAATAAAATTTAAGTCACATGATTAACAAAATAAAGAAATAACGGAAAGAAAGCTTTCTTTCTTTCTTTTGTAGAGGAGCTCAGTTCTGTTTTTCTTGCTCCATGGCAGAGCCGAAAACATGTGCATTCTTCGTAAACTTATACTCAACGTTACTTTCAAAGCAGAGGGTTCTTCCTGAAAGAAGTAGATTTTCCCTTAAGTCTCCTTTCTACTCTGTCTTTCTTGCTTATCTTTGAGGAAAAGTTTGTCTGACCCCTGGCCAGACTCAGTCAGGCCCGTTTCCTCACCTTAGTGTTGTGGATCTTGCTTATTCAAGGATGAAATACATGTGAGTTCAGACAATCTATTGTTACCATTTTGACAATAGACCATAAACTTTACATTAAGTTTGTAGAGAGAGATAATAGAGAATAACATTGTGTGTTTGAGCAATGTAAAAAAGCCTCACATACAGTAAATTAAAGAAAAGTATATTAATGAAACATAACCATAATCATTGGGTTATCTCAACATGGGAAGTCAAGGAGCATTAACCCAGTCAGATGGACTCTATAGCAGTGCATGAGCGTTGATGAAAAGCACCAGGAGAGACGCCCTGTGGGTGTCTGGTCAATTGACAGTGAGAAAGTATGTGTAGCTGCTCAGCCCGGGAGAACAAGTGTGTTTGTGTATGGAACTGAAGCCCTTATCTCCAGCCTGTACTGACGCCATAGTCTTCCTGTCTCAAATCTCCTCCATTGATTTACTCTCGCACTGCCTCTCCACCCCTTGCTCTTTCTCTATTTCTCTTTCGCGATCTCTCACTTAATTCAGCTCACCCTGAGGAGCCCTGCTGGCCCCTGGAACAGTCTTCTCCCTTTTCCGTCCTCTTTTCTCTCTCTGCGTCCCTCCTGGAGATTAGACGTAGTTTTTGTACCCACTGACGTAAATACCAGTTGGCACAGATGCACGCAAAGTCTATTACTGTTGATGGGACACGCCTGTCTCTGGTTATGCAGGTTTACTGATGAACACAAACTGATGAGCTTGTAATCTTTATATCTGTCTGTCTGTGTTTGTATATCTCTGTCTCCGTTTTTCTTTCTTTTTTTCCTCTGAAGCATACTTCAGTCTCAGCAGAGGTCCACCGCTGTTCGTGTTTTTACCGGTGTTATTGTAATCATTTAGTGTTTTGTGCCACTGTGAAGATAATAGTTCTGAAATGACTTGGCATAAGATAACTTCATTTGCATTGACTGTGCTGCACAAATGCAAAGTGAATTGCACGCTAAGTGAAGTAACTCTTTGTTTACTCACACAAGTAAGAGTATGAGCTATCTCTCTCTATCGTCTAGAAGTTTATGGCCTGTTCTGTCGGCGCCAGGCGCTCTGAGACTAGACTAGACTACAATCAGCTACAGCAACAGAGTGGCCTGATCTCGCTGAGTTTCTCTCCCTTTCCTCTGTTTTCAGCCTACTTCCTTCCTCGGGTTCTCAGATATTCTCTTTTCCTCACAGAGGCAACAACAGGCATGCTTAAAAAGCACACAAATGAGTAGAAGTCAACTTTGCAAAACAGAGACTGTTGTGTATTCAAAGAGGAAATCTTTGAATTATGTACTCCTCAGATATGCTGCTTAGCTAAGAATTCACTTATAGATTATGAGGCTTTTTTTTGTTGTTGTTGAAATAAACAAGTTTTGGTACATACAAACATAGATAAATAGATGCAATTTAATTGCTGGCTTAAGTAGTGACATCCTGCAGTGATAACTTTTCTTTCTGACCATTTTTATAACAATAGTGAGATCTGGTCTAGCTTTTCAGTTACTCTTTTTGCAGGTTACATTGTTATGCCAGTAAGTGGCAGTAAGTGAGTCATTTGAATAGTTCACTAAACTGCTTCATTTAAAAACTCTGATTTATTCAGGAGCAAAGCAAGTGACTATGAGAGAGTCATTTAAAAAAAAAAGGGAATCATTCTGGAACAAATTAATGGGTCATTAAACCATTAACTACCAATTCAAATAAACTGAATCATTTAGTGAATCATTCAGGAACAAAATGCCACAACAGTGTGTTGCAACGGTTCTGTGGTGGCGTTCTTTAATACAATTTCCACAGTTAAAACATACCAAACATTGAATCAAAAATGTAAGAATCAATATTAACTTGTGTTTTTGTAACTGTTATATATTAGCAACATCACACAAATGTGCATGCTTCCTTCAATTTCTTCTTAAAATGGCCCACGTTGCCGTTGATTATCTGCGGTGGTGATGGACATAACACACTCACAATATATTACTGAGGAAGAAAATCTGGTTGAAACTCATAAACCTGGTTAAAACTCTTATAATCGAAAAAACACTATTATTGCGACAATTTAAATTGGTGGAAACAAAGATGTTGGTACAGCAAAATGATGAATCATTTATACAGTGAATGTTTCCAAATAGTATAAGTAGCAATTATATTACAATTTTCAGCAAAGTAGAAGAAAATGTCACATTCTGCTTTTGTTAAGGATATTCCAGTTTTGTTTAATATGCACATACTCCTGCCACGTAGAAACATCTGTCACATTTACACAGCAGACATTCATTTAAGTCTCTGGCTGTCTCCTTGTCTACACCATAAATGAGGTTTTCCTTGCCGAAACTCTGTTTTGACTTCCAGAATCTTCCACAGGAGACAGATTACACTGCTAATGTCTGTCTGTGGCTACAACTTCCTGCTACCATAGACCACACCAGCAGTCACAAATCAGCACCTTACAATACTGCTAAAACATCTTCACATTGTCTAAATTTGCATTCAATTTATTTGTAGATATTTTCTCATTCCATCTAAACTCACTTCTTAGTTATACTCACCCTCTGAGAGTTGTTGTTTTTTTTTTTTGTCTCTCTAGGGCATTTAAGCAGTATAGCCGTCTAGTATGTAATATGCACACAAGGAAAGACCTTGAGGGGATGTGAGTGCCGTCCTTTCTGTCTCCCACTGTCTCGCTTCTCTCCCTAAAGTCCATTAGGAGTAAGGGGCTTGTTGACATGCTATTCCTGTTGGGTCTTGCTAGACCCCATCAACAGGAGACCGTGTCTGTCCAGACTGGATGGACTGGGGGTATTTTGGGCGGTGGTTTGGTGCTGGTCTTTCTGTATCTGCTCCAGACCTCTGCTGATAGATTATCTAAGAGACTTTATGGGAGTAGCTGCAATTATTAGCCTGACGCCAGGCTACAACAGTTATCACTCCCTCTGATAAGTGAAGGGAGAAAGGATTCTGCCACTGAAGTAGCAGTGGAAGAGCAAATGCAGTTGACAATTTGCAAAAGTTTGCAACATTTACTTAATGTGCAAAATATAAATCATTCTAAATGTCTGTTATGTATGCTAAATATTATTCTCCAGCGCAGAAAAAAAAGTGCTTAATACAAATTCTAAATTCTCAAAATAATAAAGATATATCATATTGGTTTAATCTTCACAAAGATAGCAGACACACCAGACTTGTGTGTGTGTGTGTGTGTGTGTGTGTGTGTGTGTGTGTGTGTGTCTTGCAGTTATTTGTAGTCTTGTTGGTCTTGCAATTATTTCAATATTTAAATGTATCTATAATAATTATTATTATAATAATAATTAGTGTGTTATAATAATAATAATTATTATTAGTGTTTATATTATACAAATATTTATATTCATCATTTATATTTTGTGTGTATATTTATTTGCAGTCTTGCTTGTTGGTCTTGCAGTTATTTCAATAATAAATGTATCTATAATAATAATAATAATTAGTGTGTATAATATGAATTAGTAGTAGTAGTGTTTATATTATACAAATATTTATATTTATAATTTATATTTTAAAAATAAGTAGGCCTAAATAAAAATGAATGATGCAAAAAAAAAAATTGAATTCTGGGTGTATTTGTCTAACTAGCGATAGGCTACTGTCACTGAGAAGTTAGCAGTTTGTAATACTTTTTTTTTTTCGCTGCACAATCACAGCCATTACAGCAGTAACATGTTGGTGTCTTGCAATACGCTTTTTGTGCACAATCACAATCACTGCAGCCGTAACATTTTGGTTTCCTGTCGCTGGCCCAGCGCGCGCACACACAGAGGTACATGTTGCTCCTTTAAGAGTTCGGAAACTTGATACTGTGTTTGCGCAACAATCAGCGCGGCTCGCAGCCGCCAAAGTGTCTAGACGAGCACATGATGGGAATCAACCAATGGCTCCACTGCTCTCCTCAGGGGCCCCGTGTGTGTGTATCTGAAGAAGAAAGAGAGCGAAACGGTGAAAGAAACCATCGAAGAATCCCATTAATCTCGCCCGAAACACGGAACGAAACCTCAAGACATTACATGTCCATCTATCCACCCGGAACGACCACTTTGCCGTCGCAACAGGATCATTTTCTTCCGCGAGGAGCGCGTTAAACGTCAATAAGGATTATAGTGAGATCCATTCATGTGCTCGGCGTCATTAAACTGCTGCAGAAGGTTTGTTTGAAAAAGGGGGTCTGCTTCGGAGAATAGCGAAGATTTGTTCCTGCATATCGTGCATTTATCGCTGTTTTTCAAGAATAAAGTTTATCATGTTAACGGGGAATGTTTAGAGACTGGATGCACCGCTCCTCACGTAGTGCACTATCATTACAGCCAACCCTTTGCTACAGTGTTGATATATTGTAGCAGTGGAGTCTAATGTTGGGCTTTGCTCAGGCTCTGTTCGGCTGTGCATGTGAGCACAGATCATTGATGTCGGACAGCGAGCGCACGAGCGTTTGGAGTCTCCGCGGTTCTGACCAAACATAGAAAAAACGGATGCAAACTGTTTAAATTGTCGTATGTTCAGGACGAGACGCTCGGGTCTGGTTCGGCGACTCTGGAGAAGCCGTTTGGTCACCGCAGGTAAAGAGGGGGGCGATGGAGGTCTGGATGACTGGATTGACAGCAACCCAGAGAAGATCCCCAGAACGGAATACGCACTGGGAAACAATGCGGGCTCTTGCAGCAAACGCGTAGAGGAACGCGGGGAACCGGGGGTCCTTATTGAACAGGATGGACCCCTCGACGAGGGGAGCGAGGGCAGGACGGTGACATGCTGTTTGTTTAAAGACCTCCCCAGAGGCAAAAACCGACTCGCTTGTCGCATGGAACATAGGAACCACAACAACTATAGCAGTTTGAGTGGCAGGGAACTGAAAAATGGTGCCGTGACCGAGCAAGAACTTAAGAAGTGCACTTATGCGTTTCTCAGAAAGTTGAAAGAGAAGTCTCTGGATGTTTTACTGGAAGCTGTGGAGACTCAAGGCGGGATGCCGAGTGGATGTGTCCTGGTCTCACAGACTGAAGTGCGCATTAGAGGTCAGCTGGTGTCTCCACAGTACCTGTTGTGTCGACTTTTCCGCTGGCCAGACCTGCGGCTCTCCTCTCTCCTCAAACCGCTCTGTCACTGTCAGAGCTTCAGGGCAGAGGACAGCCAGACCCTCTGCTGCAACCCCCATCACTACAGCCGCCTCTGTGGACCAGTCAAAGATGGTAAGGAAACCCTGTGAATGGTTTTAGTCAAGGCAATAATGGCTTTCTTGTTCACTTTGCTATGCCTTTGAAGTGTAATAAAAATAAAATTTCAACCCTGCTGAAAAAAATCTGAACTTCTTTGCTGTTTCTTCCCACCAATCCAGACTGGTCTGTTTGATGCTTTTAGATAAGTATTGGGTACTTTTT
Organism: Paracanthobrama guichenoti; assembly: GCA_018749465.1. Classification (NCBI taxonomy): domain Eukaryota; kingdom Metazoa; phylum Chordata; class Actinopteri; order Cypriniformes; family Gobionidae; genus Paracanthobrama; species Paracanthobrama guichenoti. The sequence goes on along the minus strand of CM031949.1, from coordinate 547,222 downwards.
GGAAGTAAACAATTACCTAGGCCAGGAGATCATCTTAGAGTAGTTAAAACAATTTTAATCTAGCTAAGACCAGCAAACCATCTTAGACTGGTTTAAGTGTTTCATAGCATCAAATGAGACAAAACACAAAATGAAGTCCTTTGTACTAATATAAATGTGATTTTTACGTGAAGTCTGTGTGAATGATAGGGAGGGGAGTTGGACAGTGATACTCCTGTTCAGGAAGTGGAATTCCCAACTCAAGTCCCTCTGGGATTCTCAATTTCTCTGCTCCCTCCCTATTCACAAAACACTACCCTAACATTGTGTATGAAAGGTTACAGATTCAGAACAGAATTGATTGAACAACAATCTTAGAGGAGGGTCAAGAAAGAATATATTGTAAAATGTAACATGCTGGTTTAGTAACTGCACAAATACATCAAATATAAAAGTAGTATGACTTGAACTGGTCATGCATACAAAAGCACTATACAGTACAACACTGATGTTCTATAAGTCTGATACATAAAGTGTTTTACTTTTTTTTTTTTTCATTGTAATGTTTTATTCACCATGTCAGCAAAAAGGTGTAGTGTTTCCACCCTCTATGATAATGCTGAGATTCAATCTTTTAATTGGATTCCATGCATTCTTGGCTCATGATGACACATTCATTGTCTTTTGATGGATGCTCTTCTTCACCTGTAATTTCCATACCAGCTGGTAACACTCTCATTGGCTGTAAAAGTTCTGCAAAACTGCCAAGCGCTTTCACAATATTAGATCTAGGTCTAGTTGTGATCATATAGATGTGTTCAGTTATGCTGAATCAAAAGAAAACTCTAACTCAGTTCTCTCTATTTTCAGACACACCACCTCCTCCATACTCCCATCTCTCCCCCTTACCAGAACACAAGCCACTGAGTAAGTAATTTAGCTTTCTTCAGTTCAAGTAAGCAAATATTCTTTGCAATTAAGTATGATGTTTTAACTATGTTTGTCATGTTTTTTAACTGCAGTCAAATGGAGAAAAGATTGAATTTTATGTCTTGTCATTTGCAGATTCTTCCCTCCCAATGCTGCCTTACATAGAAACCGAAGCCACACGTTCACCCTGTGGCATGTCGCAGGACTATTCAGGTTTGTGTGCAAGTCTTCAGTAAATTAATACATTTAAATGGAGAAAAAGTATTCAATAATTACAGAGTCTTCCTGGTTGATCCTGAAAATCAAATGACTTATTTACATTACCGTTCAAAAGTTTGGTTTGCCATTCAAAAGGTTCAGAATACATTTAAAATGTTGCAAAATATTTTCTATTTTAAATCAGTGCTGTTCTTTTGAACTTTATATTCATCAAAGAAACCAGAAGAGAAATTTAACACAGTTGCCACAAAAAATATTAAGCAGGATCATGTGACACTGAAAATGCAGCTTTGCCATCACAAAATACATTAGAATTTTTTTTTATATGGTAATAATATTTCAAAATATTCCTGTTTTAAAGATTTTTTTAAATCAACAAAGCATAAGAGAAGAAGCCCAAACTTTGTTTGAATGTGATGCTTTGGTTTGGCCCTTGCTGCTAATTAGGATAACTGTTACATGTCAAATGGGGGTGTGCGATATATATCGTCTGCGATTAATATCGTAATTGTCGTATTAACATTGTGCGATCCGACATTATCGAGTATATCCCTCACACACACCCAGAGTGCATGTACTCACTACGTGATGTAGTCTTGTAGGTTAGACTAGTGCGGGCGCACTTTTAGAGTGCACGCTTTCACTGCGCCATTTAATTCTCCATTCTCCAGGTATTAGCATGATAACAAATGTGATATTGCTTTTATACAAGTTTACTAAACAAGAAGTTAATATTACATTTTAGACACCATATTGCCTGTTTTCACTCTATTTTGCCAACGAAAATAGTTCAAAATGAATCTGAATCGCAATGACTCGCTCATTAACGGTGACTTGCTGGCACCTACTGGTGGTTTTAATATCACATTGAACGTATCTTTTCATGTTTTAAATCATTTCAAATATCAATATTCAATGTTTTATGTTTAAAACATCAAAACCTTATTTATGCTTTTTTAACTGCAGGTTATTCATTTGTCACCTCTGAGCTGCATTAAACAGTCTGTGTAAATGATCTAAATGCCACTTCAGATGCAGCTTCTGTGTTTCCTCTGTATTGCAAAGATGAATTATGTTGATCCTTTTTTAATTTGATTGGTAACAAATTAACTATTGTGTCTTACTATTACAATTACATTTGATTAAATGTATGAAATTGACACAAAATATGATGCATGCATATAATTAGGTTTAAAAAGCAAATTTATAAAGGTAAAAATACCCAAGAAAAGTGAAAATCTATTTGACCTTTTTGAAAAGATCATTTCTGTCACTGCTGTGAACTGACCACCACACAGAATATGAAGAATAGCAAAAACTTTAGGAGTCAGCTGTCCACGGCAGTCCTAAACTTCCCAAGGTACCACCACAATAACACACTCAGCAAAATATTATCTAATTATCGTTAGCGATAAAATCCCAGAAAATATCGAGATATCATTTTTTGTCAATATCGCACACACCTAATGTCGAATGGCTTTGCTTATCTGTGCTGTTTTTGTTAGCACTGGTCATCTAAGCATCCCTCTCTCTATCGTGCAAATATAAACCTCCCAATGCAAAGTTTCTGTGCTCGTTCTATGGTTCTTGAAGAGGTGCATACATTTGTTTTGTTGTCTCATTCCTTTTTTCTCTTGTTCGTATAGTCCAATTATGTACCCATATGGTTTATGGTTCTCTCTATTTCATCTCTTCTGTGTTTAAAGATATTTTTAATATGATGAATACATGCGTTTCACCTTCTTCTGAACATTCATTTACCTCAATGTTGACTTTCTCCAGGTTGAATATGATATCTAGATGAGCTTTATGCAAACAGCTAAAATTTCTTAGACGTCATCCACCGGCTTTTCAGCACTGAGTCACAATTAGATTATGAGCAACAATGGGCAGTCTTGTCAGGATGCTGACTGGGGGACTCGGGGCCTCCTGAGCTCTTATCTGCTGTGTCTTACTGCCCTGTGCTGATTTTTACCCGGCGTATAGAGCTCTGAAAACAAGGAACAAGATCCTCTTTTGGTGTGTCACAAACGTTCTTTCCTCCATTATTTTCATGTTGTTGCTTCCTGCTGAGTTTTGCAATGCAAGCCCTGGCACAGCCAGTCAGTCGCATTTTAAAATAAGGTTTAAATTACAGGCCTCGCTGTGGCTTCCCCTCTTCCTGACAGAGCGCAGGCCAACACGCAATTTAACTAATGAAATCCTGCCTGTCTCTGCAGAGATTCTTTACAGATGTTGACAAAGAATGACTCTATCAATTGTTGGAAAATGATTTGCCCCTGCTTTTTAAGGGACACGCATGTTTAGGCTTTTTAGATCTAGTCATTTTTTTGCCTGATTTATTGTAATTACATTTTGTGTGTCTGTCTGCATATTTCTCTCAGTGTCTCCTCGGTATTGTGACAGGGAGAAATCATTTTGCTTTCTCAAGCTTTCTCAAGCTGTTAGCTTCATCTTAAGATAGGGATCAATATACAGTCAATTCTTTTACCACAAATTCATCATCCAGAGGAATGAACAACAAAATGACTTTTTGTAGAATGACATTTCTACAAATATGTCTCCCAATCTAAGGATGTGTGCATGTATGCCTGACTTCCATGTATTTTTTTGTTTTACTAAAAATAAAGCATTTCTGTCATCATTTACTCACCCTCGTTCCAAACAATTATGACATACTTTCTTCTTTAGAACACGAAAGGAGTGATATTTTGAAGAAATGTTGAAGTATATGGGATCTAAAACAACATTGTTTTAGTTCCATTTTTTTTTTTTTTTAATGGATTAAAAAAATCAGAATATCTTTGTGTTCCACAGATGAAAGGAAGTCATTCAGGTTTGAAATGACATGAGGGCAAGTCAATTATGATGGATTTTTTATTTTCGGTTGCACTGTTTCTTTAAAAGTTATTTCAGAATGTATAGATTTAGATGCATAGAAAGAAAGATGTTTGCTTGCTTTTGCAGCCCAAAAGTTTAGACCGCTGCTATTGTAGAGCTGTGAAAACACTGTAAGTGTTCTGGAGTTCTCTGGTGGTTCTTGTCGTGGCATTTCCATTATCACCCCTCTAAGCTCCCCCACCACTCACTGGCTCAGTGGAAGGTTCTAATATGTGGAGGGAGATCTAATATTTGGCACAGCAGGACAGAGAAGACTCCATCCTCTCCTCCCCCCTCATTTTGTGGTGTTGGTTTAGGCTAGGCACACAAGCACCAAGAATGCTTTTGCAAGCACTAACAACTGTGCATGCAAAACAGTGCATATGAGTAACTTACTAAAGGAGAGGTTGAAAGTTCCTGAAACCTAATTATCATACATAATAGCATTGCTTAAGCCTTACAGAATTCAACTATGTGATTTACGTGTCTTTGCATAAGATTTAAGGAAGTTAAACTTAAACATTAACGGGGCACTCTTTGAAAAGCAGATTGCTTGTAGTCTTTTCCAGTGGCTTCTGAAAGGTCTTTTGCATTGTTTTCCTATCTATTTTAAATTCAGAAAGAAATGTATTTTTTTTGCAAATCTCTGTGGAAATTATGATATTCCTCTTTCTGTCTTTTCCATGCATGCATATGTTTTTTGTTTTGTTTTGTTTTTTATGTATATTGAAGCACATACTAAGTCAGTGACCAGAGAATCCAAGATAATAACTTATGTTGCATTTCCGTACAAAACTTACTCCATTATCAGTGTGTCCTCTGATGTCTGTTTGGGCCAGAGAGGGTTGAGACTGAGCAGAATTGGGGCACAGGCCCAGGGCTTTAGATCTTCTCCCTCAATAGAGCCTGTGAAGCAAAATAATGCCATCAGTCTGTGTTTGAGTTAATCAGACTGGATAGGCTGGCGGCTGGGGGGTCAGGGGGTCGCGAGCCTTCACTGAGTGGTCAGAGAGCTGAATGCTGGCCCTCGGAGGGGGAGAGGGGGCCCCAGTCGGCCCCCGCGCGGGGAGAGAGGAATGCTGAGGCAGAAGCGGGGGGTGTTAGAGTCAGAGATGACAGATTTGGGCCTGTTAGTGGGGGTCGTTGCTTCTTCAGTTTCGAATCCTCTCCTGATAGGATTGGAGATTTAGAGAATGAATTTGCTCTGTGTAGCATCAAAAAGAATAAGGGAGCTGATAGAAGAGTGGTCAAAACATTGACATTGCTTGTCACGACAGTACATTACAGTAGAATTAAGTGTGGTAGAGCTTAGGAACACTCAGCCGCCACACTAGTGGCTTTTAGAATTACAAAAACTTTACAAGAAAAAAGTTATTGGATTATTTGTTTGTTTGCTCGCTTAAAAAGGACAAAGGATGTTAATGAACATCAGTATAAAAATACAAAATATGAACATCCCGGATCATGGCAACATTGTAATATTAATCAGTAATATTAACAACAACAGCAATACAATAAAAAATATATATATAATCAATTAAATAATTTATTGAATTTATATTAATTAAATGTAAAACTCTTTTCTTGGATAAAACACTGTAAAAAAAAAAAAAAAAAAAAAAAAAAAAAAAAAGTTGGTATTGTGTTTTATATTGTTCTTTGTTTTTTGTTTGTTTTTTACATACATTTGTTTTCTCACTCCTCAGATGCCAGTGTGTCTCCCTCCTCCCTGGCACAGAATCACTGGTGTAACGTGGCGTACTGGGAGCTTCGTACACGTGTGGGCCGTCTGTACCCAGTTCATGACGCCTCTCTTAGCATCTTCTATGACCTACCTCAGGGTACAGGCTTGTGCTTGGGCCTGCTCCCCCTTTCTCCGCGTTCCACCTCCGTCCAGCGCACCCGTGGCAAGATCGGACACGGCATCCTCCTCAGCAAAGAGCCAGATGGAGTTTGGGCCTACAACCGCAGTCAGCATCCTATTTTTGTGAATTCCCCAACTCTGGAGCATCACCCCTACCTGAGTTTGACTGTGAGGAGAGTCATGCCAGGCTACTCCATAAAGGTTTTTGACTATGAGAAGTCGTGCCAAATTCAACCCCCTAGCGATTTGGTGCACTTGGAAGGGCCGTACGACCCAAACAGTGTGAGGATCAGTTTTGCCAAGGGCTGGGGACCATGCTACTCCAGACAGTTCATTACATCATGTCCATGCTGGTTGGAGATTTTACTCAACAACCACAGATAACGTATACACATGAACAAATGCAGACATGTACATCATTCTTACCACATACTGCACACACTGCTCAGACACCCACAGCCACAATCCCAAATGTAATCTATCTAAATTTAATATAAAGTTTTATATAAACGTATTATATGGAATACTTGTAAATACGGAGTCATTTTTACAACAATTATTTATGTATGGTGCAATGTCTTTATGGATGGACAGAGGAAATAAAAACAAAAGAAATGCACTTTGGATTTCTGCGTGTTGAAATGTGCCAATTTTGGAATTTTGGAGTCATGTAGTATTGTGCTACTTTGAATTACTGTATATTTAGATGTTTCTAGTGCAATATTTACTACAGCTACAGATTTAAACAACCACATTATTCAAGAAAACTGGAAAGAATGTGTCTTTTAAAAAGCAATAGATGGCAAAATAACTTTTAGCACTTTTATTGTTATATTTTATGATGTATTGCTAGGATTAATATCAGTGTGCAGGTATTTTTTCTGTTTTGGTGGCTGCTGTCAATTAAGGAACAGAGCAAAAATTTGACTTCTAATTTAATATTAGCCTTATATCAATGCCGAGCTTAAATTCATGAATTTATCACTGGGTCTTTTGTCTTTTCTGACAAAGATTTGATGTTTGGTTGAATTTTCATGAATAAAACTATATAAATGTTATTCCATATAAAAAATCCCACAGTGAAATACGAGTTGAAAATGTCAAATTCATCATAAAATTAAAAATTTTCAGTAGAACAGGACATGCAGTGTTCTTCATACAAGCTCAAAAACCACTGATAGATTCTGGAGAATAGTTTAATTCCATTTTACAAAGTACAAAGTGAACTTTACTATGCTCACACATCACATAAGTGTCACAGCTTTCCATTTCCAGAGTTGCAAAGCATTAGGGTCCAGGGAAGCTTTCTTTTAGTGCTGTTGTTTGTTCTAGAGGGCGACCGCGTAGTGGCTAGCTTACTCAGCAGTCTGCCTGGCCCCACCTCATCCCTTTTAAAACAGGACTCCCAGAAAGCAACATAGACATTATCCCTGCGCCATGCAGCCCCAGCCGCCCAGCTCCAGACGCATTCTTCAGTTCTGTGAACACCATATTATGACTGTGGAGACAGAAGAGAAAAACTAGCACCTTTGAACATTTATATCTGTGCAGGGAAACGGAAAAAATCATTCCCTGTGAATGGAGGCATTTGCATTTAGCGTGTTTGTCTTCTCAAGAATTTATGCTGCTTTTCATTGAGGATTTGAATAGATTCAACGTTTTTAATCGTCGCTTTCTCACAAATTTCTCATGGTTCAGCGGTTAATGTGATTCTGCATAAAACAGCATAATCAACTCAAATAATATGGTCTGTTCTCTTATATGCATGAATGTTTTTTAGTTTCTATCTCTAATTGATCTCATTTGTCACATTCTCGAAGCAGGATCTCTGTCGGAATGGCTGTCAGCTGTGTTTCTGCGTGAGCTTTCTAGCCGTGGTGTTTTTAACTCCATGGTGGGCTGACCTCACAGTGAACTGGATTTCTGTGTGAGTGTGGTGATTTTGGCTCAGCCAATGCTGCTCTAATTCAGTTTCAACCGCACAAGATCTTACCAGTTTGGCAATTATTCATGCAGCTTGCAAAGAGTTAACTCAAATATTTGCCCTTTGTATATGTAAACAGAGTTTATTTAACCTAGAGAATGCTCTGTAGACCCAATTTAACTACGACTAGAATTAACTTGTGTATCTTGGTTTGGCGATATTATTCTTTGAGCTGAAGATGCATTTGAATATCAAAGCAGATAGCTGAAGTAGATAAATGAATTACAACACAAATTTTTTATACTTCAGTTACTAGATTTTACAATGCAACAGCGACTAATTTGAATGACTGTGGATTTCATTTGTACATGACTACAATCACTGTACCTTTTTATGTACACAGACTAGTTCAATCAAATTAACTTTTATGAGTATTTAGAACTTTCTTTGTCTTTTGAGTTGAAACTGACTTTTAAGTAATCTGAATTGTTTCATTGTTTTGAGTTCTATGCTCCTGTTTCTTTTAATTTAGACTAATTTAAATTTACCTGAAACAGGGCTATTTCCCAGCATGCTTTGCCATGACATTTGTACGGAGCCCCGCACATGACATGCAGGAAAAAGCTAGTAGGCTAAATCGTGTGCACAATTTATAAATTGACGGAACAAATTAGTAAATCGTGTGGACGGTTTAGCAAGTTGAGGGAACGAAATAGTAAATTGTGCGCACAACTGACTATTTTTTTTCTTGCACGTCATGTGCGGGGCTCCGTACATTTGAAAGGGAGAGTATAAATGCTTTAAGTGTTAATCACATTTAAGTTGCGATAACATGATAATTTTAAGTTAAGAACATTTTTAAAGGAACACTCATAGACTCATTTTCCAATTCCCCTAGACTTAAACAATTGAGTTTTACTGTTTTTGAATCCATTCAGCCAATCTCCGGTTCTGGCGGTAGCACTTTTAGCATAGCTTAGCATAATTCATTGAATCTGATTAGACAGTTAGCATCTCGCTTAAAAATTACCAAAGAGATTCTATATTTTTCCTATTTGAAACTTGACTCTTCTGTAGTTACATTGTGTATCGTTCCAAGTTGGAAAATGACCAGAAGTGGAGTGTTCATTTAAACTTTAAATTTCTTAACTTAAAAAAATGTATGTAACTGAAAGTTTTGCCAACTTAATCAGGTTTAAGGAGAGTTAAATCACCACTGTAAAGTTTGTAAAGTTATTGCTTGTTCATTGAATTCATGGAAAAAGCTTTTAAGGCTTGAAAGGATCGACTTAATTGAATCTCAATAGCACAATAGAATTGCGAGTTCCTTCGGAAGAGAAGCAGATGCAGAGAGGCACCATTATGACATCACGTAAGACATTTAATTATATATCAGCTGATTTGAATTTTTTCCCCACACGTCCCCTTTTCTTCCTCTTTATTCCCATACAGTCTCACAAAAATATAGAGAAATAAGAATATAAATTAGAGTAGACAGCACCATAAATCATTCTGTCATCAGGTAATTATCTAAATATAATATTTAGCCTTTATTTTCTTTCACCCTTTTACCTTCATTTAAATCATTCAGCAGTCCATAAAACTCTTAGATTATTTAAAGTCCATGTATGTATGTATGTAATGTGTCTGTGATGTGTGTAGAGTTTCTTTGCGTGTAGGCGTACTGGTGTTTATTCCTAATCCTGTCTCTGTTTTGTTTCTTTAAGCACTATGTCTGTCAGCCACTGTAGTAATTATAGTGAGACTGGAAGCCTGGCTCGGGACGGCCCGCTCCTTAAACATCCTTCAGACACAACACTGCTAGACCCAGATCCTGAAACACTGCCAAAACCATTTCCCTACCCTTTCACCTCTTTTGAAAATCCTCTCATCTTTGTCCCCCTCTCTTTTAAATTTCAAAAGCAGTTTAAATTACCCCAAACTGTTGGATAAGTATCTGTCTATGGAGGTGATTTTATTTTTGGGCTGTTTTGCTTGCTGAGGAAAAATATTTGCCTTTGCTTTATCATATAATTTTGAATTATTATATTTTTATAGGCTTGCATGTTTTTTTTTTTTTTTTTTTTTTTTTTCTCCCTAGTATAAACTGTGTACTTTATGAAAGACTGAGCCACTGTAGACCATCCAGCATTTCCTGTCAATAGCTCTGCAGCAGAGAAATCAATATGGTCCCCATGGAGCCAGACACAGTTCTGCTGTTCAGCTCCAGTGTTTATCAGACACACAGTGATATATAAAGAAGAAAATCCATTCTTCCTTTTATTCCTGATGGGCACATAGTGGTGTGTGTCTCAGTAGGTGACTATTCTCTTTTAGAATTCTTTGACCGTTTTTCGTTCATCACTAACACGTTCTCGTTTGATTAACTAACTGAACTTTTTAATATATAGTTATATGAAAATATTTCTATTCTCTATTGTTGGGTTAGAAAGTGCCTGACTTTATATCAGCTTTTGTCATGCATATTCATGATTTCATGTTTTATATATTGCAAATATATTGCAGATTTTGTTTTACATGAATTATGAAATATGATGCATGAAGATTAGGTTACACTTCATTTTGGCGGTCCCCTTTAGACATTCTGTTGACTAAGTAACATTGCACCTACATGTCAATTAACTACTAACAGTGTTGGGGGAAGTTACTTCTAAAAGTATTACGTTACAATATTGCATTAACCCCTAAAACGTAACTAATTTTTGGAAAATGTAAAGGCCCTTTCACACCAAAATGAAAATGAATAAGCGAAGAAAATGCGAATTCACGCCTGCGCAGTAAAGGGCGCAGCAATAAAAAAACACACACAAAAGTGATGTTTAACTGATCTAATTTTAGCTTACTCATATGGCTGAATTTAAAAACTTGAAGGTCAGCAGTAAAGACATTAAGGTCAAATGAAATACAACGTATATTTGTGTTATTTAACATATTTAATTATTGCAGGTTTGCATAATATTCTGAGTTCTGCTCGCCTGCTCGCATTTAACTACAATAACCATCATGTTTACAACGCACACACAACGCCTCTGCACTTACTCACGATTTCTCTTAAAGGTGCAGTGTGTGATTAGCGGCATCTAGCGGTGAGGTTATGAATTGCATTCCCCCCTCCCTTTCGGAGCACATAGAGAAGCTACGGGGGCCAACACAGGACAAAAATATCGTCGTTAGAGAGAGCAGAGAGCGACTAGCGCTCTGTAGAGAAGTTTGTCCGTTTAGGGCTACTGTAGAACATGACGGCTCAAAATGGCGAGTTCACTGTAAGGTGACCCGCGGTTTATGGAGATAGAAATGGCTCATTCTAAGGTAATAAAAACACAACGGTACATTATGTAAGGTCTTTATACACCACTGGAAACATAGTTATGTATATTATATTGCATTTTTAATAGATCCTCATAAATATTACACACTGAACCTTCAACATGGGGACTGGAGAGGTGTCAGTCAATAAATGATGAAACAAAGCAAATTAATGCATTACTTTACCCGTTACTTGAAAAAAGTAATCTGATTTCATAAATCGAATTTATTTGTAATGCGTTACCCCCAACACTGTCTACTAACCCTACCCCTACCCCTAATAGTCCACTACAAATGAATAGGCCTGTCGCAATAATCAATAATATATCGATATATCGCACAGTATATGTACATGACCTCAATAATTTTTTGTGATGCAATATATCGCCCATTATGTTTACATGATAATGAATGTCACCAACATTTTACTCGATTGTGCTGTCATCATGTTTTCCGTGACAGGGGCGAAAGTGGTTCTCGGGCAGTTCCTTCATACGCAGAGCAGTTATCGACAGGTGAAAAAAAGGCGCCATTTGAGGCGTTATAGTGTTTTCCTGACAACTACTGACAGTTTGGAAGAATAAGCCCAAATGGACTCGATTTCAAAGCTGCAATCCCCTGTTCTGGTGCACATATAAATGTCAATGCAGAATGATGAGTGTTAAAGCTGTTTCACAAGGGAAAATATTTATTTACTATTTTTTCAATAAAAAATAAATAAAAATAAATAATAATAATAATTATTATTATTTACCCTTAATTTCCATGATCTAAAGGTTGTCATTTGAAAGTGTGTAGGTCTACTTGCATTATTATGCTGTTATATTAGGATTATATATTCAGTGGCATAAAATAGTCTTAAAGTCCTCATGAAATAAAAATTGACCCTATTTACTTTGTTAGCACATATTAAAGGTCTTAGGGTGAACAATTAATCCATACAATACACAGAAAAAAATAGTTTGTCGCGGTAATCTTTAATCAAAATCTGAAAAAATCCTTAACCACTCCCCTCCAACCGTTAGTCTGCTATGAGCGAGAGATGGAGAGGAGGAGCGCTGAAGTAAAACCCTGCCCTCTGTTCAATATTCCTTTTCACTTGGAAATGCGTCACAGCACTGAAGAAAACTCACTTGCTACTTCCGGTTCACTGGGACTTTAAAATGACAATAGTATCGTATATCGCAATTATTTCTAGGACGATATATCGCAAAACAAAAAGTAGTTATCGTGACAGGCCTACAACTGAACTGATACTCTAATGAGAGTTAGTTGACATGTTGGTGCAACGTTACTTATAGTCAACAGAATGTCTGAAAGGGACGATCAAAATAAAGTGTAACCGAATATTAATGTAATTTTTACATGATGTGACAAATTTGATATTGTACAAAAAAAAAAAAACTACTCCACCCTAGCCAGCCTTCTCTCTCTCTTTCTTCCCCCTCACTCTCTTTCTCTCTCTATTTTCTCACCTTTGCTCTCACTCTCTCTCTCTCTCCACAGGAGGATCGGATGTTCTCGAGTCTCCAGGAGGGCAGTCGGCCGGCAGACGGACTGGCTCCACACTAGACTGGGCATCCGTACACAGTCAGACATTTTCTCATCAGTTTTACTTTCCCTAGGCTCAGCTAAACATGCTTGTTGCTAGCAAACATTCTCACACATATAGAGTAGACACACATACACACACATACATGAGAAACCACATGTGTGCATTCATTATCTTAATCTATATTTGGTTTTCTCCTCAAGCCTATTAATCTAGTATATATTGGATAGGCCTATAAATACAGCATATATACAAAAATGCTATTTAACAGTACAATGACAGACACACTTTTTTAAGCAGACACACAAGCAACTATCCACACAATGCCCATATTTATTATTAATTTTTGTTGTTTTAAATAAATGAATCAAATTAAGTAAATAATAAATTGCCTACAAATAATTAATAAACAAATTGTCTAAATTATTTTGTGCCCTGTGAAATTATGAGTTCATAGTATACTGCAAAAACAATGTATATGTTTGTCTGTGTTATTTTGTTAAATCCTGATAAAAAGTGACTTTTTTATTTTCTAAATTGCTACATAATCATCATCATCATCTCTCTTTCTCTCACACTCTCTCGCTCAGTGAAACCAGAGCAGGGGACATTCCTTCTTAAAATGGCCCCCTCTTCCTCTGTCTCATCCTGTGGTGTTATTGAAGCAGTATTTCAGGCCTGTCATAAAGTCTCTCAAGGATTAAGTATCATAACTACCTAAATAAGTGTCTCCAGATGATTAAGGTTTTTACTCCTCGATATTACAATAATATAAGATCTTTAATTATATTTATCATACTGCATTACATAACAAACATAGCTTAGATTCAGCCTAAATTATTCTTTTCTTATTTCCAGGTATATAGCCTACCGTTTGTTGAAAGAGGATGGGGGTGGTTGTAAAAATGTATTCTGTCTGCACTTGCTGCCACCTAGCGGCATCTGAACTAACTACATTTCAGTAACAACCTTTTGGAAGGAGCAGGACAATCCTCTGGCATCATGTTTTGGCTACTGGCCATGCAGCTAGTCAATATTTTCCTGGAAGACACATTAGATGTGAACACTCACTGGAGCCAAGCAACCTCAGATGTTTTCCTTTGCCGTTTCTGCTTCCATTCATGAGGAGTTGGAGCTCAGCCCAAATAGCTGTGTGATCCGTTAGTGATTTATAGTGGTGCTGTATTGTTTAATCTCCTAAATTATACTAGCAGACACTGGAAATGTTTCCACGGTTTTCTAAATGCTGCCTAACCATGATGAATTTTTTCAACCCACATGCTTGGAGTCTTTTGCCTATGACATGTGAGAGATACGTTAAACTATTCATAATGGTCTAATCAAATGGTCTGTATGGAATTTTATTGTCTGACTTCCTTGCTCGAAAATACAGCTTAAAATGGCATCTGTGTTTGAGACAAGGTTGCTGGTTTCTAGCTGGTCTAATCTGGTCATTAGCTGATCCAGCCTAGTAGACCATCTTGGACCACCAGCAACCAGCTGATTAAACCAGCTTAAGGTGGTTATTATTGTGTTTGTTTTGTCCTAGTTTGGTGTCTGTTCTCATATAAAACTCACAAAATGTGATGTTACGAGTTATGAAGTGCATTTCTCTCTCTCTACACATTCATTAGCAAATTACAGTAAATGTACTGTATTATTCTAATAAGTGGAAAGTTTTAGGAGCTAATTGCATGCTGGCTTTTGCTACTCTAAATAAAGGCTGGTGTTTAATTAAAGAGTATCCCATGATCAAGCTCTGGGTTGTATAATGGTTTGTGTTTATCCCTCTCCATGTGTGAGGCAACAGCTAAAGAGACTAGACTGTTCAGACCCCATGTTTGCTCAAGTTATATTTTTAAACTCTGTTATTTCCTCTTAAGAATATTTGCACTGCACACAACAGTATTTAAGTATGGATTAAAGGGCGCTTGTGAAGCTGCTTCAAGCCCCTTCGGAGCCCCTGCTTCTCAGACCCACCCAACAACAGCAGACCTGAGCCGAGCCCTGCATCCACTCACACTAAACTCACTCCGACAGCCCAGCCCACAACACTGCTGACAGTTGATTGTGCTGGATTTATACATGCATATTATACAAACATCAGAGGCAAGAGAGACAGTGCCTCCTCAAACAAATCCACATTATAAAATGTGACATTAAAATGTATATAAATCACTAGTTTTTCTAAAGTAACTGTCCAACAGCGACACCCGCAGGTAAAGTTACAGCAGGACACTGTGTCTCTCTTGCCTCCCCTGAGCCTATTGACTTTTAACAGACCCCCTAAAGTGCGCAGTAGGTTTAGTGGGGGATAGTTGAGAACAAATGGGGGAAACTTTCTTTCTTTTATTGGTTAAAAGAACAGCTGAACATCAGTTCACAAATAAAAGTACAAAATAGAATTGCTTTTTTTTTTTTTTTTTTTAAGTAAGTAATGTTTATTTCACCAGGAAAATGTGACAACATCAAAGGGTTAGTTCACCCAAAAATGAAAATTCTGTCATAAATTTCTCACCCTCATGTCGTACCAGACCCGTAAGACCTTCATTCATCTTCAGAACACAAATGAAGATATTTCTGATGAAATCCAAGAGCTCTCTGACCCCTCCATATACAGCAATTTAATTAACACTTTCAAGGCCCAGAAAGGTAGTAAAGACATCAATAAAATAGTCCATGTGACTTCAGTGGTTCAACCTTAATTTTATGAAGCAACGAGAATACTTTTTGTGTGCAAAAACAAACAAAAATAACGACTTTATTTCACCATTCGATGCTGTTCATGTGAGCACCACGACGCATGCGTGTGATTCTGATGCAGGAGCTGGCTAATAATGAGGCGGCATTTTGATGTAGAACTCAGAAGTGCTGCACTGTATGCAACGTAAACTGCTAGGAGACTGACACAGAAGAAATTGTTGAATAAAGTTGTTATTTTTGTTTGTTTTTTGCACACAAAAAGTATTCTCGTCACTTCATAAAATTAAGGTTGAACCGCTGGAGTCACATGGACTATTTTATTGATGTCTTTACTACCTTTCTGAGCCTTGAAAGTGTTAATTAAATTGCTGTCTATGGAGGGGTCAGAGAGCTCTCGGATTTCATCAGAAATATCTTCATTTGTGTTCTGAAGATGAACGAAGGTCTTACGGGTTTGTAGGATGAGAAATGAATGACAGAATTTTAATTTTTGGGTGAACTAACCCTTTAAGTGTATATGAGACATTTACGTTTGATTTATTTAATAAATGTCACTGATATATTTATAAACATAAAGTTTGTCAATGCAGTCTAGCAGCAAGAAAGCAAATGAACTAAACTGGATTTTCCAGCTTGTAGCAACTTCAATAGAACATCTTCGCCACCAGGTGGCGTTGACATGCTTGTGAATCCTCAAAGAACAGCTGGCTCTACTAAATACCATCTGTACAATTACATATAAATGTTGTACGGCCAGCTGATTTGTTATGGGGGGTGGTTGGGAGAGACATTGGGGGACAAGCTAAAAAGAAAGATTTTTAGTTGTGTGGTAGCGTCCCCCAAAATAAACAAATTTGATGACCCAAATGACAGGCCAAAATGACACGGAATAGTGGCATCATCACCATGTATAGTCTCTGTTGGATTTTAGTCAGCACTTGCTGATCCGTGTCTTTCTGCCCTCAGTATTTCCAACACACAGTTGGCTATTCGCTCTGACTCATCATGGGTGCTAAGACCAGTATGCATCACACTCAGCACAATAGAGGAGTCAGATCTCCAGCCTTGTGCACACATCAGCACGTGAATCACGGTAATCCGCACATGGGTGTGGAGTACTTTGGGCCCATGTCAGCCACAAAATATATGCCCTCCATGCTGGGTCTGCACTCTTTTCATCCCTGTTACTCACATAAACAAATAAAACAGAAACATACACACGGCGAGTCACTGGTGGTTTTGCAACACAGCACATTCCTTCAATAATACAAATCCAGAGCGTCATATTATGTAACGCCAAAGTGTGGGCTGGTGTTGACTAAGTGGTGGTGACCAGATTTATCACAGCCCTCAGAGCTTATCAGTGTCTTTCCACAGACAATCGAAGCGGCATGATGAGTAACTACAGCATGCAAAATAACTCAGCTAATCATATGTTTTAGGTTTTCTTGTTTATCTTTTTATACCAATGATGAATTTTAGTCACAATGAATGCTTCAGAACAGCATTTCCTCATTGTTTACTTGGAATAGGATGAAAAAGCTTTGGTTTAATAGATGCAAGAGGTGTTGATAGGCTTTTGGTTTTCTTGTGCAGACAATCAAGTAACAATTATATATAGCTTTGGTATTTATGACTTAAAATAGCTGTATGTGCTTTGGAGCTATAATGAATCAAACATACCAATATCACTTTAAATTCTTAGAGCTGAAAGCAACATGATGAGTCTGAGTTTGACCTTCCCCGCACCTTTAGCATTCAATACACTTTAAAGAAATAAGTGACCTTCATTCTTGTGCAGTGCACAGGGACTTCAAAATATGTGTCTATATGACAACAGAGGATGGGGCATTTATGGCCGTGACCGTAAAGTGACTTCTGCCTGAGGAGGTGTATGTGTGTTTGTTTGTACATGCCTGTTGTTCTGTTTTGAAGTCTGTGGACAGATTGATGGATTTAGAAGAGCAAAAACTTTTGTATTGTGCTCTGCTGCCTGCAATCTTTATGCTGTCATGGTGTGATGGCTTTCAACATAACACCCTATTTAAGTCTGCCATAAAACTTGCCGTAATCACACCCTATGGAGCTGGAAATTTCTCAAGTACACTCATAAACGTACACACACACACACACACACACACACACACACACACACACACACACACACACACACACACACACTCTCTCTCTCTCTCTCTCACACACACACACGTACATACGTATGTACGTTGTGTTTTCACATTCCATAGAAATATTTTTTTTACTGTACAAACTGGATATTCTATCCCCTAATCCTAAACCTACTCATCACTGAGAGCTTTCTGCATTTTTACATTTTCATAAAACGTCACAGTATGATTTATAAGCTGTTTTTCTCATGTCCCCACAAGGACAAGGATTTCAGATACAAACCCGATTCCAAAAAAGTTGGGACACTGTACAAATTGTGAATAAAAACAGAATGCAATGATGTGGAAGTTTCAAATGTCAATATTTTATTCAGAATACAACATAGATGACATATCAAATGTTTAAACTGAGAAAATGTATAATTTTAAGGGGAAAATTAAGTTGATTTTAAATTTCATGGCATCAACACATCTCAAAAAAGTTGGGACAAGGCCATGTTTCCCACTGTGTGGCATCCCCTCTTCTTTTTATAACAGTCTGCAAACGTCTGGGGACTGAGGAGACAAGTTGCTCAAGTTTAGGAATAGGAATGTTGTCCCATTCTTGTCTAATACAGGCTTCTAGTTGCTCAGCTGTCTTAGGTCTTCTTTGTCGCATCTTCCTCTTTATGATGCGCCAAATGTTTTCTATGGGTGAAAGATCTGGACTGCAGGCTGACCATTTCAGTACCCGGATCCTTCTTCTACACAGTCATGATGTTGTAATTGATGCAGTATGTGGTCTGGCATTGTCATGTTGGAAAATGCAAGGTCTTCCCTGAAAGAGACAACATCTGGATGGGAGCATATGTTGTTCTAGAACTTGGATATACCTTTCAGCATTGATGGTGCCTTTCCAGATGTGTAAGCTGCCCATGCCACACGCACTTATGCAAACCCATACCATCAGAGATGCAGGCTTCTAATCACAGCGTGGTATGGGAACAGCACCAGTCATGACTGCAAAGCCCTGCAAAGAGTTGTGCGCTTATCCGAGCGTATCTCAGGGTCAGCTCTCCCGTCTCTGCAGGACGTCTACACCAAACGCTGCAAAGGTAGAGCTACTAAGATCATCAAGGACTCTAATCACCCTGCAAACCCTCATTTCACGCTGCTGCCATCTGGTAAGCGCTTCCGAAGCCTGATGGCCAAAACTGAGAGACTCAGGAGGAGCTTCTTCCCCCAGGCCATCAGACTCCTGAACTCAGTCACTTAACATCACCTGACTTCACTTCAGGATAAACATACTGACATTGCACTGCACTTTCTGTTCTCGTTGTTACTGTGTAACAACCTGTTATAAACCTGTTTGCACATTATACTCTTTATACATTTGTTAACCACATATTTATAAGTCTACAGTTTACTTCAATTATTTTATTCCACTTCTTATTCTTATTTTTTACTTTTTTTCTTCTACTTGACTTGATTATTTATAATTCTACAGATATATATATAAATAGATAATACTTTTTTATCCTATTTCTATTATAATTTCTTCCTTGTGTTTTTAACTGTGAATTTGCACTGTCCATGGAGCGGACCTGTTTACATTTCACTGCCGGTTGTATATTCTGTATATAACTGTGTATGTGACAAATAAAACTCTTGAATCTTGAATCTTGAATCTTGAATCTTCTGAACTGAGCTCTGATAACAACTTGGGTTGTCCTTGTCCTCTTTAGTCTGGATGACATGGCGTCCCAGTTTTCCAAAAAGAACTTTGATTGGTCTGACCACAGAACAGTTTTCCACTTTGCCACAGTCCATTTTAAATGAGCCTCGGCCCAGAGAAAACGCCTGCGCTTCTGGATCATGTTTAGATATGGCTTCTTTTTTGGCCTATAGAGTTTTAGCCGGCAACGGTGAATGGCACGGTGGATTGTGTTCACAGACAATGTTTTCTGGAAGTATTCCTGAGCCCATGTTGTGATTTCCATTACAGTAGCATTCCTGTATGTGATGCAGTGCCGTCTAAGGGCCCGAAGATCACGGGCATCCAGTATGGTTTTCCGGCCTTGACCCTTACGCACAGAGATTGTTCCAGATTCTCTGAATCTTTGGATGATATTATGCACTGTAGATGATGATAACTTCAAACTCTTTGCAATTTTTCTCTGAGAAACTCCTTTCTGATATTGCTGCACTATTTTTGGCCATCTCTCCGTCCGTCTGTCCAGCCATCCATCCAATTTTTTTTTTTTTTGCCTTTTTGCAAAACTGTTTTCAACCAGAATAATAATAAGTCTTGTTTCTTGAGCACCAACATAAGTAACTTATTTTAAAAAAGGAAGATCAGGATATCAATGAAGATCAGGATGTCTTCAAATGCAGTTTTTGTCAGATTTAGCTCACTTCCAGGAACAAACCTGAAGTATAGCTAAGTACGTCCACTCAAATTTAGGCATCTTTATAAAATCTAGCATTGCTGGTCACAAGCAGCATTAGCATTAGATTTTGCTTTCTGCATGGGACCAGAGGGGATGATGGTTGCTGGCTTTCTGGTCCCCAGCAAAGGAAGTGGTAGTGCTGGTGGACCAGCTAGTTTTCATAGTCACCTTTATTTATATAGCACTTTTTACAATGCCAATTGTTTCAAAGCAGCTTCACAGTGTTAACAGGAAAACAATGCAACAGAATTTGATTCGGCTGTACAGCCACTCTGGTGAACACGGTGATGTTATCCGGCTAATTTCAATTATCATATAGTGTCAATGTGGGCAGATCACTAATATAACTGAAGTTTAAGTGTCCCCAACTGAGCAAGCCAAAAACCAAAGGCGACGGTGGCAAGGAACCAAAACTCCTTCAGGACCAGAATGGAGAAAAAACCCTTGGGAGAAACCAGGCTCAGTCAGGGTGCCAGTTCTCCTCTGGCCGACGAACATTACAGGTCAGAAGTCATATTAGATCAGTAGATATTCGTAAGATTATTCGAAAGGTTGAAGTCGTCATGCCGGAGACGGGTTTAATGAGGATGTCATGTCAATGCGGCATTTACAGGGGGAGTTTAATTGGGGGAGTTTAATTTCTGCAGACATTTCAACTGGCCAGAATTTTGTGACCGCAATAGGCGTGAAGGCTCATTTTTGCTTGAGAACAGCATGATTATGTTGGTCTATCAGTTAGACCAGCACTATTCTAACCAACTTAAATCAGCCTGGACCAATATGGAATTCATGATGGTTTATGCTGGATTTTTCAGTAGGGTTGCTATCATAAACACGTATACATGCTTACCTTTCACACAAATATCCATATACAGACACATACATTGAATAAAAGCAATCTAAACACAGATGGATGCATGTAAACAGATCCTGTCACACACAAACACAGCTACTCACAGCTCTTGGCTGCAATATTTGTTTATCTCTCCGTACCTGTCACTCACATGTGAAGTCATCACGCCTGAACTGTTTACCAAAATGATTTAGTAACATTTCTATCCAGCTGTCTCCTTCAGCAATAGAATTTATACTCTTTTTTTAATATAAAAAAAAAAATCTTGTGAGAACACTGAGTAAATACAACACAGCAAAACACGCTACACTAAAGAAATATTTAAATGTATATACCGTAATATAAAATAAACTTTATCAGTAGCCTATATAGTTATAGTTACAGTTTATGTGCTAACTTTTTTATGTTTTAATTCTTTTTTTTTTTAAACTTGATATTAATATATAAAAATAACTTAATCAGATAGTCTGACAATGATGCTGTGGTCCTACTGAAATGCTCTACTGCTGTTTTCAGTTCTGGTGAATGTACAGATGGAGCTGAAATCATTGCTATCTCCCACCTGTTCTTTATCACACTGGTTCCAGTATTGTGTTAAACACTGTTGATTAGACATAAGCTTCATCTTATCACTCTAACACATGTCCTCCACTGGGACATAGTTCAGTCCCCTCAGACCCTCTTTACCACCTTGTAGCTCCCCTGGGTCTCTTGAGTCCAAGTATGCACAATACCCTCATCAGCCATCAGATTGTATAGGGCCATTACTCATTCACGCAGCCTTGCCTTTTGTGTGAGGCAATTCTTCAGACAAACACACACACACACACACACACACACACACACACACACACACACACACACACACACACACACACACACACACACACACACACACACACACACACACACACACACACACACACACACACACACACACACACACACACATATATCCTCAAATCCCCCCACTTCGCTGTTCTAGATCCCATCTGCCCCCTGCCCCCATACATCCTAAACTACAAGCCCCCCTAGGCCCTGGACTTCATCCCTTCCTATACCCCTAAACCAGCTGTCCGGGAGCAGAATCCCCTCAGGGAATAAACAGGTGCTGAGCTTGTGCTGGCCACTGCAGTCAAGCTGCACATTTTAACACTCACAACCTCCATCCTGCTACACGCTGTCACACAGATGACAAACGTACATTTAGCTATAACTGAGGATATACACAGACCTTTGTAAACTACCATACCATTCAAAAGTTTAGGGTCACTAAGAATTTATAATATTTTTTTAAGTAGTCCCTGCTCACCAAGGCTGCATTTATATGATAAAAATACAGTAATAGATATATTTATATATTTTGAAATATTATTACAAATTAAAAATTATGTTCAGAAGTCATTACACCAGTCTACAGTGTCACATGATCCTCAAGATATTTTTGTGCTGCTTAATATTTTTGTGGAAATTGTGGATTCTTCAGGATTATTTGATGAATACAAAGTTCAAAACAACAGCATTTAGTATTGTCATTTTTAATCAATTTAATGTGACCTTGCTGAATAAAAGTATTTTTTTAAACAAAACTTACTGATTCTTGAATGGCAGTGTGTATTTTAGATGTGCATTACTCATATTTAGGCAGCTTCTGACAACAAATGCATCCCTAAAATAGCTACATCAACGCCCACACAAACATGTTGTTAAAGTTTCCTCTGAGGAAATATGAATATTTTAAAACCTGGAAATTACATTTCAGCCAATTAGAGCACATCTCTGTTCATCATGAATTTATATGAAAGATGCAGAAACTACATGGAATGATAAACTGTGCAGCTTTTTATCTTCTGTATTCCTGAGATGTGTCATGCTGTGCACAGAAGGATCTGTTTATACAGTTTTGAGTATATATCGACCATAACCATGTGGGAGGACAAGAGAACAAAGGAAATGCTATAAAAATATACATCAGATGTTTTTTAAAATAGATAAAAGGAAGAAGCAATGCGACACTGAGCTGAGGTCCAGGGTATTTTTAGCACAGCTAGCGAACTGTTTTAAAAGTGTACCAAGGGTTACCATACACAAATTTAACTAAATGTGTGTGGCTTTAATGACCTCCAATGCAAAACTTTGGTTTGAAGCTTTTTTTTGGTTAAAAATTCATGAAAATTGCCTTGATGTCTTACATCTGAGAAAATTGAGAAATTGGCATAAAACGGCACACTTCTTACTTATTGCTTCCTTCTTGCGTAATGCCTTGTGTAGAGGGACAAAAATTTTGGGCTCAATCTGATAAGGATAAATCAAATCTGTCTAGTGCACGCAGTCCCTTGTATTTGCATTTTGTATGTAACAGCTGGCCCTTGGCTGCACACACTTCTTTTGACACTTATGACCTAAACTCCCACTGGTGTGTGTGTGTTTGTGTGTGTTTGTGTGTGTGTGTGTGTGTGTGTGTGTGTGTGTGTGTGTGTGTGTGTGTGTGTGTGTGTGTGTGTGTGTGTGTGTGTGTGCGTGCGTGCGTGTGTGCGTGCGTGTGTGCGTGTGTGGAATGGTTTAACTCACCTGCAAACACTTTTTTAGGAATTGCTAACACACCACATCAAACGTATAGCGCCGGTTCTGGCAGGTCACGTTAGTCAAACTCGCATCAGCTGTCTGTCAGCTGATCACGTCTACCTATAGGAATACGACGTCTATCACCGCATACATATATATAGCTCCTTCAGTACTATCAGCAGCTATTGCATTTCTCCAGAGCTCATTTACCCTCCTCCACCCCCTCATCCTCCTCTCATCCAGTCAGGATTTGGTATTCTGATTCCCCTTGAATCAGACTAAATTCCTGAATTATTTTGTACATTTAATATGAACATTAATGATATCTGCAATACATCATGTTGGTTCTGTTCTGTTTACCCTAAGGGAGGTTATTGCTGCTCTCCGTGCTCTTATCCATGCTAGGCTGCATGGATGCACAGGGAGTTCGCCAATCCAAACTATATGCTAATAGTCAATCAATCATATTTGATGATAGTGGTCCTGACAGAAATATTGTTAACATCTCTCAGAATGGTTTAGCTATGGCTTCTGTATGTAGAGTCATTCTGAGACTTTGGAAGTCAGACACACCTTCCTCATATGATGAATGGATGGAACTTATGTCAAATATTGCTAGTTATGAACGTGTGATATTTAGAGCCTCAGGACGCTATGATTTGTTTATGAAAATGTGGGGTCCCTTTCTCTCCTAAATGAGAATGCATTATAGAAAAGAGGAAAAAACTTTTCCAAATATGTCTATTACCTCTGTGTTGTAACATAATATTCCTGTAAAGTCTAAAGATTATTTATTTATTTTCTCCACTGTAACCTAACTCTTTATTCATCTATGTATTTGCTATTTACTTTCCTTTTATTTGTGCTAAATAAATACTTTTCCTTGTTACATTTATGCTGGGATAAGGGGTACAGTCTAAAACGTCACTGTTAACACTAAATTTCTGATGGATGTTCATGTTAAAAAAAAAAAAAAACATCTCAGAATGGCAAAACAATTAAATTATTTGAAGTTTCATGTGCACTTGACCTGTTTATGGAGGACTCTTACTGCTCTAAGACTCAAAAATATCAGTCATTGATCTCTACCATTGAGAACCTTGGGTACAAATGCCAGCTGATTGTGCCAGTGTTTGGTATAGGTCATGTGCACAGGCTGGCGATTCGCGGACTTTGCATTGGGGGGATTTCTAAAACAGGGGCCAAACAGTTGGCAAAGTACTGCTCAATCTCAGCAAGTAGGACACATGTTTATTTGGAAAAGGCGATGTTTCCTGTACTCTTAACTGTGTGTGTGTTTTCCTACAAGACGATGGTCAGTAATGTCATTATACAAACCCAATTCCAAAAAAGTTGGGACACTGTACAAATTGTGAATAAAAAAGGAATGCAATAATTTACAAATCTCATAAACTTATATTTTATTTACAATAGAATATAGATAACATATCAAATGCTGAAAGTGAGACATTTTGAAATGTCATGCCAAATATTGGCTCATTTTGGATTTCATGAGAGATACACATTCCAAAAAAGTTGGGACAGGTAGCAATACCATACAGATTCAAGATTCAAGAGTTTTATTTGTCACATACACAGTTATATACAGAATGGAATTACAGGAATGCTACTGTAAAGGAAATCACAACATGGGCTCAGGAATACTTCCAGAAAACATTGTCGGTGAACACAATCCACCGTGCCATTCGCCGTTGCCGGCTAAAACTCTATAGGTCAAAAAAGAAGCCATATCTAAACATGATCCAGAAGCGCAGGCGTTTTCTCTGGGCCAAGGCTCATTTAAAATGGACTGTGGCAAAGTGGAAAACTGTTCTGTGGTGTTCTGACACTGTTCCATGTCATCCGGACTAAAGAGGACAGGGACAACCCAAGTTGTTATCAGCGCTCAGTTCAGAAGCCTGCATCTCTGATGGTATGGGGTTGCATGAGTGCGTGTGGCATGGGCAGCTTACACATCTGGAAAGGCACCATCAATGCTGAAAGGTATATCCAAGTTCTAGAACAACATATGCTCCCATCCAGACGTCGTCTCTTTCAGGGAAGACCTTGCATTTTCCAACATGACAATGCCAGACCACATACTGCATCAATTACAACATCATGACTGTGTAGAAGAAGGATCCGGGTACTGAAATGGCCAGCCTGCAGTCCAGATCTTTCACCCATAGAAAACATTTGGTGCATCATAAAGAGGAAGATGCGACAAAGAAGACCTAAGACAGTTGAGCAACTAGAAGCCTGTATTAGACAAGAATGGGACAACATTCCTATTCCTAAACTTGAGCAACTTGTCTCCTCAGTCCCCAGACGTTTGCAGACTGTTATAAAAAGAAGAGGGGATGCCACACAGTGGGAAACATGGCCTTGTCACAACTTGAAATTTAAAATCAACTTATTTTTCCTTTAAAATGATACATTTTCTCAGTTTAAACATTTGATGTGTCATCTATGTTGTATTCTGAATAAAATATTGAAATTTGAAACTTCCACATCATTGCATTCTGTTTTTATTCACAATTTGTACAGTGTCCCAACTTGTTTGGAATCTGGTTTGTACAACAAACAAAAACCATTCAGGTTAAAAAGTTAGTGTAAAAAAAAAAAAAAAAATCAAGACAACATAAATAATCATGTTAAAATATCGTCACAAGTCCACACAAGAACTAAAAGGTGGATCATATAAATTTGTATCTCCTCTATTAGCTAACAGTTAATAAAAGTGCAATAAAACTTCCTCAATCTTCCCCCAAAATAAGCTGTTTGTTAAGACTTGTTTATTGTGCTCCAAATGAGTACAATGTTTGTGTGTGAGTTTAGTACATTAGGGATGGATGTGTATGATTGCATGCATGCTGAGGCAAGGCATTTGCATACTCAGCCATATTCACTCCCTCACTAAAAACAAAAAAGCAGCCCATGCTCAGTATCAGATTAATTAAACCCTGTATACCCTGTTTGGATAACCCCATACTCACAGACAGTCCTATGGTGAGAGAAAGAGTGGGGGTAGGAGAGGTAAATTTAAAATCAACTTATTTTTCCTTTAAAATGATACATTTTCTCAGTTTAAACATTTGATGTGTCATCTATGTTGTATTCTGAATAAAATATTGAAATTTGAAACTTCCACATCATTGCATTCTGTTTTTATTCACAATTTGTACAGTGTCCCAACTTGTTTGGAATCTGGTTTGTACAACAAACAAAAACCATTCAGGTTAAAAAGTTAGTGTAAAAAAAAAAAAAAAAATCAAGACAACATAAATAATCATGTTAAAATATCGTCACAAGTCCACACAAGAACTAAAAGGTGGATCATATAAATTTGTATCTCCTCTATTAGCTAACAGTTAATAAAAGTGCAATAAAACTTCCTCAATCTTCCCCCCAAAATAAGCTGTTTGTTAAGACTTGTTTATTGTGCTCCAAATGAGTACAATGTTTGTGTGTGAGTTTAGTACATTAGGGATGGATGTGTATGATTGCATGCATGCTGAGGCAAGGCATTTGCATACTCAGCCATATTCACTCCCTCACTAAAAACAAAAAAGCAGCCCATGCTCAGTATCAGATTAATTAAACCCTGTATACCCTGTTTGGATAACCCCCATACTCACAGACAGTCCTATGGTGAGAGAAAGAGTGGGGGTAGGAGAGGTAAATGGAGTAAAAGGGAATGTCACTATTTTCTCTTTTGAGACTTAAACTGCAATTGCTTTTACTGTGAATGATAAGTAAGCTCTTATATGAATTGTTTCCTGTGTGTCACTGTCTAATAGTGGTTATCAGGCGGGTTTTATGAGCGTTTACAATAGCTCAAGAGGAAGAGAGCAATAAAACTGTTCAGTGGGACTTTCAAATGTGTGACATTGCGCCTAAATCTATGGCATAGCCTACTGTAGGCCTATATCTTTGTGAATTTAAGGGAGTAATTTGGCCATTCTTTAGCCGCACCACACAACACAGCGGATGACTGTAATCTTGAGTAAACCTCACTTTTTAAACCGTGCACAGAAACGCAGACTACATTACAAACAGATGAGGTAATGCATTATATAATTAAATATATCTGTTTTCTTTTCTTTCTAACTTCTCCAGACGGGATGGAGGGGACTATTTTCCTGCGCGGAGTGATATGAATGGCCTGGCAGTTAGTGGTGTGTATGACGCTCGCTATGCCTGATGATCTCGGGAGACACAGACGGAGCTGAGCTGAGCTGAGCGCTGAACTTGAGACCGTGTCTCAGTCACGCCTCAAGTCCTTCTCACTTTCCTCCATATTATTATTAAGATCGAAGCAGTTCATTTTGATTTACCGCCTTCGGATTACACTGAAGATTAAAAAGTATCCCGAATTTCTCCCCGAGTTGCGTGAAAGACTGCGCAATAGAGGAACGTTGAACTGAATTCAACATGTCAATTTTGCCGTTTACTCCGCCGATCGTGAAGAGGTTGCTGGGCTGGAAGAAGGGAGAGCAGAACGGACAGGAGGAGAAATGGTGCGAAAAAGCCGTCAAGAGTCTGGTGAAGAAGCTGAAGAAGACGGGACAGCTGGACGAGCTGGAGAAAGCCATCGCAACTCAGAATGTCAACACCAAGTGTATCACCATACCACGGTGAGTGCTGTTAAAAACATCCTCGACTTTACTGAGGGATAACATCGGGTTGTGGTGAAATGGGGCACTTTTACTGTCGTGATGTTTGCTGAACCAGCCCAGATAGTCTCAAACTGAAGCTATAACACTGTACACATTCACAGTAAAGTTAAAGAAAGCAGCAGAGCCCCTTCTGTTTAGAAACCAACTCTTATGTTTCCTGCATGGATCATAAACAGCATCTCATACTATGAAGTGCAGCTGCTCGTATCTGTTTATATTATCAAATTCCGACACTCCTGTTGATTTATTATAACTTACTCTTCTGGCCTTTCATAAAGCCACATTTGCCTTGCCTGGGGTTGTCACTTACTCTCTGGTGAGGTTATATAACCCGACCTTAATCTGGGGAGCGCTGTAGCTGCTGTATCTGGGCTAAACGGCGTGTTAGGAATTCCGTGCTTATATTTTGGATGGCGGACCCATTTGGCGCAGGACGTTCTTCGCTTTTATTCTTCATAAGTGTGTTTGTGTGTGTCTGCGCTCATCGGTGGCTATAGGACGGACGTTGTGGTCCGAAGTGGGGGTTTTTCTCCTCAGTTTTACAATGGTTAATCTTGTTATGTCACAGTCCTATGCTGGCGAACTGAACTGCTCACAGGTCTTGGCCGTTTGAGCCACACTAGGGCTGCCCGCAAGCCCCTACACTCAGCACTTCAGTACAGAGAAACATAGCATTTGCACTGGTTCTGTCATCTTGTTTTGTCGATGTATACAAACATTGTGCGAAATAAGAGCTCATTTACAGAGGTCACCGAAGAGTTTTGGTAAATTATGCTTTTTTTGTTGTTGTTGCTGTAAGACATTTTCTTTATTGACGGACTTGGTTTGGATAGTGCATAAAGGTTATTTGTTTAAGTCATATCCATATGTAGAGTTCTTAAACAGGTACATTCTGTACTATACAAGTATTGTACATAGTATTTAGAAGGTCAGAAGGTTTTTCCTCAAAAATGTTAAGCAGCATGACTGTTTTCAACATTGATGATGATAAGAAATGTTTCTTATATTACAATGATTTCTGAAGGATCATGTGACACCGAAGACTGGAGTAATGCTGAAAATTCAGCTTTGCCATCACAGGAATAAATCACATGTTTTTTGTGTTTTTGATCAAACAAATAGCCTTGCTGAGCATAAGAGATGTGTTTCAATAACATAAAAAAATAAAATAAAATAAAAACTTTTCAATGGTAGTGTACATCAACATTATATTGGCCAATGGATATCTTGCCCTCTACATATTGTATCCAGTCTTTGGACCCCATGTCACATTAAGTGATGCTCTAATTATTTTCAGTCTGCATGACAGAAATTTAAAACCTAGTCAGTCAAATTGGCGAACAATGATTATTTGTATTTGTGTTTTATTCTGCTCAGATTACAAGTGAAAATTTAGTAAATTAGTTTGGATTTTAATTCGACAAGATTCCTTCAATTACAATCAATTTACAGACACTAAAATACTGTAAAGGTAAAGACTACAAAAGTCTGCAGCTCTCTGAAATGGGACCAAATTCAACAAAATTAGTACACTGGAGAACCTCATAAGAGAGTTTATTTATGAGCTATATGCAAAGTCATTGTCTTGACACATTTAGGTTGCTTGACTAAATTTACTATATTTTGCTAAATTGGGTTAGCTAACGGAATTTAATTAAAGAAGACACTATGAAGGAGTATGTAACCTTACAGTCATAACATTTACATTTATAGTCCCTTAGAGATTTCCTTTCCAAATTTGAAGTTTGCATAATTTTGTGGTGTTACAGGGCCGAGCAGCTGCGGTTCAAGCCTGCAGCGCTGTTGTATTAGTTCTTGTTCCCAAACAACAGATCACTCAGTGAAAGCAGGGCTCCCAGCCAGAGATCTGAGCTGAGTCACCCCGGAGGGAGAGTGAGTTTGAGCCTGTGGCTTTGTGGTGTGACCCACTGGTGCTTCTCTGGTTGAGGTTGGTGGTGACAGAAACCATAACAAGTGAATACTGCAACTATTGGGATGTGAGTACTGGTTCTTGATTAACTCGGATTGACTGGGTTTGTGTCAGTTAAGTGCATAAAAACAGTTTTAGCTCAAACCTCAGTCCTTGTTGTTAGAGTTGTGTAACCTGAATCAGCACAGTGTCCAGTCCAAGGCTCTATTCTTGGCTAGATCTGTAGACGGTAGCCTTCACATCTGAGATACAACACTCTGCCTCACCCTGCTGGAGGATCCAGATTCCTCAGACACACTCGACTCACCTCAGGCCGCACAATCCTGTCTTGTCCTCACATGCAGCTCATGCTGGAAACCTGTCCTGGCCTGCTGGAGATCCAGAGAAAGAGTGATAAGTGTGAAGTGTGAGTGATACGATAGTAGACATTGAGTAGAATAGGACATCAAGTTCAAAAGAAGCAACGGAAAGAGGAGATGGAAGACGGATTGAAATTGTCCAAGACAGGATACGAAAAGCATAATTATACCATAGTCACACTTCCTTCTCCTGCCATACACCTGTCGAAGACCTATCAGAGTCTCCACATAGACTTCCTGAGAGGATGTCTGTTCCACAGCTTGTCTATGTTCTGAGATGCCTGCTATATCTCAACCCTGCAGTCTTTGTTTGCTTTTGCACTTTGCGCACAATGACTTCAAAGGTGTCTGAACTGTGAATAAAACCTGTGGTCCATTGTGTGGATGCATTCAACGGAATTCCCAAACAAGTCGCCTATCAGCTAAGAAATTGTATGTGCCCTGCCACGGCGATAGAGTTTATTGTTGGCATTTGAAACTGAAAGTGTCTACGCCTTGAAGAGATGTCTGACATCCTGAAACTCTATACATATACAATGATTCAAAGGCGCTTTTGATAAAACATGGAGATTGGATGTCATTGGCTTGTAATTGATGTGCCGAGGGTTGTTTTGTTTCAGCCAGGGTAATGCCTTCAAAGCGCCGTTCGTCTGAGGGAAGTGAATCTGTCTGATGATTCAGAGTTATTGTGTGGCAGCTGATAGAAAGAGAGTGAAAGACAGCGTGACAGAATTTCACAACCCTTTGAAGTGATGGCTGAAACTAACAGTAAAGACACTTAAATGACAATCATCGCTAGTATTAATATAGCAGAGCTCAAAATTTACTTTTTTACTTCATGACTTCATAAAGTTAGGAGCACCAGCAAAAATGTAAGAGCACCACAACTATAATGTTGTATACTAAAAGGATTAGTGTCACACCCCATGATTTACTCACCCTCAAGCCATCCTAGGTGTATATGACTTTCTTCTTTCTGATGAACACAGTCGGAGTTATATTAAGAAATATCCTTACGCTTCCAAGCTTTATAATGGGAGTGAATAGGGCCCATGAGTTTGAAGCTCAAAAAGTGCATCCATCCATCATAAGTGTACTGCACACGGCTCTGGAGGGTTAATAAAGACCTTCTGAAGCAAATTGTTAATATTTAAAACTTTATAAAGTAAAATGTGTTCCTTCCGCCATTCATTGCCCCATTTATGTTTTTTCCGTAAGTTGAATATGTAAGTTGCCCCTCACCCACTCATTTAATTTGCCCTGGATAAATATTGTTGGTGTTACAGGGCTTGAATTTTGGTGTGGGATTGCGCGTATTGTGCATAATTTTACTCATTCCCGTAGATTTTTTGCACATGCATAAAGCCGCCTTGAGTACACTTTCGCTGCTTATTGCACCTAAATAGTCAAATACAGACAAAATAATGTCAAAATGTCGGTCTTTGTGATTATTCACGTAAATGTCACTTATGTTTTAAGTAAACGTAAACAATTAAGAAAGAAAATGCATGTGTAACAGTATAATGGATCCATGTGTCAGGTTCTTAAAGTGACAGCAGCCTAGTATACTTGCTGCCAAATTATGAGATAATATTAAAAATATCTATATAGCAGTTTTCTCCCATGATATTGTCAAAATTATGGCCAGTAAAAAGTGGCTAGTGTCCAACATTATGTAAAAAAGTTAACGTTTTCGTCAGGCACTAATTTGCAGACTCTCAAACATTGTATGAATATGACTAATACTGATGAATAAATAGGCCTATAAGTTAAAAGCTATTAAATAGCAGTTTTTGTAACACAATAAAGTAGCCACCACACTAATTTAAAAATATACAAAACAACATAAAGTGAAAATAAAGTGCCATTTTGGGGTTATGGAAACAACAGTTACCATGGTGAATACACAATACTTCATGAACTGTTAATGAAAGATGAAAACTGCTCCTGATGAACAGAATGAACAGCATACATGCATGCAAATCCTTCCCAGCTCACACACGGCGTGCCAGTTACGGGATTTATTGATACTTTACTTTTATTTCATGATTACGTTGCATGATCGTAGTTTTTCTTGCGCTTATATGAAGTGACATACAGCGTGCACCACCGCGTGCAGTTGAAGTGTGTGCACTACGAGCACCGTATAACGGCTGACAGGAGATGAAAGTTCAGTTTTCTAAGGTGAGAGAGACGTTTTATTTCGTAACAAGCTACGAAAATGACACTGACAGATATAGCCTTACAACTTATCATCTGACCGCAGATACTAATCAGGACAACAAGTTTTCCTCAGGGACTGAGCCTACCTGGCTAAATGGGGAAACTGGCTCTCTCTTTATTCCACGTCAGTAAATAATATTGTTATAATAATATTTAGACAAAATACAGCTCTTATTAGTTGTTAAAAGTGTACTAATTACTATTTAATCAAATATCAAGGAGGAAAAAAATAATTTTGTGGCATAAGGTGAAGTGAGAGCTGGGCCGGGGCAGCAGGGGCCGGGGTACATTCGGTTCGACATGAGAGTGTCGCGGTTCGAACCGTGGGTGGTGTATCGCGGTTTTTCGGTTCGGTTTTAATATCGTTACACCCCTATTAGAATGATTTCTGGAAAATCATATGAAGACTGGTGTAATGATGCTGAAAATTCAGCTTTGACATTGCAGGAATAAAATGAATGAAAATATATAAAATAGAAAACAGTTATTTTTAACTGTGATACTGTTTTTACTGTATTTTTGATCAAATAAATGCAGCCTTGATGAGCATGAGACTTATTTCAAAACTATTAAAAAATCGTTCAGACCCCAAACTTTTGAATGGTGATTATTCACGTAAAACGTGGATAATCGTTCTTTCTTGTATACTAGTCAACCTCGCTAATCAACTAGTTGGTTGTTGGATGAGTAATCAACTATCGTGACTTTCCTCCCCACCCCAGTTCCTGAATCTCTCAAGAACCTTTCGGGTTTCCAGACCAGACGTTTAATGCAGCACCTCTTAATTTAAAGGAGAACAAATGCACACTCTCTTAAACATATGCTTATTTACCAACGTTTCGGCTAGTAGCCTTTGTCAAGGTATGAATGCGGCACCTCTAACTTTTAGAACTACTGTACTGAATGAATGCTGTTATCTGTTCAGTGTAAAATATATCCCTGTCTGTGTGCGTGAAGGTTGTGTTCATATTTGTGTCCTGTTCGACTGATAGTTTGTCTGTAGGTGTTTGTGGATTCCCTGAGGGTGTTATGATGGTTGTAACACCCAAGTGATGGAGAAGGCCAAGTGTGCCAAGTCTGACTGCGGTTGTGGTGGAGATTAACAACACAGTTTGCCGTCTGTGAGTTTGTGTACAGAATGTTTTTGTGTATCTCTGTGTTCTGGAAATGTGTGCATTCATTGTGTACTGTACACACACACTGTTATTGTGTCTAAGGAAGTCTGTGCATTGAGAGCAGGTATTTTAGTGTTAGTCTCAAGTGCTCATGTGCGTCTCTCCTGTGTGTGTTGTTCGAGGCGGGGTTAGTCAGCCTTCAGGAATGCTCTGTCTGCCCAGGGAAGGGCGTGGGCCGCTTCTGGGTTTGTGGCTCCTGCAGGGGTTGAAGGTTTAGAAAAGCTCTGTGCCGCCTCCATATCTGTTGGAATAATAGACACTCTGTACAGCAGACAACAAGACTGCTTTGTGCTACTCTGTCATCACTAACCGTACCGCTGACCCTCAGACTACTTCTGACCACCCTGAGAAAATAACTGTCCTTCAGTTGTGAACTCTCTCTCTCTCTCTCTCTCTCTCTCTCTCTCTCTCTCTCTCTCTCTCTCTCTCTCTCTCTCTCTCTCTCTCTCTCTCTCTCTCTCTCTCTCTCTCTCTCTCTCTCTCTCTCTCTCTCTCTCTCTCTCTCTCTCTCTGTGTGTGTGTGTGTTTTAGAAGAGTGCCAGTGAAGACTTTGAGCAGGATGTTTTGATGTTTTTCTGAGAGTTTTGAGAGACTTGCTTTAAAGTCTGCCACGAATGTACACTGACACTGATCCAAGTTAATCGCTGTTGTCTTTAATTTTAAGACTGTTTTATCTGAGGTGGCTCTGTGGTATTGCAGGTACCCTGAAAGTTCATGTCTGATCTGATTGTTTTAATGTTTAATCATTTAAGTAACCCATATTATATTATATTATATTATATTATATTATATTATATTATATTATATTATATTATATTATATTATATTATATTATATTATGGGGGAGGGGGATGCCATGCGTGCTTGTTAGTTTAGGGGTAAAACTGTCGTCCTGTATATGACTGCAAAGCCCAAAGTGTGGGCTGGACGATAAACAATATCATATTGAGGTCACTTTAAAATTTATGTCGTTAACGATGATAAGCTCTGGACATTTTTACTTGATATGGATTAATCTAACAGCCTATCACACAGCACAAATACAGGCGCTGGTCATATAATTAGAATATCATCAAAAAGTTGATTTATTTCACCAATTCCATTCAAAAAGTGAAACTTGTATATTATATTCATTCATTACACACAGACTGATTTATTTCAAATGTTTATTTCTTTTAATTTTGATAATTATAATTGACAACTAAGGAAAATCCCAAATTCAGTATCTCAGAAAATTTGATATGACCAGCACCTGTAAATGTGACCAATACACACAAATTAAAAATGATAGCTCTTCACGACAAACCGTCAAAATAGAAGTTTTGTTTAACTTCAAGAAATTATACAGTTCAGTTGTGCAGCATCTTGTTTGATAAAAAATAAAAATGCTATGTTTTGTTGTAAATCACAAAAAATAAAATGGAAAAACAGAATTTAGGAAAAAATGAAATGGATTTCATGGCACCCTAAATTAAAAGGTAGCTAGAGTTTAATTGTGAACAAACATGTTTACATTCATTCTCAAGGTCTAACAAATATGTGTAAAGCATTTCCTTCCCCATTAATGGTGAATTAATATTGTGGTAAATCTCAATAAAAAAATACTGTGATGATATTTTTGGCCATATCGCCCAGCCCTAATGCATAACCTTTCAAAGTTTACTAGATTTGATAATGTGTGCAAACACACAGGTGGTCGACATGACACATGCACTAAAACACGAAAACGTTTTATCCTTTTCTGCACTATTTCTTACACCGTGTCTACACTGGACACGACCGTTGTCGCGTCGCACCGCAACAGCTAGAATCTGTCCACACTGGATGCAACAAAGTGACTGTTGCAAATTCATTTGTCTTTTATGTCAAACGTCAGAAATGGAATGGGGCATAAGTTTACTGTCTGGGATTTTTTTTGTCGCATCGCAACGCGCCCATCTATTGTTGTTGCCGTCTCAAGTAGTTTGTTGTTCCGTCGCCTCCGTTTTCACCTTGTGGATGAACTAATTAGTGCAAAAAAAATTCAACAGAATATTCATTACAAAGTACATACGGTTAGAAAAATCTGGCTATGTGCTGTATGCATAACCTAGTGTATGTGTAAAACTGAAGTATACTAATTGTTGCTCTGTTTTTGAAGGCCATAAAAAATGCATCTGTCCATCAAATAACGTGCTCCAGACGGCTCCGGGGGGTTAATAAAGACCTTCTGAAGCGAATCGATGCATTTGTGTAAGAAAAATATCCATATTTAAAACTTTATAGAGTAAAGTCCGATCGCCGATTGCATTCCGTGGCCTCTCGTTGTTCAAAATGCTTACGCTACGTCTGACAGGTGTGCCTGGTAGTGTAAGCCTTTTGAACTGCAGAGGCACTTTGAGCACTTTTCCCATAAATTGAATACAGAAGGCAATCGGACGAAACTTTACTTCATAAAGTCTACTAGCCTACTGGCAACCCTTCACCTGGAGATCTAATGAGGAAAATATGCTCTTGTGTGAGGAGAAGAGTTCAGAAGAGAGTGGAAGAAGAGCAGCACAAGTATGCAGATGTACAGCAGCTACAGTTAAGGCTGATTGGTTGGGATTGGGATTGATTATTTTTTTTTGTTTGTTTGTTTTTTTCATAAAGTAGTTTGAATTATATACACCTTTTTACTGCGTTATTGTTGTTCTCTAGCTCGGTGGAGACTGAGACGCAGCTGCCACTTATCTTTATCTTTACCTCTCACGGCTGGTGTGAGCAAGTTTGTGTCTTTTGCGTTCTAAAAATGTGATCCGCAAGCTGAGAGACTACGTATAGAATCAAAGTAATTATCAACTGGTTCTGATCATTTGGAGCATTCCTAGAAACTATACCTATAAAAAGGTATTCATATTTGACCTCAAAGCATATGAGCTCCCGTGCCTCCGCGAACTCTGGACCCCAGGTTGGGAACCACTGGCATACATCACCAGTTGGTTGTTTCACCTAAGGATTGAGTTATGACAATTTGTTGAAACATTATGAGGTCAAAAAATTCAAACAAAAATTAAATGTGTGCATGGATCAATTGTTCACAATAAGATCAATATCTTGCCTAGGATGAGACACATAGCATTCATTTAATGCAGATTTTAGAATATTGCACCTTTTTTTTCTTAAGAAAATAGGTTCCATCTTTCACCTTCTGTGGATGTGGAAATCTCCAATCTACGGCCTTTGACATTGTGGTCACTTTTTAGTTTTATGAACAAGGTATAAAACAAGATTTTAAATGATAAAAATAGATACAAAATACTTTTTTTTTTCTTCCAGGTAAATTGTCACTTGCAGCAGCATCATATACTGGCCAGTCTTATTGAAATGCCATTATCAAAAAGGCCGTTGGCTTCCCTTTCCTATTCTTATTTTCCACTTATGAAGTATACAATGCATGGCAGTCACTGACCATTTTTTTTTTTCTTCAGTAATCCATCTGTGTAATTTGATTATCTCATTTTACATTGCGATTTGAACTCTGCAGTATTTTGCGACTGCTAAAAAAGTGGCTAACTGGAGTGTTACTTTTGGCCCCTGCTGCATTTGTATGATGGTTGTAGTGTTTCTGCTATAGTCCTGTTCCCCTGCTGAGAATGGGCCCCCGTAACCACATCCAACCACCTGCACATGAGACCCCTGCAGGGCTCTGTTTACTTAAGGAAGGCCTTAATGACTTTAGCAGAGGGAGGAAAACCAAAACCTTTCAAAAATAATACAAGTTAAACGTGATATTTTCCCCACACTCACATTATGAAATAAAGGATAAGCAGGTATATAAGCCTTGAATTGAAAAAAAAATATTAGACTATAAGAGTTTCCATATGAGTTGGGTTTCCCTCAGATGCCATCATTTTTACTGTCAGATTTTATATTTTATCAGCTTCCAGCTGTTATTCCAATACAAATATTATGACCAGTCAATCCAAAGTTGAGTAACTGTATGTTCAGACATAAAAAAAGATTATGTTGGTTTGGCTTTTTATCTTCAGTAGTAACTGAACGATCAGGAATGTGTCCTTCATCACTGCACTGTGTTGTGTAGTATTAGGTCTGTTGTACTGCTACATGCTGTCTGGGTTTAGGCTGGGGGGATGGGGGAATAGCAGTGGTCTTAAAGTGCTTTAAAAGGGGGGCTGTGGGGGCTGGGTCAGGGTATGTTCCACAGGGTGAAATGGTCCCACAGACGGTCTGGTCTGACGTCAAAGTTGCTTTTGTCCTTCTCTACCTCTGCATCAAATTTGCATGCATCAGAGTTCACTGAGTTTGTGTTTTGTTAGACTCTGTGATTTCAAACAGCTCTAAAAACATACACACTAAAGGCTCAGCACAGCATGAAAAAGTGAAACAAAAGTCAAAAATTACTTAGGAAAGTTGTTTGTCATGTTAAGTTAGTAGTGTATAAGTGCAAATAAGCAACACGTCAGCTGTAGTTTGCCTTTGTATATTTTTGTTACTCTGTCTACATTTGTGTTTAAGCAAAACTTTATATAAACTTATGTAGAGTTGCATGTAAACATCCAGAGAAATTATTCCTTGTAAGCATTGAGTTGAGTATGATAATGCTCTCTGTGGAAGTGTCATGGTCAAGTCAAGGATGCCTAGGCTGATACAGAAATTGTCTACTTCAGCCCACGGCGTCTGTGTTTTTACCCTCTAGATTACATCTGCCCAGCGTGGTTCAGCCTGTGTCAGACCCCTCCATCCCTCCAGCTCACCCCCTCAACTCTCTTTCTCTTCCTCACCCCCTCCCTGTTCATATCTCACCCGGCTCTACTCAAGTGACAGCCGGCATGCGGGTGGGGGGAGAGCAGGCTAGACCCGCCCTCCAGGCTGTGTGTGTGTGTGTGTGTGTGTGTGTGTGTGTGATGTTGGTTGGATGTTCCTTACTGCTGACCTAATTTGCCCTCTGCAGCTCAATCAATAGTCATTCAGTGCTTCCTTTTCACATGAGGTCTGCCCACGCGGCAGCAAACACAGACTCTCTCTCCACAGAGCACTGGAATGTAAGGGGGCTTTCACACTGGGTACGTTTGCTACACTCCTGAGTCCAGGCACGATTGTTCCTAAGGGTGTGAACCTACACTGGTCTCACGGTTCGGTTAGATTGCGATTATCATGCCATCGATTTGGTTCAATTCGATATCACAATGCATTGACGATGCACTGCATCCTCATGTATACAATTTCATCAGTCAGTTATATGAACTGAACCTTTAATTTTACCTGCTCAAAGAAAACATGCTTCTTGAATGTATCAAACAAAACTCAAGTCTGGGCACAGAAGACACCAGGAGCATTTAGAACAAATACACAAAAGTAAAAACTAAAAGCCACTTCAGGAGGTGGTCAGTCAAAACTGAAGTCTAAATGCATCTGGTTGTTGAAACCACATATGTAAATTTTACTCCTCGCAACAATGCAAAAAAAAAAAAATGAAAGTGTGAGAGTGTGTTATGCTCTATATGACATGTTATAGGCCGATATGACAGCGCTACCAAAGCACGCATCGCCGCAGACGAGCAGCTGAGCCATCAGCTTCATCAAGCCAGCGCACATACGACCACAAATAAAACCGAAAGCAAGTCACG
Organism: Paracanthobrama guichenoti; assembly: GCA_018749465.1. NCBI lineage: Eukaryota > Metazoa > Chordata > Actinopteri > Cypriniformes > Gobionidae > Paracanthobrama > Paracanthobrama guichenoti. Next base: position 507,893 of record CM031949.1, on the reverse strand, counting down.
GGTCAACACACAATCATCTTCATTAAAAGTAAAGAAACTGAATGATCTTACCAGTGCTGTTGCCGCGCTCGCTCATATTGCGGTCTTTGATTTTGAAATGAGCTGATGATCAATAAAATGCAGCTCATATCTATTGTTTTTAGTGACGTGAACTGTGTGCCCAAGTGTAAATTTAAATCTTTTTGATAAATCAGATAGCTTTGATTTACACACAGCGTGTGTCATGCGTCATGCTTACCAGGTTATTCATAAAAGCCGAGATGTGCCCAGAATTCGGCTTTTATAGTAGTTGGAGCATTTTTAATTACTTGCACTCGCGTCTCGCCTCCCTCTGCCATTGTATGCTACCGCGACAAAGCACGTACGTGACATGACGTCAGAAAATAATCAGTACATTATAATCGGTTATGGTCTATTACTGAACCGATACATCCTCGTCTGCATCGAACTTCCCCCCACCCCCCGTAAGGCAGCTTTCTGCTGCTTGCAAACAGAATCTTTTGAGACAGTGGATTGCCATTCATCTGCTGCCCTGATTGCACTTGCTATGCGTGAATAAACTGCAGGCTCACTCTCGCTCGTATTCAAGGTAAATCATTAATATTATCATCCCTTAAATGTGTTTTATTAAACTAAATACATTGTCATCAGCTAAAACACATGTGCGGGTTACTTTACTTCTTGAACAAGCATGCACCCAAGTTGTGTTGCCTTTACATTCACGTGAAATGCGTCACAGTTGGGGATGCACCGATACCTAAACATTTAGTGGGAAAAAAAACATTTAGTGGGGAACAAATAAAAATGAATGAAGTGTAGCACTAAATCTGGTAAAATGTTACACATTGTTGTAAAATACATTCGTGAAAAACAAGTAAATATTTATAGAAATAGGGCCTATATACTAAGAAATTAAAAGACATTAATTTTTATTTTAAATGTATAGCACAGATGTTTTTAATGAGGCAGCAACATATTATAGATAGGGCAGAACAAGAAAGGCTATTAATAATCTTTCATTGTGCAAAAGTATTATAATATGAAAGGCTCCAATACAGAGCGGCACAAAGCGCGTATGCACATCCCGTGTGCAGGATGATGTGCTTGAAGTAACATGAGTCACAGCGCTCCGTCTGCATTGAAAAGTTAAAACACAAAGGAAAGACATATCGATGCATAATAGTGTATCTATCTATGCAATATTTTATTGAGCCTATTCTTTTAACAGTTTAAAATTTCAGTTACCGTGTGTGAACAACAACACAACCTCTAGTCCAGTGTTGTGATCTAACAGACACCCGGTAGAAAGTAACACTTAGATTTAGATTTAGAAACCGCAATAAACTCCAGCCAGATAAAGTCCTGTTATGGAAAACCATAGAGAGTTATCTACAGATCAAGCATAATTACAGGAACATTGAATCATCTTGGAGAGAGTTTTATCGTGTTGACTGTCGAACGCGACACGCAATGTGAAAGCTGAATGGAGAATGACTGGCAGCCGCAGCTGAAGGGAAGCATTTATGTGAACATTTAATGACTTAAATATTCATCTGTACCTCACAATAAACTATGGAATGGCTTCAGAACACTTAATATAGTGTATGAAGCATTGATGATGCTTCATAATGTCGTTGTGCCTTTTGTGGGGCACTTAACAATAACACATAATATTATACGCACAGTATCGGATTTGGATCGGTTGTTTCTGACCGATAACTGTTACCTGATCCTGCAAATAATGGCGTATCAGAGCCGATACCTATACTGAGTGTTGGCGCATCCCTAGTCACAGTTCGAGTGCACCTCTTTCAGGTAGTCTCGGGTTTGGTACCCCGGTGCGCACCCGGGTCCTCATGACAGCTTACACATTAGCAATTTTTCATGCGAACTGTGCCCCATTTCAAACTAAACTGCCAGTGTGTAAGCACCCTAATAGAAAAGCGAAGGACTGATGATGGATACAATATTTTCAGACTGATGCAACTAATGAATGCCAGACCACAATGACTGATTTCATCACAAACTGTGCCTTTTCTTAGGGTGTACTCACACTAGGCACGGTTGCCTTGTACCGTGCCCAAGCACGATTGTCCCACCTCCCCACTCACACTAGTCAACCGAACCAGAATTTGGGGGTCAAACGTGCCCGGGCACGTTTCAGATCATCTCGTGCAATCCTAATTGTTGTTACCTGTTGTATTTTTTTTTTTTTTTAGGGTGTACTCACACTAGGCACGGTTGCCTTGTACCATGCCCGTGCACAATTTACGATTGTCGCATGACAGAGTGCAAGCATATTTGTCTAAAATAACTCTTCATTTTCTGCTTTCAGCTAATATTTTTATTCTGGTGTCACCATTATCCTGTGCGTTGTGTTACCAGCACCAAGTCCAAGCCTATTCATTTCCACTGTTCCAATGTAATACCACATTTAGCATTTTAATCAACAGTACATTTTTTGTTAACCTTTTACCATATGTCTTGGTGTATCACAATAATCATATTGTGAGTTCAGTATTGTGATATGTATCAAATTGTGACGTGTGTGTGTTACACCCCTAATAAATGCTGTTCTTTTGAAATTTTTATCCACACAAATATTAAGCAGCATGACTTTTTTCAACATTTATAATAATAAATGTTTCTTGAGCACTAAATCAGCATATTAGAATGATTTCTGAAGGATCATGTGACTGGAGCAATGATGCTGAAAATTCAGCTTTGCCATTACAGGAATAAATTACATTTTCAATATATTAAAATCGAAATCGTTATTTTTAATTGTGATAATATTTCACAATATTACTTTTTTTACTGTATTTCTGATCAAACAAATGCCCTGGTGAGCCAAGAGACACCTTTCCAAAAATAGTGACCTGTTTTTGGCAAAAACAGGAGTGCGGTATAGGAACAAAAATAAAATGATGTGAAATGTATTATATGACCCCTTTTAGAGGGCTCCAGTAAGGAAAGTTCACACCTCTTTCCTCCTTTCTTTTCCTATCTCTGCTTTTATGGAGTGTGTATAAAGAATAAATAGAGTGTCATGAATTGTATCTGTGGCCTGGATTCCTCAAAGGGTTGCTAACCTAGTGCACAGCGCTCTCTCTCTCTCTCTCTCTCTCTCTCTCTCTCTCTCTCTGGCTGCTGTTGCATATTTCAAGCACACAATGTAGCAGTCATGTATAATACATGCTCTGAGAGGTTTGGCCCATACTGTACGGCCCCGTTTCAGCACACCGTAGCAGTGCATGCATTACGTTGGCGTATTTAATCTGATCTCGACCACGAGTGTGCCGTTATAGGAGTCCGCTACACCGATAGGCATCATAAAAATGTTTTAGTCGCAGCCCTTGACTGTAAAGATAAGCACTGTAGGTGTACAGAATAGGGTTAGTGTGAAAATGTGTTTTGATATGATGGTGTGCTCGATTGTGTCTGCAAAAGTCCTCTTTGTCTGAGACCGGACTGGTGAATAACTCTCCTCAGACATGAAAAGTTCACTGTGTGGTTGTTCTCCATTGCTCAAGGCCATCACCGCATTATTCTGAGATGATTATGCCTTTTTCCTTTTCCACATGGGGCCATCCAAAGAAAAGTCTGAGTTTATTTGCCTGCAGTTAAAAAGTGAAGCAGGTAGAAATGTGTACTGGAATATATATATATAGTTTTTGTTTTTTGTTGTTCATCTCTCTTCCTTCCCTCTCTCTCGTCTCCATTAGACTTAATGTGCCTTTGACTGGTTGGGCATGCATGTGTGAACTGAAGGAAGTGACTGTGTTTACAACTCTGTTGCTATACTCTGCCTGTGTTGCAACCATAAAGTAAATTGTTTGTGCCTAAATATTCTTGGTTACTCTTCAGATTGCGTAATATTCTCTTTTCATTCTCTCCATGGGGCGTCTGGATTTTACATCATTATTTTTTTCTTCTTGCAATCTGTCTGTGAAGCGAAAGCTATGCTATGAAAAATTAAAAGCATATTTAGCTGCTGGGAGAGCCAGAGAAGCCTCAGGCTGGCCAGGCAGGCCCGTGCCATTGTCTGGGCCATCGGTGGGTGTAAAAGTGGGAGGAGGGGGGTCTGACAGACATGCTTTATAGAGCTTTTGGGATTTGCATTATTTGGCCCACACTACGTGTGTGTGTGTGTGTGTGTGTGTGTGTGTGTGTGTGTGTGTGTGTGTGTGTGTGTGTGTGTGTGTGTGTGTGTGTGTGTGTGTGTGTGTGTGTGTGTGTGTGTGTGTGTGTGTGTGTGTGAGAGGAGTCTACTGTTGCTTTCATATCACTTTATTAGATGAAGCTGTTGTTGAACTAGAGCACAATCAACCTTCTAAACAAACACACACACACATTCTGAAACACAAAGTTCCTCTTCCTTTTTCTTCACCTCATTCACATCACATGTGATGTGTAACCGAAAGCACCACATTAACAGGAAATTGGGCCACTTTTACTTCATCTGCGGTCTCACATAATACCTTGGCGTGGTCCCTGCAAGCCTAGGAGCAGTGAGTGTTTATACTGTGGTAATTTAGGATTTTACACAATGTTTCTGACTTAACCCATAATAACATTTCCGCTGTATTTCTGCTTCTGATTTTAGAGAATGAGCTGCTGGGATTGTTTCTGCTACAGTGATCATCATTAATGCCTTTTCTTTTTCTCTTTTAGATCACTAGATGGTCGGTTGCAAGTATCTCATAGGAAAGGACTCCCTCATGTGATCTACTGTCGTCTATGGCGCTGGCCCGACCTGCAGTCTCATCATGAGCTCAGAGCCATTGAACTCTGTGAGTTTGCCTTTCACATGAAAAAGGACGAGGTCTGCGTCAATCCCTACCACTACCAGCGGGTCGAGACACCAGGTAATGCACACTGATATTTAGGCAAGCATTGAGCACATCGTCAACCAGTATCATTTGTTTAGACCTGGGGTCTTCAGCAAGAGGTCGATCACAGTACTGCAGGGGGTCTGCTAATAATTGGTTGATTGGTTTTCATGAAAAAATCAAAATATGAGTTAAGGGGTTGTACACTAGATTTTAGTGTGCAAAATTTCTTTGGACACGGCAACAGATGTTAAAGAGTTGGATTCTCATGCTGAACATGGCCAAAATAAAAATTAAAAAAAACGAGTTGGACGTATGACGGAGTATTTCTGCGCCAAATACAAATAAGTTTTTTTTTTTTGAGTATTGCTAGAGCTGCACAATTCTGGATAAATTGAGAATATTTATTTTTGTGTAAAATGGAGATTGCGATTCTTCTACGATTCTGAAGAGGAAAAAAACTAACAAAATAACATGCAAGGTTCTGACAAATTTGTTCATTGCTTTTCATTGCTGAAAAGACATTCAATTGAATGAAATCATTAAAAAAAAAAAAAAATTTGAATATCTCATTCATAAAGACTTGTTTCTTTATGGGATGAATCTGTGTTTGTGAATAAATCTTTAAAATGAATGTTTCAATGACAAATACTGTTTTTAAAAACTCACTTGTCACCACCTCCTGGACTAACAATGAGCAATACAATACAGGCTACAAGTGCCAAAAGACTTTTAAAAGATGATGTACTCTTATTTTGATCAGTACCGTAGACATCAGTGTTTATACCCAAACCTATAAACATTTATCCCAGTAGCCTATATAACGATGTGTGGTTGAAAAGCTGCTTTATACACTCACTGTACATTTACATGGCAGCTGTTCTCCCTGGATGAGCACGAACGCAGATTTGAGCGTTGCAGTGTGATGATCGTACTTTTAAAGAGTCTTTGCTTTAAACGGGTTCACATCGGAAGCGTGATGGCCGACTCTCATTCATTAACACAGGCAGCGACAAAACACGTGCTTTTCATGCTCCGCTGACACTTGATGTGAAACATGCGTAATAGACTATTATAATCATTGTCATTTAGAAAATGAGATTGCGTAGGTGTTTGAATCAAGATCGCGATCTTTTAACGGTTAATCGTGCAGCTCTAAGTATAGCCCTGTATGACGTCATAAAGGGCGGAAATCCTTGTATGTGCACTTCTCACGCACGCACGCACCAACCAGAGCAAGAGTAGGGGTGTAAATCAGACGGTTCATCACGATTCGATACAATATCGATTCTCATGGCAGGTGATACGATATTTTCAGATACTTTAAAAGGTTATGCCATACGATTACGATGCAGATGTGCGCACAGTGCTCTTATGCAGCAGCTGCTTACATGTACAACTGTAACCGCAAAAACTTAAATGTAAACATTGCTTTTGTGTCTTTATCAGCTTTTCCATATATATACTGGCCCTGATAATCATCACAAATACATATCACTTGCTCCATTTCTGTAAATCCATTTAATAAATGTATGACTCTCTCTACATGTTGCTCTGGTCTTCGTCAACAGCCATTTACACCTCCTGCTGGTGAGGTCGACTAACAGCAGATAGAGATTATGCTCGGTAATCTACTGCGGTTCCTGGAATTTTCTGTCGATTTTGAACCACTGAATTTTGCGGTTGTGTTTTTTTGTAAAGCAAAATAAAATGGACCGAAAAATTGGCTGTCGCATATTATAGGTTGTATTTTTGAACAGAATTAATATTTTGGAAGTGAAATCTAAGAGGTGAATATGGATGAATTTTTAATAATGAAAATTTGTGTGAAATGTTCTGAATTGAAATATTCACATCTTAAATATACAACCATGTTGAATTTCAGACCTAAAAATGCAATGCATATTTTTTTCAAGTGGTGCAATTCAACGGTTTTTTGTTTCAAAAATATTTGGCATTATTTTACTTCCATAAGAATGATTCATAGCGCTCTATTCTCCTTTTATGCAAAACCATAGACCTTTATCTACTGAAGCACAAAAATAAGTAAAAGAAGACTCAATTCAGTGGCCTATTTGTGCGCTGTTTGAGATGAGTGCGCGCTGCTTTTTGCAAGGCATTAAACACGAGAAAATTATAAACTTTTGTGAAGATTCAGCACTGGTCCGAGCATCTTTCACAAGCTCTGAAATGTAATTTAAAAAGAGAATGCACGCGTTGGCAATAATGCATAGACTGACATTGTGTGGAAATGTGGAGTGTTGAAACAAATGTGCCTCTTAAATGTATAAGTAGCCTACAGGTATCGATTTTTAACGTGTTGCATCGATACATGTTTATTCCTGGTCATTAGTCGAAACCGTACAAAAAAAAGCTTAAAAGCATAAATTCAGTGCAGCAAAATGTGAAACTTTTTGCATCAGCTTGCCATCCAGTCTCCTGCATTTGTATGGGTATGAATGGAAGTCAGTGGAATGAAAAGTATAGTGTGACCACCCCTTTAAACAAAAATATGATAATTAACTTAACAAAAAAGATGAAATAACATTAAAATGTAATGCACACATACATGTGCAGAGGTATTAAAATAACCGTTATGGGATTACGCATCACCACAAAGTGTAAATGCATTAATACAACAGACCACATGGCACATAGAAACCAACAAAACAAAGCCACAAAACATGACACAAGAACATGCAGCCAGTGAGAACACTCACAAGCCGCATGTTTACACAAAACATGACAACAAAGTTCATGGCCGATGAAAAACACAAGCTGTGTGCTACACAGAACACAACAACACGTGGACCAGAAGAACCCAACTGCATGCTCACACAAAGACAAAACAATGGGTCTCATTCACTAAGCATGCGTACGCACAAATTTGTGCGTGAAATGTGCGCACAAACGATTTTAAGAACAAATCACAATTCACCAAAGATTTTGTAATATTTTTTTTTTTCTAAATTTATGAAAAAATATTGGAACAACTGAAACCACATGTACGCAAAAAGAACTTACTCTGTATGGCTTTATAATCGTGTTAAGAAGTTATATTTCATCCTAACATGACTATAATTACATTGAAGTATATTGCATTCTATTATATAATCCATATATAACATTTTATGAAGAAATTATTAAATAATACAATTTAATTTACTCTTAAATGCATTCGATCATATACAGTTAAAGAGTAGGAAAAGCTGTGTTATAGCTTCAACTGCGAGGTTTCTCTGAATAACAGATATACGCACATGTACAGCTGGCTAATAATCTGGGTCTGTAATAATCTATAAAAGATGTTTATTGTGAAAACTGGTGAGAATGACACACTTGGCATTGCTTGAGGATCGGGCGAGAGCGCCTTCGACGAGAGTGACGAAAGGCTGTAAGGAAAGCGTGTGTGGAAAGCTCTTATATGGAGATGTTTGGGCGTGTTTTATGCAAATGACTAACCTTGTGCACGCGGCCGCTCATTTAGAATACTCCACATTCACTAACATCATAACGAGGTTAAGAACTAATTCATCTAATCTAATTCACTAATTCAAACGTTTTGTGAATCAGGCTGAGATTTTTCATGAGAAGTTCTCCTGTGCGTACAAATATGAAAGAATCCACGCAATTATTAGTGAAGGAGACCTAATAAGAGTATCAGGGCTCTGTCACTATAATAAACAAAAACAATAAACTCGGCCAAAGTGACAGAACCCTGACATTAGAGCTTCACGGTTCTGGATGAATTGAGAATCATGATTTTCATTGTTTCAAATAGTTCACGATTTTGAACAGACAACTAAACAAAATAACGTAATTTACTAGAGGTTCTGACAAATGTTAATTGCTGCACTCTATTTAAAATGTTTAATGAATCTTAGGCTCTGTTTACACCTGGTATTAAGATGCGTTTTGTCGAGTGGATGACACTAAATACAGGTGTTAACGTGGTCTAACACGTTTTGAGCTTGTCTACTTTCGACCATTTCCAGAGGTAGTCAAAAATGGTCGAAAGCTGCTCTCCGCCTACTGACCTAACGTGTAAACATTATGGGAAGCTCACTAGCCAGACAGGATTTAGACTTTGGCTGGAGACCCAAGTTTGGTTTGAAAATGAAAAACGTACCATGCACAATGTTCTCTCACCATTCCTGATTTTTAAAACACTCCCCGCATTTGGCGTTGTCTTGCGGCTGTCAGAGTAGAAACGAAAGCTTTTGCCCTCTGTTTTTCTGTTTTCTCCGGTCGTGTTTATATGTAAATTGCGTGAGCTTATTTTGTCCACCACCTACTGACCTAATGTGTAAACATTATGGGCTAGCCAGCTGGGTAAAGCGCACTAGCCAGATGGGAAAAGTGGTTGAAAGTGGACAAAAGAGATGGATTAAAACACCAGGTGTAAACGGGAATGTCTCCCTTGTCTACTTGTGATCTGATTGACCAAAACACATCTTAATACCAGGTGTAAACAGGGCCCTAATGAATTATTTAAAAATAGTTTTTTAATGAATGATTCAATGACTTGCTCATAAAGACTTTGCTTGTTTCATTACTGGATGAATCAGCATGTTTTTGAACAAATCTCTTGAATGAGTGATTCAATGACAAATACATTTTTTTAAAGTCACTTGTCACCTGGTGGCGTAATGATGTAAAGATACAGTCGATTTTTTGGCGCACCATTTTACTTTCAAATGGTGATTTACTATATTTTGATTGCTTCCTTAGACATCAGTGTTTATATTCAAATTATAAACTTTTATCCCAGTTCTTCTGTGATATGAATATTTGTAACACAGAAATAATAATACTATGTGGGTAAAAAGATGTGAAGCTGTTTCATACCTATACATGACAACTGCCCTCTCTGGCTCAGTGGCAGCGCCAACGCAGATTTGAATGTCCCAGTGTGATTTTGACTGGCGAATAGTCATTTAGGAATGAGATTGTGTGGGTGTTTGAATCGAGATCACAATCTTTTAACGATTAATCGTTCAGCTCTATCTGACATTTAGTATTAGTAAATAATACTTAATAATTAGTAATATATGTAGTATATGCACAAGTATATATTGTGCAAGTTTTGAATCAAAACATAAGTTTTTTTGTTATCGTGTTTTTCTCTTCTTTCTCATTAGTTTTCACTTTCTCTCTCTCTCTCTCTCTCTCTCTCTCTCTCTCTCTGAAGTTCTTCCTCCAGTGCTGGTGCCTCGTCACACTGAAATCCCCAGTGAGTTTCCTCCTCTAGATGACTACAGTCACTCCATTCCAGAAAACACCATTTTTCCTGCCGGCATCGAACCCCAGAGCAACTACATACCAGGTAAAAGACAAATAAACACTAGTACAGAAATTATTGAAGAAGACTCTTGAAATTGAGTTTCATAGTGTTATAAAAAGAAATTAGCCCTGAGATGCAACAGAAAAGCCTAACTAAATAATGTCAAGTGGCTTCTAAATTAATATATCGCCTTCAGCTGCAAGTGCAACAAAGTGGCACAATCTAAAAAGTTCACCAGGTGTAATAGAGTAGATGAAGACGCAGTGGTCTAGTAACAGTGGGTGGATCATTTTACTAGCATGATGTAGGAGGAGCAGAAGAGATCAAACACACAGATACAGCAGCAGTCCTATCCAATCACTACTGTTACAGTGTTGATGAAGCACGAAGAATGAACAGTAAATGCATGAAAAAAACCTCAATTAAAAAGAATTTTAATCTTAATACAAATTTATTTCAAGCAGAATTCTCAGTCACTATATATTTATACCTGTATTTATTTATAACTGTAACTGAACTTCAGTTGTGCTTCACATTATCTGTGTGTGTGTGTTGACATCAGTCATAGTAATGAAGTTTCGCATTGTTATCCATCTGCTGTTCCAAATTTTATGATTTGATGGTTATTTTACTCTGAAACTAAACATAGTTTAAACATAGTTTTTTAAACATAGTTTAAAACCCTTGTTTTAGCACAGTTGTTGATTGACAGGTGAGTAGGCAGTCATTTTTGTCGAGGACACATCAGCATTTACACTATAAATATAATGTGGTCACATGCGTTTCTGACCTCTTACATTACCATTCAAAAGTTTGGGGTCAATGTGATTTTCTTTTTTTTTATGAAATAATTTTCTTTTTTTCCATCAATGATGCATGTGACAGACATTTATATATAAAACATTCTTAATGTTACAAAATATTTGAAAATGCTATTCATTTGAACATTCTATTAATCAAAGAACATTGATAATAAGAAGAAATTTTCATGAACACCAAATCAGCATATTAGAATACGTTCTGAAAGATCGTGTGACACTGAAGACTGTAATGGCACACAAGCAAAAGAGTACATGTGAAGCCTTAACTGTTCACACAATCAACCCATAAGAGAAAGAGGAGCATAGGTAAACAATCACAGTCATTTAACTTGAACTATTCACACATTAATCCAACCTACAGGCCTGTTTTCTTATTTTTTGACCAGTAAACAAATGTCTGCATGAAAAATGGGCTATGGCCCTGTTACTTATTATATTTATAGGACTACTCAAGAGACGTTTAAACGTTTTACAATTTAACAATTTACTCTGAAGTGATTTTAAAGACTACTTTTGTCAACATAAGGGGAAGATTATCCCATGGAGTCTGTATGGAGTGGCTTTGGCTGGGATTAGTTCCATCTGAATAGTATTTGCTTCAGAGAGGCAGTCTGTTACTGTAATAGGGCGGTGTGTGTGTGTGTTGTTTCATATCCTACTGCTGAAACTGAACTGACCCCAGCTTTCTAAATCAAGTGTCTTAATGTGGGGTGGTGGGGGGGAATAAAACCCTTGTGACACATTGTCTCTGCTGTACCTGCTAGATTTTGCCGGATGTGTTTGCTGATGTACCTAATTTTTCATCCATCAGCTAGGTCACTGTGTTATGGTTGTGTACAATTTGTGTGCATGCAGGCTAACCTGTGTGCTTGTGTGTTACAGAGACGCCCCCTCCAGGCTACATCAGTGAGGATGGAGAGACCAGTGACCATCAGATGAACCGCAGCATGGACACAGGTGACGACAGTTATACCACCACATTTGTTGCATTCTTTGATTGGTTGACACATTGAATTTTCTATAACTGCACGGCTATGAAGCAGTTCCATGTTTGTTATTTGGTGGCATTTCAGTTGCATATCACTTCTCCATTTTCTTTCTGACACTTAATCAGTGGTGCAAGAAAGTAGGTCTACACACAACATTTAGGGATGAAAACCTGAAAAATTTCTGAAGATAAACACATGCCTGTGATGGAATGAAAGTGGAATAGTTGACTCTGCACTCTTGAACTACTGGAAATGTAATCATAAGTGTTTTAATCAAAATGTGTTTGTTTACTGTACATTCTTATACCATTAAATTATGAATCTGTCCTTTTGACTTTTCAGGGTCTCCAAACCTGTCACCGAACCCTGTGTCTCCTGCCCACAACAACTTAGGTAACTCTGATTGCTTGTGTCTGTATATTTTGGACCATTTTGGACACTGTATGAATTTTATTGCAAAAACCAATATAAAAAACCAAGTGTCATCTGAAAACGTGATTAATCTGAGTGAACAGGACGTGAACAGCTCTAAGTACAAACGTCATGGGTTGCCATTCCTTAATTATGGTAATTACGACATGGCGTGAACTCAGCATAAGCTCATTGTTACTCGGTTACTGTCTGTCTACAACTCTGCATAGCCTCATTGATGCTGATGACATGTGATGTCTGCGTTAGCAGGTATTCAAATACATGCGTTGACAGGCAGGTAGGGCATCTTATCATTGCATTCGGACTGAATGTAATGATTGGACTTCCACAGAAGGTTTATGTACATTTTTAAATATTTAGACCACTTCTATTATTGATTGCTATCAGGATGTAAAGACAGTTTCTGGTATAACAAAAAGTGTTTATGAAAAACATTGCCTACCCTAGCCTTAAGAATTTGATGTGATAATATAGACATTTTGTGTTTTTTATTTTTTGGTTAATGAATCACATTTGTTAAATATCACAGTTATGATCAATACCGGTATATTGCAACACCACGATTCAGGGTTTTCCTGACATTTTACATTAACAAGTTGTTCTCCATGATTAAGACACTGATGGGACTGAACGCCACGACAAAGGGAATGATGTTATAGCAGAGTTACGCTTGTTATCTGATTTAAATGTGATGAGATTAAACCACCACAAACTAATACAAAGACAATAAATAAACTACATTACCGGTACTTTCAAATGCAGTCACCTCGCTGGTTTTATGCAAAAACACACAGACACACAGTGCAGACAGTGTAGACTGACTTATGACCTTTTGACTCTAATAGTAAGTCAAAATAGTATTGAACTCAGTTAATGGTTTGAAACAGTCTAATGACTCGAGTCAGTCAAAGCAGTTCTTATTCACTCATTTAAGCCATTATTTTCCTCATGTCATGTCCAAATGAATCAAGAACTGTTACTGTGTTATGTTTAAGGGCTTGTGAGATCTAAATCAGTGCAAAAACAGACTGATTGTCCATATAACAGTGTGTTATTAAAAATACACATTTAGAACATTTCCACAAACTGAGTGTTTATAGAAATGTGTTTTCAGTCTCTCAGAGGAAATGGACTGCTAAATGTATTATTTGGATGTCCCCAAAACAACTTAGATGAAAACCTCCCACTCCAAACATCCTGTCAGTTCCCATCTTAGCAAGGGAGGGCCCACAGTTCCTTTTGTATCAGATTGCTTTTGCAAACACCGCTCAGATCCCACAGCGATTTCTCCTCTCCACAGCACTGGTGTATTGAGTGTGCGTCAGAGAGAAAGGCTAGTGCCATGAGCCTGTAATTTTCTATAGTTTTGTGTCCAAGTGATGATGGTATTTCCTGATTCAGCCTTTATTTCTGGGAAGTAACATTTGCTCTTGACATCACAGTGCCGTCAGTTCCCAGCCCCTGTGCTCTGTCTCTTCGGATATTCTGTATCCCCACCCATTTGTTTGTTTTCTTTTTACTGTCTTTTTTTTTTCTTTCTTTTTTCTTTCTATTTCTTTTCCACCGCCTCTTTCTGTGTATGTCTGTGCCTCTCGGATTTCTCTCCTTTTATTGTTTTTCTCTCTCTCTCTCTCTCTCTCTCTCTCTCTCTCTCTCTCTCTCTCTCTCTCTCTCTCTCTCTCTCTCTCTCTCACTCTCACTCTCACTCTCTCTCTCTCTCTCTCTCTCTCTCTCTCTCTCTCTCTCTCTCTCTCTCTCTCTCTCTCTCTCTCTCTCTCTCTCTCTCTCAGATCTACAGCCAGTGACATACTGTGAACCAGCGTTCTGGTGCTCAATCTCCTACTATGAGCTGAACCAGAGAGTCGGTGAAACTTTCCATGCCTCCCAGCCCTCTTTAACGGTAGACGGCTTCACAGACCCATCCAACTCTGAGCGCTTCTGCCTGGGCCTGCTGTCCAATGTGAACCGCAACTCTGCTGTGGAGCTCACGCGCAGGCACATTGGTACGCACACATCTGTCTCAATCACTCACTCATAAGACAACATTATTTTATATTTTATTTTATTATTTTGTTATATTTATGTGGCAACCTTTTTTTTGCAGGGCGGGGTGTGCGTTTGTACTACATTGGTGGTGAAGTGTTTGCAGAGTGTCTAAGTGACAGCGCCATCTTTGTTCAGAGTCCCAACTGTAACCAACGTTACGGCTGGCATCCCGCCACTGTTTGCAAGATCCCACCTGGTAAGATAAAACGGGAGACCCTCAACAAGTAGCCTTCATCAACAGAGAGTTCAACTACTATGTTACTGAATAGCTGTTCTGAACAGGATGAAACAGAGCTCCCTTTTTGATAGTTTTTAACTGCTTTGCATCCTTCCAGGCTGTAATCTGAAGATCTTTAATAACCAGGAGTTTGCAGCTCTGTTGGCCCAGTCTGTGAATCAGGGCTTTGAGGCCGTGTACCAGCTCACCCGCATGTGCACCATTCGCATGAGCTTCGTGAAGGGCTGGGGAGCCGAGTACAGGTACGATTACTGCAATCACTTCACCCCCTTTATATCTATCCACGTGCTTGCCACTGCTGGAATGTGGCCTTGATTTGTCTTGCTCAAAGACGTTTGCATCATTTGTGAAGTGGTGTTAGCCAAACCACAGAAGCCACCCATGCTTCCTGTTAAATTCTTTGAATTTGATTGATTGATGTTTTTTGTAGAAACAGGATTACAACTTTTCATTGTCTTGATTTGATTTCAATTAAATAGACCGTAATTCTGGCCAATACCGATAATTCTCATGTTATGGCTGATAACTGATAAAATGCTGATATTAATATTCTTTTCTATTTTGTTTAAATAATTTTTTTTTTTTTAAACACCCAAAAATCAGTAGTTTAGTTGCTTGTGAATGTAGGTAATTGTACAGTTTAAATTGACCAAAGATGTTAAAGAACATTTAACAGTGTTATTAAAATAAATTTGTTTTTAAAGATTAACTTTAAGTGAATGTTAGACGATGGCAAAGGTGTAGTCTAAATGTAAAAATAGGTTAAGTGAGTATGCACAATTAAATATTCAGTAGTGTTCGATATAGATTTAATAGGGATGCATGATATATTAACATTTCGGTCATCAGTCTATATTATACTTCTATTTTTTTCCTTTTTTTCGGTTTCAGCTGATGTTGGAAATTTTATTATGCATGCTTGGTTTAGTTTAGTCTAGTCATTTACAAAAAAATAGTATAGAATTAAATCATCTATAGTAAATTCAGAAAATGAATCAACTGAAAATAATTATCAGCTTATTAGTATCAGCCAGAATTGTAATAATATTTTTCATCCCTAATCGACTGATAATGATAAAGAGAAAATCTCTAATATTAGCAGATATAATTAGTAATGACAGAAGTTGGTAAAGGAAGCCCAAACCATTTTACTGCTCTGCAGGACAATAGGAGGGAATGTCGCTTTACGGCTATTTTAGTATGGACAGTCCTGCGAGGTCATGGCAGGGTCTGACAGGCTGTGGTACCTGTTTTTCCCAGTCTGGTTCGCTCTGGTGAAGAGCTCTGATGTAGCAAGGCAACCCGGTGTCCACCAGCATAGCGTGTCCGTCATATAAACTGTTAGGTCTGTGCTGGCAATTCATTCCACACCAAACAAACTCACACATGGTGTGCCTCAATGTCTCAGAGTTTCCTGGTCTCTCTTTTTTTCTCTTCCACTCTTTCTCTTGTGAGTAACTTCATTGTTTGAGCCCATGGAACCAATACCCTAATTAGAAGCAGTTGTGGGTTTTGACCATGGACATCTGTAGAGAAAGCTTGAGAAGAGAGTGGGAAAGAGTAGGACTGGTGTGAGAGAGAGTGAGACTGTGGTTTCTAGACAGCTTGGCGTGTGGAGACACAATCTGAGCTGTGTCAGGTTTCAGCAGACACCCACTCTTTCTCTCTCACGCCCCTCCACGTCTCCCCCACCTTCAGATTAGGGCTGAACGATTTTGAAAAATAATCTAATTGCGATTATTTTTACCAATATTATGATTCTTCTGTATTATTCAGCAAAGACAAGCAATAAATCATTGTATAGTAATGATCCGATTCCAAAACTTGATCTACTTTTTCTTATTAATTAATCTTATTAATAAAACTTTAAATTATTAATACTTTTAAAATAATTACACATTAAAAAAATAATTTAATACAATTGCATGTTAAGAATTTTAAATATATAAAATAATATAGCTTCAAAACATAAAAGCTAGTAAATAATAAACATTACAAGCAATGAACAAAGAGTACTTTCAGTATTTAAGAGTATCTGAACTGTGAGTGATTTTTCTCTTTCTCATCTTTACTGTTGCTTGTTTATTAATGATGACATCATAGACAGCAGGAGATCTGCACTCACAATAATGCACAGATCTCTTTTGAAATATAAGATGTGGTTTGTCCTGTCTGTTTAATCCCTTAAGACATTACTGACTGTTTACATTCATTTTGCATCATAGAAGCATTTTGAGACGCGCACAGCCGCGTGCGTGAGCACTCTTCACAAAGCGCGGCGCGAGCGTTTGAAACTGAAATCCTTCTGTCAGCGAGTTTCCTATTTTTAATATATAAGCACACTGCATTCCAAACAACATAAATTAAGCCTTCATAGAGTGTTTGTAAGGAAAATACAGGCGGGCGAGAACACACTCTGTAAGCGTAACATCAAGCAAAGTGCACGTTTCTCACAGCGCATATCCTGTGCAATGAAGCCCGCGAATGGCATTGTATTCGCTTCAACCTTTCCGAACTTTATGAAATATTTTTTTATGGTTCGAGTGGTGCGTGTGTCAGAGGAAATGGAATCAAGCAAAATGCGGTTGTTTCTAAAACACGCTACACCATCGCACACCTGCGGTTACAATCTAAGCTTAGAATTTGTCCAGAATCATTGGAGAGAGGATCTTTTCTCCCACCCCTATTGTATATTATGACCAACACAATATAAGATCGATTAAATACAAACTGTTCTTTCTTGTAGGCCAAGTTGATGCTTCTTCTGCAGACTGCGTGTCACGTGACCAGAGTGTAATCGCAGCCTTTGCAGTTAAAAAAAAATCAAGCTTTGTTATCATATAGCTATCGCAAACGCAATTAATCATTCAGCCCTACTTCAGATCCACCTCTTTAAGTGCTGACAAACTCTCCCCGTTGCAGTTTAAAAATGTCATTTTGAGCACTTTATGGTTGGACCCTGTATTTTACCATCACTTAAGTGAATATCATGACATGAATTCACCTTCATGTTATCTCAGTCTGTCATCTGAGCTGCCCCAGATTACTTGGTCTGTGACTACAGTAGATTTCACCTCTCCTCATTTTTGCTTGTATTTATAATTTAGGAATTTAGGAAGAGCCTTCCTCTTTCACTTCCTCACTCCTGCTCTCCTACTTTCTCTCTTTCCACTACTTCATCTCTTTTTAACTTTTTAACTGCGACCTCCGCTTATGCTGTATTTCAGCGCTACCCTTATGAACAGTCAAGAGTTTGTTCATAGATGGCCGAAAGATTTATTGAGAAACTTCTGTCGAAGAACAAGAAACAGTCAAACAATCACTAAAAGAAGCTGCTAGGAGAGAAAAACAGTGGGCAGACACATTGTTGGATGAAACTGTAATGAAAAGGGTCTTAAATGTAATGGCTACATTATGAAGTGATTTGAAACACAATGTGAAAGCTGCAGAACAGTTTAAATAACCGATGTAATTAAAAACTGAGGCAGAATATTCTCCAGGAACACTCAACATGACTTTTTAATTATTTTTTAATTACTTTTATTTAAAAATTCCATAACATGAGCTATATATTAATTACTCTTCAGTACTGTTCAAAAGTAAGTTTTGAAAAAGTAAGTACTTTTATTCAGAAATGATGCATTAAATTGATCAAAAGTGACCGCAATCTTTTGTAACATAAATGTCTTTACTATGTCAAACAGTGTAACAATGTTCAATGTTCTTCACTCTCACACATTCTCTGTGCACAGTGTAAAGATTTGACTAATCAATAATAAAATTTATTGTTGCCTGTTTTCATCTGATTTATCATTGAATGATTATATTTTAAAATGAAATCCATTTGTCTATAATTATTTTCCGAATTATTCTTTGAGTGATGAAGTGACTGTAAGTCATGTAGTAGGTGAGGGACTGAGACTGAGAGGGACTTACACACGTGTGTGTGTGTGTGTGTGTGTGTGTGTGTGTGTGTGTGTGTGTGTGTGTGTGTGTGTGTGTGTGTGTGTGTGTGTGTGTGTGTGTGTGTGTGGAAGGATTCGAGGAAGTCCCAGTGAGGAGTGGAACGTGAACAGTGTAAGGTGTTATGATCAGCAGTTCCAGGACAAAGTCTGTTAACGTGTGTGTGTGTGCACAAGCGATGGAAACACGAGTGTTGTGTAAGCATTGTGGAATGTAAAAGAAGTGTGTTTGGCAGTAAGTACGTCCCTATGAGGGACCAAAGCAAAGAACAGCAGAGCAGAGTTTATATCACAGTTCATGTCCAGACAATCCGGCTCTAGACAGTCATTCACAGTAAATAATGTTAGTGGACGATTTATTAACAATCTGATCATGCTTGAAAAAATGTATATTATTAGTTTGAAAACCTTAATGTATATTTGAAATACATTAAAATTCAATTTCTGTCATGATTTCTGCAGAACAAAAGAATATTTTATAAGATATTCTGAAGAATGTTGGTGGTTTTGGTGACCATTGACTTCCATTGTATGAGACATTTCTCAGAATATCTTCTGTTGTGTTCCACAGAAGAATGAAAGCCATACAGGTTTTGAACAACATGAGTAAATGATGACAGTATTTTCATTTTTGGGTGAAGTGTACCTTTTAAGCTACACTTAACGTTACAATATCATTGCATTAGAATATAATAAAATATAACCAAGTAATAATAATAATAATAAAAATATATAATTAAAAACCAAGTGACAATTATTTTTATTTTATTGTTATTAAGAAAGATAAGCAAAATATTTCAAAAAGGTTTGGTAGGTTTTACATTTTCCTAATTTGGCAAAAAAAAAATGGTTGTGATCAATGTTACAGATGAAAATATGCAATGATATTCATTTGTTAATCACTGAAATCTCTTGCATTCACTGATCCTATGCAGTTAAATGTATGTATTTAAGTGTGGCTTAAGTGTATGAATATTTTAGGCCACTGTGTGTTTCTGCTTTCTGACCTCTCTCTTTATTTCTCTCTCTGTAATGCTGTCAGGCGGCAGACAGTGACTAGCACCCCCTGCTGGATAGAGCTGCACCTAAACGGTCCTCTGCAGTGGCTAGACAAAGTGCTCACTCAGATGGGCTCCCCCTCCATCCGCTGCTCGAGTGTGTCATAGGAAAAACGCTCCCTGCACGAACACAACATATATACAAACCACAAGATCTGGAGGAAAAAAAAGTTCCTTCAGGAGTCGAAGGCTGAAAACCTTTATACCTGCCAACTAATTGGGTTCCACAGACTCGGTAGCACTTTCACACGTGTTTGTCTCATGTTGGAGGAGTGCATTACAGAATGTGTATATACTTGTTTTTATGTTATTGTTAGCCATTTTTATTGCCATTATTGATATAAAATATTGCCATTTATAATACATTTTGTTATATACTGTAGCATGTGTATGTAAGATCTCTCCTCTGTTGTGTCTGTTGTGATGCTATGTTAGGTACATTTTTACTATAACAAAAGCTTGGTTTTTTTAGAGACACTTTTTTTGTAAAGTGAAGATGTTAAGTTTTTCAAATATCAGTTAAACTGTATTTTTGATCTTTTTTGGTTTGATCAAAATAATGGAGACTTGGCCCATGTCATAATGTTATGTAGTACATATCAAGAGGTCTTGTCCTTGTTAATGAGAAGGAAACAGGATGTCTTTGACTTCCTGCGTCTAATATGACACTTTTAGCAGTGTTCAGATATTGAAAACTCAAATTAATATTGATTTTCGGGTTTCCTCAAAATATTACATTTCCACATCACATTTTGTCCTAGCCAGTGAAATATGCTGGACAGCACTTTAAAAAAAATTCACAAAACAGAATACTAAATAGAATACTATATAACAAACAATATCATATGTGCACATAACAGTTTATGTAACACTTGTGAAAGTGTTATCTAGGCTTCACAGTATCTCTGTTATGTTTGTTGAAATGTTAGGGGCTTTTGTCATTGTACAGGTGCTGAGAGCCTGATACTTCTCCTACAGCAGATTTCCAGTTGTAGTGTTTTTCATCTCTCATCACAGACCCATGCTAAGCCATGTATGTATGTGTGTTGAGGGTTACATGAGGCTGTTTTACCTGTTCCAGCCGCCCTCTGTAAGTGTTTTGTAGTGTCTGATTTCAACTTTGTCTGCAGCGAGCCAGCTGTCTGTTCTGTGGGACTGGAGTGAATGAATGTGAATTATTATTGAGTTTTATAGGATTAATCACTCATAACTACATGCGTTGTGCCGCACTTTCATTTGTTATTCTTTAGTGAGTGGGTGAGGAGCTGTTCAAGGTCTGGTGAGGTCTCTCAGTTGTCTGCTTCGGAAATGAAACTTCATCTTCATGTTGTGGTAGTTTTTGAAAACTGGGCATTACATCATTTTGCGTACTAAGCATTTAATGCTTCATATCTCACAGTGTTGGTTGTGTCTGTATACATTTATGAATATGCACACTTACCTGTGAGCCCTTGTGTCCTCACATCCTCTAGAAATGAGTGAGTGTGCCTTCGCATCAACTTTCACAACAGAGTTTGTAAATAGTATATTTGAGACTTCTTCACAGGCATTCATCCATATTGATCAAGTGGGTTGTCCAGTGTTGGACCACTCAGGGTTGTGATCTTTTCTCAGCTGAACTTGTAAATATATCTGATAAATTGATTATGCATGCCTATTTTCTGAAATTCATGCCATTTGTACTGTAGACTCTATTTTGCTACCAAATATTTTTTCAGAAGTGGGACGGGAAAGTAAATGCTCTTACCTCTGTGTCTGTAACTGCCGAAAGGGGGGTGTACTGCTGGCAGATTTTTGTAAGGTTAACCCTGTATTTTTATATATGTCAGTCAGATACTCATAGGATATGGAGAAGGGCTTGAAGAAGGGAAATGTCAGATCATGTACAGTACTTTCAGTTAGCAGCAGATCAGTGTGATGCGCTTGCAATGAGGAGCTCTTTGCATGCCTTTTGAAATCACTGGTCTCCCAATGTGTTATAAAGGAATCATGGAGGAAAGTTGCGTTTAGGTGCGTCATGTACTTCACAGATAGGAGAAAAGATGTGTAACATCTGTGTGCTTACATTTTTAATAAGGACTGTTGTGTGATTTAGATGCTCTAAGACTTTACTTTGATAAAGTCAGCGTGTTATTGTATGAATAGGATTCCTTGAAATGTATTTAAAACCTCTTGATGTCATCCGGCAAGACAAAACAGAAGGTACTGATATTATTCAGGAAATGATTTAATGTCCATCTAAGCAAACATGTTTTCTTTGAGAGGAAGAAAATCAAATCTCATATTCTCAACAAATTGTTGAATATATTTTAAGTAATGTGCATTTATTGTGCTTGTGTTAAACTTTCACATTCAGTGACGTTGTGGCTTAGTGGTGATTGTTGTGCTTGCCATGTGTTAGATTTCTTCTCTGTATAAGTATATAATCTTTATTATTTCTCTCATTCTTTTAAAGTTTGTCAGGAGAAAAAAATAATTGTTATTGTTGTACTTTTAATAAATATGTAAATGAAAAAAGTCTCATCTGATTTGTGTCTTTACAAACATTCTCCTCTATGTTCCAATCAAGTTCTGCTTATTATTATTATTTTTTTTTTTAAATCATGACAGTAGCATAAAAGGTGCTTTGGATACAGGTAATAAACCTGGCCTGTTGCCTAGAACACACTTTTTCTTTCTTTTTGCTGAAATATCAAAGCTCTCTGTTCAAAGGACCCTAGGGGCAGGGAGGCACAGGAATACTTCTGAACCGTGATGACACAAATAATTTCAGGCAAATGCTGCTATGCAGCATCTACAAAACACCTATACCTTATCGATGGATCAGACAGACACCAGACTACGAGTTTAGCTGCTTAAACTCTCAACCCAGCTCTGCTGCTGAAAAATTTACACTGAGGTTTGAGGGTCAAAACCCACTAACACTGAGGCTCATGAATGATTTACAGCTTCTCGAATGTGTAGGGCACTGTGTCAAGGTTTGTTTCAGGTTCATGAGGCAGCTGAGTTTGTTTCCTTAACTTTTTTCCCTTCCAAATTCTAGGTTAGGTGTAGGCTACAGTAGTCCGGTGGATTATTTCCTTCGTGCTGGCGCTCTCTGTGGGCAGATGAGAGAAACGCATCACCACATTTCGCTGTCTCAAGTGTATGTTGACTGAAGCAGTGAGACGAGGAAGTTTGCGCTGTTGAATTACCATCACTCATCGTTAAATGCCTCTTATTCTTTTTTTTTTCTTTTCTTTTTTTTTTTTTTTTTTTTTCATTCAACCAAAACACTTCACATCTGGTCTTTATTGCAGAGTAAACCCTAGATTAGAGTTTCTGGGCTCCACCTATAGGCCTAGGCCGAGTTTTCATTGTAGTAAACAGACTAGCCACGGCATCATTCACGTAGGCATAGCCTACTCTCGGAATATACACTGAATTCCATTTAGAACTTTCTTCTTGGCCGTTTAAGTAAATGCTTTACATTTTCACGCGTGAGTATAAACTAAGATTCCCGAATATTCGTAGCCTATATGATGACTGAAATCTTTACTATCCCATAAGGCCACGGGAGCTGAGGTCAGACGTCTGGGTTTAAACAAGAGACGGTTCAGGAAAATTCAACAGACGGTTCAGGAAAAAAAAAAAAAGTACAGATAAAGAAGTTTGTTAATTTGTTACAATTTATTTGTTTAACATAAATTATTTTCACATGTTTTTTTCACTTATGTCTTACCATAGACCGTAAAAAAAAAAAAAAAAAAAAAAAGTGACGACGTGTATTCGCTACCTTCCACTGAAGAAAAGTGAAGCGGCCAACGTCCAAATATGGTGCTTGACATCTTGCCGATATCAAAAGCCCGCCCACACTCTCGCAGATGCAGAACAATTAATTATGTGGGCTGGAGCTGAGGTGGCGTGATGTCTAACAGACAAAACAGCAATCCACCTGTCACTCAAAGTGGCCATGCCCTTAATTATGCAGAACTTTAAGGCTTTATATAATGTAACCGAATGAGTTATAAAAATTAAAAAAAATCACCCCTCTCACAGTTGTCATGAAGGGCAAAATTAGCTATAGACCAAAACCACAATCTGTACCAGGCTGTAAACATGTTTTTTTCTGCTGTAAAGTTGGGCATTTTAACATGGGGCTCAATGAGATTCTGCTCCCTTCTGGAGCCTGTCTCTAGCGGCCAGTCGATGAATTGCAGTTTAAGTCACTTCCGTGTTGGCTTCAAGAGAACCTGGGGGAGGTTGCCTCTTGCTTTCAACACAAGTGCGGCAGGCTTGTCTTAGGCACGTGTAAGACATTCCTTAAGAGGCTTAAGGAATGTCTTACACATGTCTTATGGAATATTAATCTGCTAGTGCTAGGCCTACTTTCTATTAGGTAAACTGCATATAGACTACATACTGCATAGATAAATACAGGGTAGGCCTATTTTCAACAATGCCTAAAAACAATATTTAGTTTGAAAATTAAGAAGGATATAGTTAAAGCTAAAATCAGATGACAAAACAACTGCTCTTCTCTTCTGCTCCTTTGAATAGTGAAAATGACAACAAATAGGCCTAATCATATTAAACATAAAAACATCGGTTAAAGGTGCAGGGTAAACTAACTAATTGAACTACGCATAGTAGCACTAAAGTAACAAATGGACTAAAAGGAGGAAGGACCCTATTATAATCATAAGTAGGCCTGTAATACAGACTGGAAGTCTTTATTATTACTGTAGAATAGTGCTTTAGCATCACTGGACTGTGAAAGATGTCCTTACAGCTTTTGATGAAAGACTGACAGAGATAAACTGAACACATGACTCCACCTTTCTCTCTGTCATCCGGCTTACAGGATCATGCCTAGCGACAGACACTACCTATATTGGTAAACAAATTAATCATCCTAAAGGTCACAATTTGCTGTAGCGCGTCGCTGTCTGACGGTCTCTCTCCTCGTCCTCTCGTGATGAGCGCAGGAGAGGCTGTCAGATTCTACTGCTATCAGCATTCCGCTCAGGTGACTCACACCTGATTGCGGCGCTACGCACTGCTGCGTCACAGCTGTCTCTGGACAGAAGATAAGACAGGGCCGCGCGTCTCCAACTGCCGCGGACTGGAACTCTGCCCAACGGGCGATGCGTATCTGTGTTACTGGCCAGCATTTCTCCATTCAAGCCTTCTGTCTGCGACAAAGATGTACTCTCCGTTTCTCTTTTAAATCGGGAGCACCTGTTCTGCTTAAGACCTCGGCTCAGTCTCCAGAGAGCTGAGCCTCAGCGCAAAGCAAAATGATCAGGATCGTAGAACTAGGCTGCGTGTGTTAGATGTAGGCATATTTACTGTTAAAAGAAAAGGCATACGCGGAGTGGAAGTCACAGGACTGATGCTAAATTATCTGCTGTTTCATGTAGATATGAAGTGAATGGCTGTTCTTTGAGTATGTGATTGCAGACAATAAACCTTGTAGTCCAAGACTGTTGCCCACTGCCACTGAAGATAAGAAGATTGAGCCTGGTCACTACCTGGATGGGAGACCTCCATGGGAAACTGCTGGAAGAGGTGTTAGTGAGGCCAGCAGGGGGTGCTCACCCTGTGGTCTGTGTGGGTCCTAACTCCAGTATAGTGATGGGGACACTGTATGTCTCGGTCCCGGAGGTCCACTCTACTGCAGAGTTTAGCTCCAACTCCAATTAAACACCTGAACACACTATTCAGTGTCTAACTAGGGCCTTGTAAGGCACTGGCTGACCTTGTAAGACTCTGGCTGTGTCTGAAAACCAAGGCAACTGACTTTTTGCCTCGCTGCCTTATCAGGCAATAACTTGTAAGGCAGCGTTTGTGCATGAAGGTACTTCACGAAACTGATTTTGGAAATACTTCTGAGGCAGTGTAGCAGTTTAATGATCTACAGCACAACAGAGAGGTTTGGTGAGAACTAAACAAGTATTTAATTACTACAGTAGTAATTTCTTGCTAGAAATGACATCAGAAGTGGAAAATGTTGGTAAAAAAAACATACATTTACATACAAACTGACCAGCAAACGCAACTTTCGGATGCCATCTTTTTTTCCAGCTCAACTGTCACAGAATGGAACGCACAAGATTATGGGATATCAAGGCAGCAAAGGATACTTATATGCTGCCTTCAAAAATGATCAGATGAATGTATCTCCAGAGACAGGAAGTGAAGCTAGCATTAGATTTGGACGTGCCTTGATGCCTTCCTACCTTGAAATGTGTCCTACGAAGGCAGCATTTTCCAGGTTTCGAACGCAGCCACTGATTAGCTGGTTCAGGTGTGTTTATTTGAGGTTGTAGCTAAACTCTGCAGGACAGCGGCCCTCCAGGACCAAGTTTGGAGACCCCTGCTGTGTCAAAAAGCACCATCCTTTGGATGAGGGCTATGAGGCATTAAACCGAGGCCCTGACTCTCCATGGTCATTAAAAATCCCAGGATGTCATTCAAAAAAGAGTAAGGGTGTAACCCCAGCATCCTGGCCAAATTTACCCATTGGCCTCTGTCCATCCTCATGGCCTCCTAATCATTCCCACATATAATGATTGGCTTCATCATTCCATCTCCTCTCCACCAATGAGCTGGTGTGTGGTGGGCGTTCTGGCGCACTATGGCTGCCATCGCATCAACCGGGTGGATGCTGAACATTTGTGGTGGTTGAGGAGATTCCCCCTGAGTGCTAAGAAAAGCGCTATAGCTAAATGTAACTAATTGTTATTAATTAATTAATTAAGTCGACATAGAATTGGTGCTTTGATTTTGTCTTCCACATTCGGAGGGTTCTCTTTTGAGTGCATTAATAAAGGTGCATTTTTGTGAATTAATTTCAAAACAACTAATTTAATGCCTTTCACAGCACCAAACAGGTCCTTTTCACACCTCAATGTTTGTGTAGGGAAGTTTCAATGGAGTGTTTCCAGCTCAGAGTTTGAATAGTCAGAAACCAATGGCTTGAATGTCTTAAATGTGTAATGCTAGTTTTAGTCAGCTGAGCAGTGTAAATAATTATAAAATAGTTAAG
Source organism: Paracanthobrama guichenoti (assembly GCA_018749465.1). NCBI lineage: Eukaryota > Metazoa > Chordata > Actinopteri > Cypriniformes > Gobionidae > Paracanthobrama > Paracanthobrama guichenoti. Next base: position 481,201 of record CM031949.1, on the reverse strand, counting down.
ACTGAAATGTCACTTTCTGCAGATGTATTAGGGTTGAAATATAAATTGGAGATTGCAAAAAGAGAAACAAAGAAAACACTTATGTTATACGTAAAACAAGCTTAAAAACTGGGCTTGAACTTCAATAATCCGAACGTTCAACACTACAATCAGCTACTGTTTACCCCTTCATATACTGTTATACAAGCTAACAATAGTTTAAATGTGTTTATTATCAAGATCAGCTACGTTTTATCAAACTTACCAACGGTCTATTGTCAAATAGCTATGCCATGTTACGTCATGTGGACTGTGGAAGCAATCACCTCCCTGTTGCACAGACTGCAAATCTAACAGTTTTAGTTTTAGTCCAGCAGCTGCCAAGCTCCTGATTAATGACCGCTCAATCCCTGCCCAATGAAGAGTAGCCATTTGAGTGGGACAGAAATCAAGACAGCGACCCATTACTAATAACATTCTACTCGAGCAATCTATTGAGCGCTCAGACCACTAGTGGTTATTGTACTGGTTGATGGCTGTGAGAACCATATGTGAGGCAGGGCAGCAGGTTAATAATCTTACATTTCAGTCTGACCATTCATTTCCATGTGCACTGTATACACTTACCATGGTCATTTACTGCAGTACCTTATTTGATTGTGGTAGAACTGAAGTCTTGATCTTGTTTACTACATCGTACTTGGTGCTACATGCTCTCACAAGGTCTTGCAGTGACCTGTGGTCTTTGACTCTTTAGATTCTCATGGCTTTTTATTATTTAAGAATGCTTCAGGTTATCTAATACCTTATATACCAGAAAAAACTTGGATTGCTTATTACATTTATGCAACCTCTTAAACGTTTCTTGATCGTTTTGGCCAATCATTGCCATTATATTTGAATGCATAACTGCTTTCATTCTACAAACCCGATTACAACTAAGTTGGGACACTGTACAAATTATGAATAAAAAAAAGAATGCAATGATGTGGAAGTTTCAAATGTCAATATTTTATTCAGAATACAACATAGATGACACATCAAATGTTTAAACTGAGAAAATGTATAATTTTAAGGGAAAAATAAGTTGATTTTAAATTTTATGGCATCAACACATCTCAAAAAAGTTGGGACAAGGCCATGTTTCCCACTGTGTGGCATCCCCTCTTCTTTTTATAACAGTCTGCAAACGTCTGGGGACTGAGGAGACAAGTTGCTCAAGTTTAGGAATAGGAATGTTGTCCCATTCTTGTCTAATACAGGCTTCTAGTTGCTCAACTGTCTTAGGTCTTCTTTGTCGCATCTTCCTCTTTATGATGTGCCAAATGTTTTCTATGGGTGAAAGATCCGGACTGCAGGCTGGCCATTTCAGTACCGGATCCTTCTTCTCACGCAGCCATGATGTTGTAATTGATGCAGTATGTGGTCTGGCATTGTCATGTTGGAAAATGCAAGGTCTTCCCTGAAAGAGACGACGTCTGGATGGGAGCATATGTTGTTCTAGAACTTGGATATACCTTTCAGCATTGATGGTGCCTTTCCAGATGTGTAAGCTGCCCATGCCACACGCACTCATGCAACCCCATACCATCAGAGATGCAGGCTTCTGAACTGAGCGCTGAGAACAACTTGGGTTGTCCCTGTCCTCTTTAGTCCGGATGACATGGCGTCCCAGTTTTCCAAAAAGAACTTCAAATTTTGATTGGTCTGACCACAGAACAGTTTTCCACTTTGCCACACTCCATTTTAAATGAGCCTCGGCCCAGAGAAAATGCCTGCGCTTCTGGATCATGTTTAGATATGGCTTCTTTTTTGACCTATAGACTTTTAGCTGGCAACGGCGAATGGCACGGTGGATTGTGTTCACCGACAATGTTTTCTGGAAGTATTCCTGAGCCCATGTTGTGATTTCCATTACAGTAGCATTCCTGTATGTGATGCAGTGCTGTCTAAGGGCCCGAAGATCACGGGCATCCAGTATGGTTTTCCGGCCTTGACCCTTATGCACAGAGATTGTTCCAGATTCTCTGAATCTTTGGATGATATTATGCACTGTAGATGATGATAACTTCAAACTCTTCGCAATTTTTCTCTGAGAAACTCCTTTCTGATATTGCTGCACTATTTTTGGCCGCAGCATTGGGGGAATTGGTGATCCTCTGCCCATCTTGACTTCTGAGAGACACTGCCACTCTGAGAGGCTCTTTTTATACCCAATCATGTTGCCAATTGACCTAATAAGTTGCAAATTGGTCCTCCAGCTGTTCCTTATGTGTACATTTAACTTTTCTGGCCTCTTATTGCTACCTGTCCCAACTTTTTTGGAATGTGTAGCTCTCATGAAATCCAAAATGAGCCAATATTTGGCATGACATTTCAAAATGTCTCACTTTCAACATTTGATATGTTATCTATGTTCTATTGTGAATAAAATATAAGTTTATGAGATTTGTAAATTATTGCATTCCTTTTTTATTCACAATTTGTACAGTGTCCCAAATTTTTGGAATCGGGTTAGTATATACTGTATTGGATACTGCACAAATGTCTACACAATAAGCTATATGAAGTCATATAAATATATATTATGTACTGGGTATTATTACCTTAGTAGCTAAAATATACAGAAACAAATCGACATTGCTGGTTTCAATTATTTATTTATTTTTTTTAGCTTAAATGGGTACTCCACCCCAAAATGATAGTTTTCTCATCATTCACCATCACCCTCATGCCTTCCAAGATGTATGTGAGAAGATTATTGGCGTTGGATTGATAGATTAATAGATCGAGTCAGGGCAGCTGTAGGGTCTAATCTCAGTTCTGGTTTCAGTTTTGAGGGTCTTTGTTTGGGTCATGGTATAATGTGCAGACTTAATGTAGACAGATGGATTTCAATCAAAGCAACAGTTGTTGAGGTGGAGAGAAAGACAAAATAATTTCTTCTCTGTTATTAACTTACCAAATGTTGACAACGAAGTCTCAAGCCAATTTGTTCATTCCAAATTTGTGTGGTATCTCTCTGTCAAAGCAGTTTAGCTGCAGGGAGGAGAGGAGCAGCATCTGGATACTAATGAAGCACTGAGGAGCTTGTGCTGTTCCTAGTTGTGCTGTCATGTCATGTTGTCCTCTTGTCAGCATCACAGAGACGTTTTTATGTTCCAGTGTTCAAAAAGAAGTAAAATAACCCATTTGGTGTCATGTAATTTGATTAATGAAATTGATCAGTGTAGAACCTATATACACTCACCTAAAGGATTATTAGGAACACCTGTTCAATTTCTCATTAATGCAATTATCTAATCAACCAATCACATGGCAGTTGCTTCAATGCATTTAGGGTGTAGTCCTGGTCAAGACAATCTCCTGAACTCCAAACTGAATGTCAGAATGGGAAAGAAAGGTGATTTAATCAATTTTGAGCGTGGCATGGTTGTTGGTGCCAGATGGGCCGGTCTGAGTATTTCACAGTCTGCTCAGTTACTGGGATTTTCACGCACAACCATTTCTAAGGTTTACAAAGAATGGTGTGAAAAGGGAAAAACATCCAGTATGCGGCAGTCCTGTGGGCGAAAATGCCTTGTTGATGCTAGAGGTCAGAGGAGAATGGGCCGACTGATTCAAGCTGATAGAAGAGCAACTTTGACATAACCACTCGTTACAACCGAGGTATGCAGCAAAGCATTTGTGAAGCCACAACGCGCACAACCTTGAGGCGATTGGGCTACAACAGCAGAAGACCCCACCGGGTACCACTCATCTCCACTACAAATAGGAAAAAGAGGCTACAATTTGCACGAGCTCACCAAAATTGGACAGTTGAAGACTGGAAAAATGTTGCCTGGTCTGATGAGTCTCGATTTCTTTTGAGACATTCAGATGGTAGAGTCAGAATTTGGCGTAAACAGAATGAGAACATGGATCCATCATGCCTTGTTACCACTGTGCAGGCTGGTGGTGGTGTAATGGTGTGGGGGATGTTTTCTTGGCACACTTTAGGCCCCTTAGTGCCAATTGGGCATCGTTTAAATGCCACGGCCTACCTGAGCATTGTTTCTGACCATGTCCATCCCTTTATGACCACCATGTACCCATTCTCTAATGGCTACTTCCAGCAGGATAATGCACCATGTCACAAAGCTCGAATCATTTCAAATTGGTTTCTTGAACATGACAATGAGTTCACTGTACTAAAATGGCCCCCACAGTCACCAGATCTCAACCCAATAGAGCATCTTTGGGATGTGGTGGAACGGGAGCTTCGTACCCTGAATGTGCATCCCACAAATCTCCATCAACTGCAAGTTGCTATCGTAGAATTAAGGCAGTTCTGAAGGCGAAAGGGGGTCAAACACAGTATTAGTATGGTGTTCCTAATAATCATTTAGGTGAGTGTATCACGCAACGTATCACACATATAATATTCATATCTTATGTTAAATCTCTTTATGAAGAACTTTGACTCAAGAACCACTGCTGTCAGTCATATAATTTGTTAATTTGAGATTATTTGAAAAATGGACTAACCCAGCGATTGGGTTGTTTTAACCTAGTAAATGGGTTGTTTTAACCCAGCGGTTGGGTTAAATGTTTGCTTAAAACAACTCAATCGCTGGGTTAGTCCATTTTCAACCCAACTTGGGTTGTTTTTAACCCAACATTTTTAGAGTGTACTCAGTACTCAAATGCATATTACATTCAATTTTAAAAACACCTTAAAATAAAGTGTAACCAAAATATTTAAAATGTCATTTCCATCACAAAATGTTTTGTTCCATCAAACAAAAATAAATCGTTTGTAAAGTTGGGAATGACAACAATTACATAATTCTCCTGGTATTGCCACTGTTATAACTAAATAATCTACAGAGAGAGTCTCAAAAGTGTGTTTTAGAGTTTAAGTTCACAGAGCAAAAAGTGCCCATAGTTGAGGAAACACCCAATATTATACAAATATATGGTGCAAACATGTTTGTGTCAAATATGTATTTATTTACTCTTATATATGTGAATTTCTGACGAAAAAATGGAGTGCAAGATTTTTGTCTCATTTACACATTAATACGTTGTTAATTACACCCATAATGTCCCCCTGCTAGCTACACCATGTTGCTGACTAATTGAATATATGAGTCGAAGATGTTTGAAAGCCTGTAACTGATTTAATTAATGCAGATTTTGCTTTAAGCATTGCCCATTAAAAGATGTCTGTACATCGGTGTGTTGAGGTGTGTATGTCTGTGCGTAGCAGTGTTAATCCTCCTGTCAATGATCAGTGTTTGTCTTGATTTCTGGCAGCTGGCAGCCAACTGGAAACACATCAGGTCTTCCAGGAGGGCAATTCCCCAGCATCCCTCATTATGGATCTCTCTCTTTTTCTCTCTCTTGCCTGCAGGTCCATCACACACACACACGCACACACAGCCATCACAGATTTGAGGCAGCCTTCTCGTCTTATTCAAATTGGTCTCGGCAGGAAAATGGGTTCATGATGATGGGGGTAATAACAGTGTAGAAAAGAGAGCTTCTTCAGCTTCAAACACCATTTAATTTGGAGATTAAGCTAATAAAAAGCCATTAAGGCCAATGCCTTGCTGTTGTAGCAGGCCGTAGTGATACACAGTAATTCCTTCTCATTTAACGCAAATGAGCTATAAAAGATTAGGACTGGGCGTGTTATTCCTTTTATGTTTATATGTTTCCCAAGGTTTATGGAAAAGAATAATCAGTCTGTTTTAATGTGTCGCTTTTTTCCCGACTATGGTTTCACAAAACGTGGACCCTTTGTGCAGAAAAACAAAAAACAGCCAGATTTATACACAGGTTTTAATCAAATTTGCAGTCAAAATGATTAGCTATAATGTCTGATATTATTTAGCTCTAATTACCAGCAGATGGTGTCTTTATCTGCACTTAGGGCACACAAGTCTTGGAAATGCTGCATGCACAAGAATAATTAAGAAGTTGACTTGAGCTGTTTTTTTTTCTTTTCTTTTTTTTCTGGTCTACTTTTCTGAGCTTTAATAGTCAGACTCAGCACCCTCATGTTAATTAGTGCTAATTTGATAATTTGATTACATTTATTCCTTTAATTCCAAGCATTCTCGATTGTTGCTCAATGCGCTTTATTGGCATAACAAATAATGGTATATTTGTATTTCAGTAGCAGCAGTAGCCTCCTCTCTCTCTCTCCTCTAAATGCAATTATATTTATTATTCATGCAGGAGATCATCTTGCAAGATCATTTGCAGATCGTACAATTCCTCCTCACCTCTGGAGATAGATGGACACTTATGCCTGTCTGTGATGTTGTTGGGAACGGGAACACAGCGCTCACCTGTGGAGAGGGAAGCAGACCAGCTCACTGGGGTATTGATGGAGTCATGCAGAGTTAATCAGACTCAATGCCAGCAATGATTCCTTCATTTCCTGCAATGCAGAATTAGAGGGTAATACAGACCCTGTTGGAACTTTGTCAGCATATGCTCTTGTGTAATGTGCCTGTTCCACTGGGTATAGATGCATTCCATAGGACAGAATTGCATTACCCGAAATGTAGTTGTAAAACTGTGGTTTTGGACAGTGCCCACTATGCCCATCTACACAACAAAACTGAATATTGACATTATATTTATATTAGGATTGTTAGGATTATGTGCAATTGGCCTCTGTCTTGAATATTGGCTTTGAATTTGTGTTGACTTGAATCTATGACAGAATAATACTGCTGGTGATGCATTTTAGTGAAGTAACTAATCACATCTCTGTGGAGTGTATTGCTGGAAGGTCTGTAGCGCTGATAAAAAACAGGCTGAACAGTTATTGCCACACATTTTAGGGGGCAGTGACTTGATTGGCAAGCTTGGAGGAGAACTTTTTTTTTTTTTGAAAGAAGGCTTAAAATGCTTTTCAGTGAGCAATTTGTTATACTACAGGTGATTTGCCAACAACAACAAATATTTACAGTCCTCATATGTCCCCAAACCTTGCCCAGGCCTACATAATTAAAGTCACCATGAAATCAAAATAGTCAATTCCTATTTGTTTATGGATTATGCAGTGTTTATTATAAATGATTCATCTGTGCACATTATTATCATCATGATGATGTGGGACAGTAACCTCTTGCAATCTGTCACTTACATGAGATCACAGCAATATAGCAAACGAAAACAAACCAATCAATGCAAGATGGACAAAACTGAGCCCCGCCCTACATTTTTATAGATGGCATGCGTTGACTTTACATCCCGCTGGGACAGCTGGACTGAGTGGCAAAACATCCTGCAGCGTGACTGGGTTTAATTGGGGAAACTGCGAAAACAGGAGTAAATCTGCTTAAATTAAAGGCATCTTGACTCGACAGTTGATCCTCACAACTCACCAAGTGGTGAGCGGTCCATGGACATTGACATGTGGCCAGGAATCGGGCCTGCCTGCCTGCCTTCAGTTGTTTCTACTAAACATCCATTTGCTTTTCTGTATCTTTTGCTTTTACTTTATTAGTCAAGTATTCTCTTCAAATATTATATAATCGACCAACACTAAGTACAGAAAGTATGAGCTGTTGTGTGCTCAAGTAGGCCAGCTGTCTAGATTTCACATTTGCAATGTATTTGTTTATGTCCAAAAGTGTGCTTGATGGCTTATGAGTGTCCAGATCATAAAACCTTTTAGATATGTAGTATACATTCAGCATGTTTGTAGAAAATAGATGATTGGATAGGATAATTTGAGTGGGATTTGGACGTAATTATGGAGGAATAAGCGAAGGCCTTGCTTTGATGTTATTGTCTGCAGTGAGAGAAAGTGAGGCAAGTCCTTTGTTCTGCTGCAATTATAGACCCTTCAGTGTAAGGCTTATTTGTGCTTAACAGTTGGCGGTGCATTTATTTAATATGTAATCAGTACACTTAGTGTACAATTTTTCTTAAACTTACAAAGATTTTCTGTCATGCTTAATTACTATGCTTCACTGCTAGATAGGAAGCTTATGTAAACTAATTATGAAGTAATCACGGTGTCCTGCAAGCATGTTGTTTATCACCTTTTATAAATACCCTTTTATTTATTTATTTTTACTGTAGAGTCACCTACTGTATCACGCAGAACAAGCTGTTAGCTCACTTTAATTCTCAGGGTGACATAGTTAGTATCCATCCCATAATTGTAGTGGTATCTGCACTGTTAATTACTGAAGTAAATGGTTGAACTGCTGCCAAGGACCCATTGTGTTGGGGCTTTGAATTGTGTTTTTACCATCTGTAGAATTGGGAAGAGGAGAGAGGGGAGCAAAGGAGCAGGGGGAGGCTGAAGAGCAAGCTCACAGCCTCGGGGTCTGAGGCCATATGGAGCCGGCACTTCGCCTGCGCTTTATTGCACACCTTGCTGTTTTAATCAATGGCAAGCCTGTTCACAGGACACATAGAACAGAGGTTATTGCACTGTGTCAGGTTTTTATTCTGCTTGATTGTTTCTTTCTCATGTCTAGAAAACTTTTGCTCTTGACTTTAAGTGTGCTTATATCTTGTTTGTGGACTGTGGTGTGTGTTTGTTTCTATATGCCATGGGCATATGCATTTATTAATATACTTTATTTAATATATTTATTTCACTATGCTGTGTTTCCATTGTTTTTTCAAACATACGCTAAACAAATGTCTTTTTCTTGTGCATGACACACTGTTCTAAAAATGTAGCACTTAAGTTCACTCTTTAAAATCCGCATCTCAAGACATTGGGGTTTTTTTTGCATACCAATGCCTGTGTCTCACATTTTTCAACGCTAAAACGTGTTCTGAATGTTCCCTTATATTGTCTATTTTGCTCTGCCAATAAAAGTGGTTCCAAACAAAGCCACGGCAGAATTAATTGCTCATATCCAAGCAAAATACAGTAGCTGTGTGTGTCTGAATGAATCAGTGTTGTTGAACGAATCGCTTGAGTGAATGATTCAATGACTCACTAGTAAAGACACTTAATGATTCTGTGTTTTTAAACGATTTGACGGAGTGAGTGATTCAAAGGCCCTGTCCAAATACCCATACTTGTGGTCTTGGCCACTTGAGAGCCCATGTACGTGACAAAAAGTTAATGTACAAGACTATCCCAGGTCTAATAAATACCTAATCTCAGTGTCCTTAATGCACACTAAATCCACACTGGTAGGCTAAGCGTATCCCATCATTTACAAACCCGATTCCAAAAAAGTTGAAAAATTTTACTTTTCCGGCCTCTTATTGCTACCTGTCCCAACTTTTTTGGAATGTGTAGCTCTCATGAAATCCAAAATGAGCCAATTTGATATGTTATCTATATTCTATTGTGAATAAAATATAAGTTTATGAGATTTGTAAATTATTGCATTCCTTTTTTATTCACAATTTGTACAGTGTCCCAACTTTTTTGGAATCGGGTTTGTATCATGTTCTGAAACTAATGTGCCTGAAATCACAAGATGTCGAGTAAAACTTTCCAAATAGACGGATAAAATTTATATTACATTATAGTACATTATAGTTTTACACATTTCAGTGGTGCAGAAATGAGTATGTTTATTTTAAAATTTTACAGCTGCTTTTTATCACTTAATTAGAAGCACCATAATTACTAAACCACAAATATTGTTTAGTAGACCCTATGTTTATTTTAAAGTAAAAAAAGGGGAAAAAGAAAGAATAATCTCTTTAAAAACACTATAAGTGGGTAATCAAAAATCATCAGGTAATCAAAAGTTCTACACACACTTGCAGTCTTCACCCACTTTAACACCGGGGCCAAATTCTGTAAATGTGTCATCTAAGTAGACAAGTGGTCAAGTGCAAAGACCACAAAGACTTATTTGAGTGTATTTGAATCAACTGGTAGAATATCCACTTATAAAGTGTCAAATTATTTAATGACAGACTCGTTGTAAAATTAATTATTGTAGAATTGCATTAGAAATACATTATTAAAATAAATGACAAACTTTGTATAATGCTTTCATCCAAATACAGGTTATACAAAGTCAAACAGCCACATCACAGTTTGGCTTGCTCATTCTCCACTATTGGCTTAGTGCAATCATTATGCCTGGCTGGTGAAGCCTAATGTTACAGCTTGTGGTAATGGTTACACTGTGTGTAATAGTGAGTTTGTGTGTGAAACTCTTCATTGCAATGTTATAGTTTGTGTTAATGGGGCAGAGAGCGTGATGGAGCGTGTGTATGTGTGTGTAGGAGTGCATGGAAGGTTCAGTCAAATGTTATAGTTTGTGTTAATGGTGCATTTAGAGTGCTAACTGCTACAGTCCCAGCTGTAGACACAGCTAGGCCTCCCTTGCCCCAGTTAAACCCAGCCCTCCCCAAAAGCTGAGAGTGGCTCCTGCTATTCACCAGCCTGTGTGCATATTGTTTAATTATTGGCTGTTCTGGGAGCACCACAGGAGGGAACCCACTGAAACTTACAGAGATGAACGCAAGGTTACTCCTTCTGTACTATGCAAGGTAATCAAACCACATGTTTTTTTCATGGAGAGGATATCAAGTATGCCCGTTGTTGAAGTGGCCGTATTAGGGCATATTCAGGTTAACAGCCCGAGGCAAAGAGTGTGTGTTTCAACTGACTTATGACAGTAACTGTGCTGGGCAGCAGCAGTGTCCTCAATTATATTCATTCATCACACACTGACTCTGTATAGCATCACCAGATGGAGAAATCTTTCCTTTATAAAAGTGACCAGATTTAAAGCTGTTCTGTTAAGATTTTAGTTGTGTTATGTTAAAAACAAATCGCATGCCTTTCCCTGCAAATGGGTGTGTGTATTTAATTTTATTGGTTTTATACATCAGTGTAGAAAGGATTGACAATTACATTAAAATTTCACACCAAATAGAGTAATGGCTAATGGAAATTCAGATTTGCCATCACAGAAGTAAATTACATTTAAAAATATATTACAATAGAAAAACGTACAAAAGAAACTTCTTTAAAAAAAAATAAAAAAATGTACTGACCACAAATGTTTGTTTAAAATTCGCCAATTTCAAAGTGAGTGTTAATTCTTTAAAAGCAATGTAAATAACATCTTAATCAACAACATTCTCGAGGGCATGAAATCTTTAAAAATACATTGCTTTACTAATCAAGCAATTTGCTGTAGAGAGAATCAATATTTACTATGAGAGTGGGTTAACAGTAAGGGTAGCAGCATTTGAAAGCAGGTGATCATTATCGCCTGACTCAAGTTATTGAATTGTGAATAAATGCAGCGTGCCTGGAGTCTGCAGGTGCGGCCACCCTCAATTACTAACCTGAGGGACCTCCTGCAGAAATCTTAACACAGCAATTAACAACATAATTAAGAGGTAAAGTCATTGTGCCATTCTCCCACAGCAGAAACAAGAGTGCCATTGACCAGATGAAAGAGGGCTGGCCTCTGATTGATCGTCCAGTTGACTTGCTTGCACAGGCATTTATCACCCTCTCCAGGATAGAGTGAGAGAGAGAGACACAGAGTATGGCTGTGTTTATAGGGGAGATGATGTGCTTAGTCTTGGTAAAGTGTCAGAGGCCTTGTATTTCACATCATTAGACAATTGTGTGTTAATGAGCTGTCACATCCATCTCTAGTTTAAATGTTTCTGATGCACACACTTGTGTATTTCCACAGATGCAAGAAACAAATGGCTCTCCTATTTCACATCCTCTACTAAACCGGCTCTGTTTTTTTTCCCATTCAGATCAGCTGTCATTACACAGAAGTCCACCTTATTGAATGTCTGCTCATCTGATTGAACAGATGTAGGTGTACAGCAAAAGGTTAAGCACTTTTCATTCAGTGCTCCAGGAACGTAATGACTGCAGATGTGTTTTTGCCAACACCAAACTATCTACATTTAAAAGCTCAATATTCCCTGTACTGAACTGCTTGTTGTAACATTGATTGATTCTCTTTGTAAGATTGCATGTCTGTTATATGTGACATTCATACACCATGCAACTCAGCTTCATATTTATTATTAAGGTTTTTTAAATTATTTTTTTATAATGTTCTAGTTTATTTATATAGTGTTATATAAATGAACAAAAACTATAATTAAATAAATAAATCAAAATAAATAATTTAGTTTGAGTTTATTTAATGTAAAAACCATATCTTTAAAATAGTGTTGAGTGGCTATAATTATACATTTTTGTAACATTTCAAGTAACAAGTTCTCTCTCATTATTACATGAGGTATCTAAAACAGATTAGCCTCTATGTGGACTCAAAGGATCAAGGGACCTCAAAGCGTTATAACACCTGTGATAGATTTCTCATTTATATAGCTTCTGTTTCTCACCCTCCCGTGGGATCTGTGAAATTGAGAGGCAAACATGAGGAAGGTTGGAACACTCTGTGATGGAACATCAAATAAACTGCCAGGTCTTATTGTGTCAATAAACTAATTTCTCTTTTAGGGTTTGACCTTTGACCTCTAGTGGCTGGACCATCCGGGGTTGTGACAGGAGAGAAAATCTCTTGGGAAGGAGATGGGGGAATGAGAAACAGAGTGAGAGTGAGATTGTACCCATCAAGGATGTGTCAACAAAATATCTCCCACGCATCGATTCTAGCAATAATAAAGTTCCTTCCTGTTTCCTCGTGTGCTGCCTGTTTTACAGATGGATCCCCTGCTACAAAGCGAGCACACCTAATGAGCCATCTCCATTTCCTTCCACACAATCATGGAATGAGGTCTGCTCACAATGCCTTTGTTTGCCAAGAAGCTGTTGTCTGTTTATACAGAACTATAGCCTCTTAGCAGATTCTTTTGAGGTATGTTTTCTTTTGTTGTTTCAATGATGTGAGGCGCTCAAGTCATTTCCACCACCAGAGGGCATCATTATATGGACAGAATGGGAAGGAACTCCATCAGAAACCTTCCTTTAACTTCAAATGAGCACATTACATTCGTTTCTTTGACTTTAAAATGACCCTCAGATTTAAAATACAAACACATATCCAGATTCGAGAACATTCATAAAGACAAAGTGCCATTCATCAAACCTGCCATCTCTGACCTGTGCAAGATTGAAGCGTGTGGCCGGTCTCCATCACAGACAGGGGTCACAAGACATGACAGTCAAACATTTCCTGTGTCATTGAGGGTTTTTATAGTCTGAACTTTTACTCTGTAATCACACAAAGGCTCTAGCTAGTGCTATGCACACAAAGAAGCACAAAATCACTAACTACAGCACTGCAGCTTAGTCAACAGACCATCATATGTTTATAAATGTTTTCCACACTCTGTATGATATTTACAAGCTACTTTAGACTATGTAACATTAGCTGCTTATGTGCAATGGTACTCACAGCACTATATAAGCGCACTGAATCAGCTTTCTGCACACAAAGGGAGCTGGAGTCTTTCAAAACATTAAAGAAACCCACAAACATAAAAGCCTAAATGTTGCACGGAGTGCTGGACAAACCCAATTACATTCAATGCTCCATTTACATTCAACCCTTTTGCAAAAACCCACTTCAATTTATCTATTTATTTACTGCTTTTTTTATTTTTTGAAGGCTAGCGTCAGGTCCTGTGTGTTTGCCCTTGTGTTAGATGGCTGCATTGTGGCTTTCCCTGAGGCTCAGCTGCAGGATTGTGGTTTTTAATGAAAAAGTGACGCTATAGAGCACAGGTACAGACCAGGCTTGTATTTCAGCTGCTTTTGTTATGTTTTACAATGAGGCAGTGCGGTTGGATTCTTACAGACACTGTAAATGACCCTCTGGAGCCTGCATGCTTATCATGTGGGCCGCTGGATTAGGCACACGGGAGCTGCTTTAGGATCGATATTGGGAAGAATACTTCTACCTTCTGCCTGTAGTTCTGCCCATTAAGTCTGTCTTATTTAGACGAATATTATATAAATATAACTGAGACGGGAAGGCTGGGATATGTGATCAGCCTCATAGAGAAAAAATTTAACTAGAATGTAAATGTTGCGAGATACCAGGTTCAGATTTATTTCTAATATCCAATCAGAATTAGATTCCAAATACATTTCTTAGCCAAGTTGCACTTAATTCTGATTGGTCAGTTGCAGCATTAGTGTTCAAAAATGAAACCTGTGTTTCAGTCTATTCTATATCAAATAAGGTTAATCAAGCAAATATAATAAATCAAAATAATGATTTAAATCAATATTCCATGTTCATGTATTTATTTATTTATTGTTATTTATATCCATGTAATCAATGGAATAACGCAGATCAGTCATTTATTATTGTAAAATAAGATACTATAAGATAATACGTTAAGATAATATAAGATAAGATAATAAGATGATAATATATCCCTTTAAGATAATATAAGACCCTTCTGCTTCCAGGTCATCCTGTTGGTGTTTTTGTGTTCAAAAGTTTGGGGTAAGATGTGTTTAATGTTTCTTATGCTTACTATGAAAATACAGTAAAAACAGTAATTTAGTGAAATATTATTACCATTTTAAATAAATGTTTTCTATTGTAATATTTTACATTAGAAATTTGTCATTTAAAATTCTTTCAGAAATCATTCTAATATGATGATTTGGTGTTCAAGAAACATTTCTTATTGTCAATGTTGGAATCAGTTGTGCTGTTTAATATTTAAACCGTGATTAGAATTTGTTTTCCCCCTCCCTCTTTAGGATTTTTTGATGAATAGAAAGTTTAATAGAACAGCATTTGTTTATTTTCCATTGGAACACAAAATGAGAATTTGTTTTGCCTTTTTCATATCACACTAGTTATTAATGACTGTGGCTGATCCAAATAAAGAAATGTTGTATAGTAATGTGTGTGTGTGTGTGTGTGTGTGTGTGTGTGTGTGTGTGTGTGTGTGTGTGTGTGTGTGTGTGTGTGTGAGTACTGATGTTATCGCAGACATTACTGGATCTCGTAACAGGACTGGGGTTGTCTAAAATAGAAGGAGTATCACTTATTATGTCTTCAGTATAGGTTAGATCCAGAGGCAGTGGTATGAGTACATTAACATACATGCTGGCAGAACGTTTAAAGTGACGAATAGGATAAGCTCAGAGGGCTGTGCTACCTGGCTCAGAGCTATTACCAGACCCCCTCAGGCTTGAATTATCAACTCCCCTCTTGCAGTGTTTCTGCTCTGATATGACTGTGGAAATGGAATAGTTTAAACACAAAACCTTGATCTCACTGACCTCTTAATATGCTTATAATGATCCCATTTAACAAACAGATGTTAGGGCAGACACGGCAAAGCCAGGCCACAACATGTGGTGTTGGCATGTAGAGACTTAAAAAGATAAGAGCGCCTTTGTCCGATATTAATATTGAAACGCATGAATCTAGTATAATTCTGATGTTGCAAAGCTGGTTTAGAACTGTTTTGTTTGAGATTCAATGTGTTGTCTTGAAGAAATGATGGTATTACAGAACAGTACATTTTTGTAGGTCCCTGAAGGGAACCCTATATACACAAAATGAATACAACAAAAAAAAAAACTCCATTTGACAGCTGTTTGTTACCAAGACTGCATTTATTTAATATATTTTAAAATATAATGCATTCCTGTGATGGCAAAGAGGAATTTTCAGCAATCAGCAGTCTTGCGTCACATGGTCCTTCAGAAATCCTTCTAATATACTGATTTGATGCTCAAGAAAACCGTGATGCATTTTTGTTCCGTGATTCTTTAATGAATAGAAAGTTCAAAAGAACAGCATTTACTTGAAATACTGAATCTTTTGTAACATTATAAATGTCTTGGCTGTGACTCTAAATCTATTAAATTAATCCTCGCTGAATAAAAGTATTAATTTATTTTATAATCATTTATAAATAATTTCAAAATATATAATTATTGGTCAGGATATGATAAGATTGCATGCAGACATAAAGTGCATATAAAAAGTAACTATAAATAAATGCCCAATGCAGACCCCTACTATGGTGATAGATGAGCATAAAATAAACAGGTAATGAAATATTCACAAGCCAATTAATTATGCATGTGCATCACTACTTTATGGATGCAATGAGGATCTCATTTACATATTGCTCATACTTTAGCCATTACAATCAGAGTGGTGCTGGACTCATTCCAGATGCAGTGGATCAGGTGGGTGAGCGATGGGATGATCAATATGGAATATAGTGCTGATGAGGAATAAGATAAGTGTGTGGAGTTTCAGGCATCGCAAGACGTTTTGCTGATTTGTATGATGAAACTTATCAAACGCCTTCCAAACCTTTTTTGTTTAAAATCAAGAAATCAGTCTAGAATGTAAGCCACATATAACATTTACAGGCATAAAAAAAAATGCCTGGAAATGACGTTCGTCACCAGAGAGAAGTTTTTACCGGAATTAAGGTCCAGTTACTACATTTTGATTACATATTTCAAAACATGCATTTAGAAATAGGGTAAATTTCCATTTTAAGCCAACTTTAAATATCAAATTATTTCCCCACTGATTTGCATGAAATAAAACTCCTATGGTGCTCTGTGTTTTGACTTCTGTCCAAAATAATGATGTCCAAAGAACTTATGTGGCTTTATACCAAGACTAATTTGAAATTGTAAAAATAATAATATAAAATGTTTGTCTTTGCGGAGAAATCAGGGGAAGAACTTTTGCTGTAATGGAAAATTCCTCAGCTTGTCTTTTGTTCCTGTTCTTCTCCAGTGCAGAGAGTCAAACACCAGCAGCTCATGTGTCTGCAGTCAAACTGCTCTATCTCAGCTAAGCAGCTTGTCGATGGAGAGGAAGAGAGAAAACGTTTGGCCTGATAAAATGTTTTTTAATTACCAGACACTGCATAGCTCTCTCCCTATGCTCTTCTTCACGGCTATTGGTCCAGTTTGATTTCTGATAATTGTGTTTGCTGATGTGGCATGTTTTTTTTTGTTTTTTTTTATATACTGCACCAGATCTTAACAGCAGGTCCACAGAGGGACGACAAACTGCAGTTACATCTCTCTTGTAATCAGCAATTTACTGCTAGATACATTGACTCTGGAACTCCATTTCTGTCTCCAATTCCATCTGTAAACCGGCAACAATGAGACTCAGCCATTACTTTGTGCTGTGTGACACACAATCAATGTCATGCAGAGCAGCTGATGACTCATTCAGAGCATGAAGGGTTAACCACTCATTAGGTTCGATTGTGTTTATGAGCCACTTGTGGATTCAGCTGTTTACACAAACTGTACATTTTAGAGCTATCAAAACTATAACTCCTCAGTTGACAATTGGTATATGAGTAATATAATCTGATCATTAAATGGAGAGCTCTTAGTAAGATTTCACTAACATCAGGAGGTTAAAACCTGACTGTTTCAATTGTATTTTGAGAATACTCTTTATTCAATAGTGCACAACCCCACTGCGTATTTAAGCATTTTGCTTTTATCCTCTTACAAAGTGAGCATTTAAGAAGAAAGAAAACATTTAAGGTGGCATTTTTCCACTACTCTTTCAGACTACACATTTGTTCCATTGACAGGGCAGCTTTAGGGCCAATAATAAGGGCATTGATAGGCTGGAGACGCTATTGTTTTAAAGTTTGATGTGAGACCTGATCCTATTTGGAAGGCCGTGATCATATCATTGTGGATTTCAGCTATCAAGACTGCATTAGCTGAAATCTGTGGTCAAAAGAAACAAAACTCTACTTTGCTGATGGATCAATGTCTGTTGAGGCTTTTGCAATCAGGCTGTGACCATGAATTAATCGAATGAGTCTTCCCCTAAGATAAGGCTGTAATCAACAGCGCACTTAATGTTCTTTGTTGTACATTCAATTACATGCTAATGAGTTGTGCAAAGTGGAAATCTTTAATTCTATTTAATTTTATATAAGTAAAGCAGAAAAGAGGTAATAATAAAAGTAAAATATGAAGCAGATGGAGTATATATAATAGAGGTAAAATAGGAAATGATTTACAATGGTAAATAATATATTGTCCTGCTTATACCAAATCGATATTTCAACATGAAATTAAATAATAAAAAAGGTCTTCGCATAATTCAAATATAACCTATCAGTGTTTATTTGGTAATGATGACCATTCTATTGTAACTCCTATATTACACTGCAATTTAACAAATAGCTATATGTAAAATAATTAGGCTTAAAGGTAAAGCAAAAATGTACTTTCATACACAGCTAAATCTGAGAAAATGTGAGATTTTTTTTCCCTTTTTTTAAATAATGTATGACTTTAATTTATTTTTGATTTATGATTAAATGTATGGGTCAAATTATACAAACAGCTCAATTAAAAACATATAATTTATCTAAAGCCTTATGTAGCAACCAGTCTATGGTGCAAAAAAAAAAAAAAAAAACTGCAGCATTCCGGGTTAGCCTGCAAATTGACGATATGTTTTAAAATAATAATTATATACAAGGAAAAGGAATAGATAAAGACACGTCTATCAGTTTATTAGTCTAGGAGGCTTTTATATGTTTTCAGCTGACGTTCAGCTTCCGGGTAAATGTCGATACACTTCCGCCGAACTACTTTCATTGTTGACAGTTTGTTGACTACTGCCAAATACTTTTTGAAATTCTAGTTAGCAGTCGGATTAAATGTAGTCCGTAGGTCTGGAATGACATGTCTCTCGTTTATTAGTCGGAGTTGACGCTGCGTCAGTTGTGCGGTGAATGTTTTCTTCACTGTTAGTGAGCTAAGCAGCTAGCCGCCTAGCCTGCTGTACAGCTGTTGTGTGTCTGGGAATCACCACTGAAAGCCAAGATTATGTTTCTCGGTGGGCTTTTGTTATGCTTTTACTTGTTTTAAATAACCTGTGCAGCATGGAATCTGAGGGAATCGTCATCCGGATAAAGACACCGGTGGGGGACATGGACTCATTAGTGGATTGTCCATCACATCTCAACTTTAACGATTTGCTGGTGAGTTGCTGTTTTACCTGTATTTACAATGTGTTTTCATGTGATGACTTTAGAGGGAGAAACCATTAATGGAGTATATAGTTCCTTGATGAGTGGTTTTCAGAATATTGGTGCTGATTGACAGCTGTCCGTCAAATGTTTGTCTGCTCAATGGATTCTCTCGTTTGGCAGGCCGCGATCAGAGATGTCATGCCTGAAGCCACAGTCACAGCTTTTGAATGTGAGCATTGTTATTACATTTTAATTATTTTAATAATTGACTTTGGTTTTAAGTTATAATTAGTATAGCCAATGAAATGGTATATATTAACCATCCAGAAAACATTACTGATAAACTATCATGTTCTCTTTTAAATGCTGTTGTCTTTATTGAACAAAACCCATTTATTTAAACTTTAAATGCATGATAAAAATGGTTGTTTAAATTGGCAAGCGATTATCTGTTTCAGATGATGATGATTCAAATGATTTTCTTATATTTCAGATGAGGATGAAGTTGGCGACCGAATCACGGTTCGCAGTGATGAGGAGCTCAAAGCCATGCTGTCGTATGTGAGTATGCCTCATGTATAAATGCAGCCGAGCTCTTTGAGTCCTTTGACTCAGCTGTTAAACAGTGGGATTTCAGCATCATTTCTAAGGGGCCGTTTACACTACACCGTTTTCAACTGAAACTGATCAGGGAGTCGGCCACATTCATATACACGATATACTGATTCACAACCTTTTTTATGCTTTATTTGGGCATTCAGTTTGCACTATGCTCCATAAAAATTTAGATAAGATTCCGTCGATTACTTTACATGTGGGTTTATTAAAGGAAGACGCCGACTTTTTGGGACTTTAGCTTATTCACCGTATCCCCCAGAGTTAGATAAGTCCATACATACCATTCTCATCTCCGTGGGTGCCATAACTCTGTCTGACGCACCCACCATTAGCCTAGCTTAGCACAAAGACTGGAGGTAAATGGCTCCAGCTAGCCTACTGCTCAATAAGTGACAAAATAACGCCAACATTTTCCTATTTACATGTTGTGATGTGTATAGTTACATTGTGTACTAAGACCAACGGAAAATGAAAAGTTACGATTTTCTAGACCGATATGGTTAGGGACTATACTCTCATTCCTGCGTAATAATCCAGGAATTTTTCTGCAGTACCATGGGTGCAGCGGTGCAATATTACGCAGTGCCTAATATAATTTTAACTGGAAGTAATATGTAGTAAAGTACACGCTTTAAACGCTAAAGAATATGTAGGGCTGCTGGTATTTGGAGAGAGTCTTCTAAGAACAGAGCAGTATCATCTCATCTGCTAGCTGACTAATTATTATCTCAGTATTTCCAATATTTATGCCTTTTAGATGACTTGCTTTGATATATGAGTTTAGAAATTATGTCGCAATCAAGAAAAGATAGGGAGAGACTAGACACCCCTGTCTAACACCCCTTTTTAAGGAGAATCTGGGAGAGGTACTATTACTTAGCTATTACTATTCACATACAGCATTTTGACCATATTACAAAAGGGTTCCCCAAAGCCATCTTTAACAATTTTGTGCAGTGCTTGAAACAGAAATTTATGTTCTAGCATATCAAACAATTTATAATAATCTTAGTCTTTAAGCCAGAACTAATGCTATAATTTTGTAGCCAATTAGCTATGAGAGGGGGATCTTTGTTTGGCTTTGGGATTAGGGTGATTTATTCCCTGACATAAGGTGGAGGGAAGAAAAGTTTTCTCTGTGCTTTACCACTTAGGAAACTAGGGAGCTGATTGAGACGCACTATGACATCACGTATTACATGATCACGCATGCGTATTAAGTGTTTGAGGGGTGCTGCTTGTCAAAGTGACATCGCCAGCTGCTGGCTGGCTTGCATAATACAGCCTTTTTAGTCATTTTTGCAGATCCGTGTGAACGGAGAATCGGAGATCGTTTTGAAAATGTTGTCGTCAGTTGCGTAAACATACCCTAAAACATGTTTAATAGCCAGATTGCCATTGAAGAACTACATTGCCTATAATTTTAAACATAATGAATATTGAATTAAATGCAGATGAAAAGGAGGTTGAGAGGGGTAGACGTACAGTCTTTACAATGCCGCACACTGTAGAAAGGTCCTAGATCATGTCATTTTCACAACTCACAACTTTCAAAACTGTTTTATGGGAGTTTCTGACTACTGAAAGACGTTTTGTCAGCTGGACAATCGGTATGTTGTTAATCCATTGAATGCACTGTACTTCCAGTACCTGTTAATTTTTATGCTAAACTGTTATGCTCACCAAGGCTGCATTTATTTAATCAAAAATACAGTAAAAACTGTAATATTTTGAAATATTTTTATAATTTAAATTTGTATAAAATTTGAATATATTTTAGGATGTAATTTTTTTTTTTTTTTCTGTGGTGTCAAAGCTGAATTTTCTTCAGTGTCAGGTTATACTTCAGGAATCATTCTAATGTGCTGCTCAAGAAAGATTTATTAATGTTAACATTTTTGTGGAAATGGTGATACTTTTTCAAGGATTCATTGATGAATAGAAAGCATTCAATGAACAGCATTTATTAAATAAAAATCTTTTGTGACATTATAAATGTCTTTTTCACTGTCACTTTTGATCAATCTAATGCATCCTTGATGAATAAAAGTATTAGTTTCTTCTTTTTGTAATCATACCACAAATGTTTGAATGGTATGATTGTTTCCACAGAAATGCTAAGCATTCAGCATTGATAAAAATCAAATAATGTGACACTGAAGACTAATGATGCTGAAAATTCAGCTTTCCATCACAGGAATAAATTACATTTCTAAATGTATTAAAATAGAAAACAATTGTTTTAAATTGTAACAATATTTCACAATAATACTGTTGTACTGTATTTGTCATTAAATAAATGCTGCCTTGGTGAGCATAAGACATTTCTTTCAAAAACATTAAATTGTAATTCCAAAACTTTAACCTCAACTTTATTTGATGTTTTCTCTTTTTTGAAGCGAGATTTTATAACCATAAACTGTACAAAAGTACAAAAATGTACTACGTTTTCCATTTTATGATGGGTGATATCAACTGCCACCTTCTGTGTTGTAGTGTCATCCAGATACTGGTGCTGGATTTTAACGATGATATTGCATGTGTAATACTAACACACTATCAATATGCGACTATTGTCAGTACCGATACATTGCGACAGCCCTTGATTGTAATGCTGTAATTCATCTTGGAGCTGGTTGGTTCATGAGACTCTTGTCTTCAATAAAACGGCTTTAATGAAATGCCTATGGAGAAAGTACTTCCGGAAAGCAAGGCTGGTGAAAAGTGGGTGGTCACCGTTGCGCTCTATTACAGTCTGTTGTATTAGACTTTTGAATGCTCAAAGTATTTTGTTGGAAGGGAAAAGCTATTACAAATCTTTTATTCCAGATCTATTCACCCTTGGGGAAAGTGTTCTCATTACTTTGCTGATTGGCAAGGATGACAAGTAGCTACATATTTTCTTTTTTCTTTTCAATTTCTTCATCTATTTCCTTTTTTCTGGCTTCACCTCTCGACGTTTCCATGGAAACGTGCGTCTCTGGCTTGCACCCCCTATTTTAAATTTTACAGGTGTTAACCAAGCAAGATTAGCAAAGGGACAAGTGTAATATTAAATTCCTGTTTATTTTCTTAGTATTCATTATTTTTGTGTTGACTCAGGCAGTGGCCTCCCCATGTGACCAGGCACAAATTGAAAACGTTCAAAATATTTGTCTCATGTGTTTAATAAAAAGCTATTGTAAACTTTTACCTGATTACATGTTTAAACGGTCTTCCTTTTAAAGTCAGGGAATGTTGTTTCCTCTGTTGTTCTTCTCTCTCTGCTTTTTGTGTGTTGTTTTTAACGTTCTTCTTTTGAGACAGCCGTGAAAGTGCTTTCAATACTTACTGCTCACATTGTGGACACCAAGCGTAATGACTCGTAATATTTTTTTTTCCCCTTGTGAAGTACAGTGGAAGTTAAATGAACTATCAACTTTTATTATTTATTATTCAATACTTAAAGTTTCGCCTCATTAGAAGCACAGCCCTCCTGGGTAGAGGAATTTTTCAAAATCCACTTTCAGCTGGTGTTGTCTTTTACCCCCCATCAGCTCTCAATGACTCTCGAGTAGCCATGGGCTTCAAAACCACCGCTTCTGCAGGAAATGAAATCACTTATATTTGATATTTATTTATTTTTAGATGCTTTATCAATGTTGTACCTCTCAAGGCCATTGCAGTCATTAGCCAGATTAGGCCAGAAGGTGACACACTGACAATGATGTCTCCCGGGTGTCCTGCACTGCCTGCGTGTAATTCAACTTTTTTCCCTGTCTTGATTAATTCTGCAGTCGCTGAGTAGCTGGTTTTGAAATGCACATTCTGACATTGGAGATATTTGCAGAAATGCAAGTATTCTCATCTGTTATCGCAACAATCTGCATTAATGCTTATGCACGGAGAGATTTTCCTCTTAAGGAATGTGCCATCGCACATCACAAAATAATTCTTTGAGGCCATATTACTCTGACAGTGAATATTACCGCGCGTTGCCGTTGCGGATTGCCTCCCCGTTGCATTTTGGTTAACAGCACAACTGAGTCCACTTTTTCTGAAAATGAGTTTTTCCTCCCATGATGCCGTTTGCTTCTCTGGGGAGAGCACAAGCTGCTGAGAAGGGTGGAATTTAATATGCGTGTAACATGTTCTGAGGCGTGCGCCTATGTTTAAACTGATCATTGTGGCCATATTTCAAGTGTGCACCCTTTGGCTTGGTGGCTCTTGGGGTCTCTGTGGGGACCTTTATAAATTTGCTTCAATGAATTCCATGTGAAGGGATCTACTGTTATGTAGACTTAATAGGAATTAAGAGATGACTTCTTACTTTACAGGTGCGTAAGGTAATTCACCGAGCTCTCTGGTGGAAACCGACCTTCAAACTGTCTTGACTGCACTTTTTTTTTTCCTTTTTTTTTACTTTAGCAGCGATCATCAGTCTGAGGTCTCCGAGATGTTCTGGGTCCCGGTGAACCCCTTCTTACCGTTAGCCTTATCAGGATGTTAGTTCAAAGTTAAAGACTGACCCATGTCAAATGTAGCCTCGCCAACACTCTCACACACTCTCACACACACTCTCTCACTCTCTCACTCTCTCACTCTTTCTCTCTCTCTCTCTTTCTCTCTCTCTCTCTCTCTCTCTCTCTCTCTCTCTCTCTCTCTCTCTCTCTCTCTCTCTCTCTCTCTCTCTCTCTCTCTCTCTCTCTCTCTCTCTCTCTCTCTCTCTCTCTCTCTCTCTCTCTCTCTCTCACGCACACAGGCACTGATCTCCCAGGCTGGGCCAGCTAATTACAGAACGCTTTACTTGGGGTGTGTTAATGATCGGGGTCCAACAGAGCGGAGGTCCGACTCCTCTGTTCCCTCCAGCTCTCAAGCTGCCTTTCTGTGATCAAACTGCCTTTAGTTATTGTCCAACAAAGGGAGGTTTCTTTTAATACACTGTTACAGATTAGTTAGGTAATTGCAGGCCTAATCGATAAAGCAACCGAGTGGAAAATTAAAGGTGTGTGTTTTGGTAGAGCTACATGGTTTCAGTGCCTGCAGGCAGTGCAGAGAGGTGACAGTGATAAATAGGGTATTTAATAACAGCTGCTCTAACACTGCTTCCTCTGCATGTCCTCGCGCGCGGCCCGGCGTATTCATCATGTATTCGCACACGGCGGAGGGACGGTGCTGTACCGCCGGCCCCTTGGTTAGGCTTGCTTTTGACCTTTGTCTTGTTCTGCCTTTGTCTCTCTTTCTCTCTCTGTCTTTCTTTCAAACACTGACACTCTCCCCTCCTCTCTTGTCCATCTGGATCTGTGGTTTTTAATGGCTTTATTGTGTGCGATGGGGGCTCTGTGTTTGGACACAAAGGTCTCGTGCTGGACTGAGAGGAGAGGACGAGCTACCAGATGGTTCTGTTAACCGAAACATCCATTGAATGTTCTTTTGGCAGGAGAGAGAAATCTGTACGCGTGTTTTTGAAGTTTGAAAGAGTTCTTTTGAAACCGAATCGGCAAAAGTGCTAGATGACACATCAACTGCAAGATCAACTTTAAAATAATTTCAAATATTTATACCATACTATGAATAAAATCATTTATAATATATCAAATAGTAATAATAATAAAAAACTTTATAAAGAATATCATATGAAGTCAGTGTAGTTTTAAAATTGCAACTCATGTTAAATATTGAATATTATTTTTAAAAAATACATGTAATTAATATATGACACAAAGTCTCAAATGTAACTACAAGTACAGTGCCAAAAAAACTTGAAGTCTAGATTGCTTTAAGTTAAATTTCTTTATTAATAGCATAGATTAATTAAACGGAAAAAAAAAATAATAATTACACAAAAGCTTACCATGACATTAATAATATAATAAAAGGTTTATAAATGCCAGACTACATTTCAGCCTATTATGCAGTGTAATTAATTAATAGGCAGCCGTTACTGGCAGATTGCGTTTACGTCAGGCTGAAATGAGAAAACCCAGTGATTGGGCTGCGCCTGGCAGCCATTACAACGGATGAATTGATACAGAGGGTGACTGGTGTTTCAAAAAGATTACCTGAGCAGGGTGCCCGATTCATTTAGCGTCTTTTCTTTTCCTCCTAACACTGCAAGTGGCTCTGAGAGAAAGAGAATGTTTTGTTTTTTTGACATAAGATTGCTTTTATATACTCCGTGGGACTTTTTTTCTTAAATGTTTTCACCAAGCATAATATTGATTCTGTATGTACTATAGCCTACTGATAAAAGAAACCGAACTGTTTTTAAGTTTCGTTTCGCTTTATTCTCTACAGTACTGCAACACAGTGATGGAGCATCGCATCAATGGACTGTTACCTGAGCCTTTACAGATATTTCCACGAGGTGTGTAAAGTGTGTGTTAGTGTGTTGGCCCAAATTACAGTTTAGCACCGCAACAGTAAACGTGCCCGAGGCCCACCTAGAACCTAGATCACAGTTTAAAATCCCATATTCAGCACTGCCCTGCTCACTTGTGTTTGTGTGTGAGCGATTTCTGTTAGCAAATCCCACATTACTCATGCTCACTGTGAGAGGAATACATTTCCGAATACATACACATTCACATACGCATTATTCTTTATGACATACTTATAAGCTCCCTAAGCTGTATTTCAATATGTCTGTCTTGTAATGCTGCAGATAGACTAATTCTGACATTTTTAAACATTTAAAATATTCTGCTCATGTTCTTTTTCTCTGGCCTCACGTGATCTACAATCTAGTCAATTTTCTTTTCAGCCGGTAAGACCCCAGGGATCCGCAACATACACGGCCTGAAGGTATGTGTCTCAATGATTGTTTCAGCAGAATTGGCCATGGATCGGTTATGCTGCATACACTTATTGAAATGTCAATTGAAGTCAAGACTCTCTCTTTCTATCTGTCTCTCATTTTCTACCCCCCTTTTCGTTGTATTTTTTTTATCTGCTTATTTGATAAACCATTCAAACATGGGGGTTTGGAAAGATTTTTTTTTTCTTTTCATGTTTTGAAAGTCTTTTATGCTCACTAAGACTGCATTTATTTGATCAAAACAGTATGGAACTATTATTGCAATTTAAAATGGCTGTTTTTGAATATTATAAAATGTAATTTATTCCTGTGATGGGAAAGCTGAATTTTTCAAGTTTTCAGTGTCACATGAAGTCCTTCAGAAATCATTCTAATATGCTCAGGTAGAATTTCTTATCAAAGTTAAAAACATTTGTGTTACTTTTTCTAGTAAGATTTTTTTCAGGAATCATTTAAAAATAGAAAGTTCAAAAGAACAGTATTGTTTTTAAATGGACATCTTTTCCACATTATAAATGTCTTTTCTGTCACTTTTGATTAATTTAATGCGTCATTGCTGAATAATAGGTATTAATCTCTTTAGCAAAAATCTTACTAACCCTAAAGTGTTGAAGGCTAGTGTAGTTTCTGTTTACCTAAATAGTAAGATTGTTCTTGTTTTGGTTTAATTCGAATTAATTGGCTTGAAAAGGGGAAAAAAAAAAAAAAGCCTGATAAACCGATCTAGATGAGGTCTTCATAGATACTAATTAAGAAGAGAATCACTGCTTTACTGCACTACACTATACGACCTACAGACCTCAATTAATCTGCGTATTTATATAGTGACTGTCTTTGAGCTTTTTTTCCTTCATTCTCCCACTGCGATCTGTTAACGTGGCTCTGACAACAAGCAGCTTTATGAATCCTCTTTAATGACAAATAAAGGACGTGATGTTGATTTCATTTTTTTTTTTTTTAACCCAAGGATGTTCCTACAGTTATATTTAATTTTGCCTAATAGATGAAGTGACCCCTTTCCTCAAGCCTCTCTCTTTATTTCTCTCTGTCTCCCCCCACAAAAGCCAATTAACCTTGCGGCCAAACCAGGCAGTTTGCTGTTGAATCACAGGTTAATTAGCACAGGGTTCTGATTGTCTTTGTTTGCCCGCAGGTGAACACGCGGCCCGAATCCTCGAGTGGCAGGGGCTCCTCTGCAGCTGATTCCCGGTCCAACGAAAGGTAATACAATTCTATATTAATCCCTCAAGTTTTCTACTTTGCTTGTTAAAAATCGTATGGTTATCAACTAAATTTCTAATCAGAGGAATCCTCTATTCAATGCCTAAGAACCCCGCTTACCTGTGGTAAAATCACTGTAATTTGCAGCCTCTTGTGGCTTGTTGACTAAATATTTTAAATTAGGTTCGCTGGTTACACACTACCTTTAAAAAGTTTGGGGGCAGCAAGTTTTATCTTTGTCTTTGTTTTTTGTTGTTGTAATGATTACATTTATTAAGCAAGCACACATTAAATTGATCAAAAGTGACAACAAAGACATTTGTCACAAAATAGTTTTATTTCAAGTAAATGCTGTTCTATTCCTCAAAAATCCTGAAAAACTATTTAGTAGCAAAACAGTTTTTAACATTGATAATAATAATAAGTGTTTCTTGAGCAGCAAATCATCATATTAGAATGATTTCTGAAGGATCATGTGACACTGAAGACTGGAGTAATGATGCTGAAAATTCAGAATTGCATCACAGGAATAAATTACATTTATGGAAATAATATTTATATTAAATTAGTGAGGTTCTTTACCATTTTAATAATTTTTCACAATATTACTGTTTTACTGAATTTATCAAATAAATGCAGTCTTGGTGAGCATAAGAGACTTTTCAAAAACATCATTAAAACAATCTTACTGACCTCAAACGTTTGAAAGTTAGTGTACATTACTAATTTACTTCCTGTTTCTTTATGGATAATCGTATCCTATTGTGGTGTCCTTGTGCTTACGAAATAAGTAGTGATACAAGTAAAAAATATTTCAAAAAGTAATTAGTGGAATTTTATGGTACTATTATAGACAATTAAATATTAATCAACAGGGCCTTGTTGTAAACCGTTGCGGTTTGGCTTTAAAAAGGATGCAGTACGTGATTTCTGAGAAACGCTGTTGAAAGTGAATCGGACCAAGCATCACAATGCACTTGTAGTCAATCAACAGTAGGAGGCGTACGCACTCATGATGATGATGATGATGATGATGATGATGATGATGATGGTGGTGGTGGTGGTGGTGGTGGTGGAGGTAGAAATAGGGAGATTTGAAGTAAGATTGTAGAAAGAGAGATGGCTAAGAGACATTACAAAAGGGTAAAAGTCGGGGCAATATCACTGGAAAAAAGAAGGGTTATTATAAGGAAAGAGCTTTAGGTTCCACATTAATATTAGAAAAGCTTTTAATCGCTGGAGAGACCTAAGTGAGAAGGCCTGAAAACGGATGCTGAGGTTGCGTTGTTTCTGCCCCATATGCAAATGTGCTATGTTTCACCAAGACTGCAAGATATTTCAATTCCTGTAATGTTAGCTATAGTAACAGGACAGTTTTGAGCTGGTGTGCCACGACTAACAACAAACTCTTGCTTGTATACTCTTGTGTACTGTATGTTCATTTTTTAAGGGAGGGATGTGTTTATTTGGGTTGATTTCAGATATTAACATTGTTTCTCAGAAATAATTTACTGCACCTTCAAAGGTGATGTTGATTCATTTTAATTTTAAAGGTCTAAATAATGTAATTCCTTTAATAAGAGAAATGCAAACAGGAGCTGGAAGTCTTCATAGCCTAAACATACAGCAGAGACATTTTGTTAGTTCATAATTGTATCTGGTCTGAGATAATGAAACCCCCTGGCACAGGACAAAGACCTGCAGTCTGAAGGCCAGTCTGTGTGTATTCAGCAGTGATGCATGTCAGATTAATGCAGAGCCTTCTATTGAGTCTTCTTGTAAACAATTTCATACTTTGTATTTTTGCTTCAGCAGTTTAAAGAAGTCTTCAGCTGAGCTTAAGAAGATTTTGACGAATGGACAGGTATAGTAGCCCTCCCTTCACAGCACACACCAACCCTCTACAAAGCGAGTAAATCACTCGCATATGCGAGTAAATCTTCACTCTGGGCGACTAAATATCTATCATTAGCCATTGGCAAATAAATGCTTAGATTTTACTCGCCAGTGTGTGTGTTAGAGGCTAAGAATAAGTTTAGTATAGATATATTTTCACTCGCCGAACTCTCAGAGAAACAGAGTTTCGCTCTCCGTCTAGCGATCTGTCTATTTCAGGTCAGCTCAACAGATGCGCAGCGTACCTGTATTTGACATACCGTAAACTCTAGTGTGAAGGCGCACAACTCTCCGTTGCTTTGCTGAAAGCGCAGTTTCTCTCTCTCTCTCTCTCACACACACACACACACACACACACACAGAGAGAGTCTTAAATACTACGCAGAATCGACACGCTACATGTAAACCACATTCTTTGTTGTAATTTCCTGTCAAAACAACGGAGTTCATTTGGAATTATTCAGCTTTTAAGAACAAGCAGAAGACATGCGGTTTCTCCAGCAGTGGGCGGGACTAATGCGCAAACGGCTATCTCATTGGCTGGTGCTCATCTATTACCTTCACTGTTTTGATTTCAGCAAATCAGTTCGAACAAACGCAGAATTGGTAGTAGTTATTACCTTATTAATAATTATCTATTATAATTTTTACAGAAACACTGAATGACCAACAATATCTTAAGCTATTAAGATATATATAAATATTTTATATATAAACCTAAAAACATTTCTTAAATAAATACATGCATGTGTGCGTTTTTTATATACACATAATAATTATACACAGTACACACAAACTTTTATTTTGGATGCAGTTAATCACGATTAATCGATTTGACAGGACTAATATAAAAAAAATACTATATCAGTCTGGCGAGTAAACTTTACTAAAAAAAAATTACTAGCCAATGGCAATTATATTGCCACGGTGTGCGTATATCTTTTTTTGATACACCCATATAATGCACCGTATCATCAGTACTACTCAACCCTTGATGCTTCACTTATCCCATTTAATTTGTCACTGTAGATTCTCTGTGTGAATGTGCGAAAGCATCTATTGATCTGGTCTGTTCACTGACCCTTTCTCTGTGGTATGGTTGAGATCTTTATCTTGAGTGATCAGAGCTGTGTCCTTTTGCTGTCCATCCCTCCTCCTTTCCGTGTCACCTTTTCTCCCCCCTCCACAGGCCCCTAGCAGGCCAGTCTGTCAACTAAAGTGTGTCAGATAGACAATTAAGACAGTCACATCCCCTGTGACACCAGTAACATGCACAGTTAATAGAGCACCAGCATCCTCCCTCATGCATACACACTCACACACACTGTCTCTCTCTCTCTCTCTCTCTCCTCTCTCTCTCTCTCTCTCTCTCTCTCTCTCTCACACACACACACACACACACACACACACACACACACACACACACACACACACACACTAGCCTAATCAAATGTCCTGCATTGGGCCCCTGTAGTCGGGGTTAGGCCTGTCAGCAGAGCATTGGCTTCACATCAGGTCCAGTTCACAAGGGGAAACACTTCCCCTACAATAACACACACAAATGCTGACACCTAACCAGTCGCATTAGTGATCACAAACAAATGACTTTGATTGGATTGTTCAGATATATAGCACTGATATTATAATCTTTTGTTAATGAAAAATGCTGCCGTTATTATTAATAATAATAATTATAGTAACAACAACAGCATTTTATCATTTTCATCCTAAATATTGTTATTATATTAACAACTAATACTTAGAATAATACTATAATTATTAACAACAAGCATTTTTATAATAATAATAATAATAATAATTATTATTATTATTATTATTATTATTATTATTATTATTAACAATAATCCTAATATAAATGTTGTTGATGATGATGATGATGATGATTTATAATAAGAATAATGCTTTTAATACATATTATTTATAAGTATCGTGTTTGCTTTTCTGCAGTTTTATAAAAGCAGAATGTTTCACATCAGACGTGATGATAGTAATTTCAGTAACACTTTATTTTAGTGTCCTTTTTACGTTACTAATGCGACATGCGACAAACCCTAAACCAAACCCTACTAACCCTAACCCTACATGTAGTTAATTATTATTACTCAGTATTAAAATGTATAATTACACTGTAACACGGACACCTTAAAATTAAATGTAACCCTAATTTCTCTTAAATGTAATTTTAGAGCTAGAAACAGATGCTTGAGCCATTGATATGCAGACTAATGCCCTGATCAGACAAAATGTGTTTTTTTTTGCAGTGAGAGCTTCCTTTTTTAAATGGTTTTTCTATTGACAGTGAGCGCTTTTCATGCTGTTTATGCGCCCCGCACCCTGTAACCTGCTGCGCCTCGCATTTTTTGTAGGAGCGCTCTGAGCGCCTGAAGTTGAAAAAATCAACTCTGAGCAGAAAAGAGACGTCATCGTGTTTTTTCACCCATTGTCTACTCGAATTAATGGAGAGGTGGGCCTTCTGTTGTGGTGATGGTTACCTTGATTAGACTGACAGGACAGCTGATTCGGGGGAGCAACATAAAAAAAAAAAACGCGCAGCTCACTGCTCTTTTCTAAATTAAAAAATGTCAACCAAAAAAAGGCAGTGAAGTGTGCCTGCCGTTTTCAGACCTGAAAAATGTGTTCTGTCTGATCGGGACCTAATGCAGTTATTGGAAAGAGGGAGAGATTAAGCTTGTGTGAAATACCTGAGTCTCTCAACAGTGTTCTGCAGTAGAGTCTCTACTAATAGTAAAGTGTTAGTTTAATTGCTTCAAAAACAGCGACATTACCACCTCGCTACTGTCATGTATTTTTTTAACTGCGAAAACTGTTTTACTGATGAAGTTGCTCACAAAAGGTTTCTGTGCACGCGCATTAATGTGTGATTGTGTGTGTGTGTGTGTGTGTGTGAGAGAGAGAGAGAGAGAGAGAGAGAGAGAGAGAGAGAGAGAGAGAGAGAGAGAGAGAGAGAGAGAGAGAGAGAGAGAGAGAGAGAGAGAGAGAGAGAGAGAGAGAGAGAGAGAGAGAGAGAGAGAGAGAGAGAGAGAGAGAGAGAGAGAGAGAGAGAGAGAGAGAGAGAGAGAGAGAGAGAGAGAGAGAGAGAGAGAGAGAGAGAGAGAGAGATTACCTGCGATAATAAAATAATTTAGTGGGGAAAACATGGAAATAGTTTGTCATCAAAAATAAGTACAATGTACTTAGTTCATATTGTATTGCAAAACACTTTTGCTGATATTGAGGTGGGCTGCAGGTAAGGTTAGGGACAGGTGTGGTGGTATGGGTAAGTTTAAGGGTAGAGTTAGGTGTATGGGACGGGTCAACAGTGTAATTCTAATGTAATTATAATAAATGTAATTGCATGCAGGTAATTTTTTTAATGTAAGTACAATAAAAAAAACATGTATCACGTATAAGTGCATTGTATCAAATTATTAATTTAAATGTTAGTACATGGTAGTTAAGGCCACCTAATATAAAGTGGGTCCGTAATTTTTATCATATTATATTTATTTGCTTATTTTGTCAAAATTTGAAATGACTGAAATAATTTGGCAGACTTTTTTATGAAGTGTTGTGGAACTACTTTAGCTGTGGTTTTTCTTTTAAATTCAGCAACCATTCAGATTCAAGCATTCAACAACCCTCATGGCTTTTATATATTTTATTGATGGCTCTGATTTTGAAGTAAACAGAGTTGTTCTGAACTCTCATCTAATTTCAATGATCGAATGGGAGTTAATTTGTTGACTGGATGAATCAGTTCAAAGCTGGATCTGAAAATCCTCTGTTGCTGGAATTAGCATTTACAGGTCAGGTCAGAAGATTACCAAAGTGACCTTCCACAGCGTTTTTGTGCTTTGTCAGCCTTAGAGATACTCTGGCCCTATGGAATCTGCAGCTGGTTGTTACAGACCACTTCTGTTACAAACCCATAATGGTAAAACTATTTTTTTTAACTTAAAGGGTTTGTGGAAACTGGGCGCTGATGTACAGTCTTACTCACAGGCTGAAAATCTGAAGCTCTGAGAATTAAGATCCCACAGCGTGTATTTTATTTCTATATTCAAAGAAATCAGGAGGTTGAAAAAGATGGAGGGCATTCTGGTGTGCATAAAACTGACTGCATGTTAAAACATACTGGTCCCACTGGCCTCTTGGTGCCAGAAGGGTCTGTATTGTATTACCATTTTGACAGCTTTTATCAAAGTTGAACATGACAGCATAGGCAAACAAATCATCATTAAACTTCCTATCACTGTCCTTGCTGATGTTGCCTTTTTATATATTAGACAGGAAATGTTGTATTGATCCTTCTTTTTTGTCCGCTACTGAACTTCCAATGACCTTACAGTGGGATTTCTGAGGGTTTTTTTTTGTTGCTCTTAATAATTATTTTTTACCTTTTACTAAATTTTCTTTTGCTCTTTCTCTTGCTCTCTCTCTTTCAATTAATTAATGAACTAACTTCAGTTTATTTTACTACTTTACACATTTATTAAGAAGTAAAACATGTCTATGAATGCATGCATACACATACCCACACAAAGAAATGCACAGAAACACCTGATTCCACACACATAGTAACACACTTTTGAAGATGCTTTAGATTATTACATAAAGTAGGGTTGAAGAGTTTTGTCTCCTTGAATAAAAACAGTATCTAGTATCTTTTTTTTTTTTCCTTTTGTTTGTTTAGATAAATGAACATGACCTCCAGTACCAGGAGCAGCTTGGCCATGGAAATGGTGGAACAGTTTACAAGTGAGTGCTGCTCTCGTGTTTTGAGATTAATTAGAGCGATTGTGGTCAGCCTCTTCAACCTTTAGTACAATCAATAGGTTCTGATTAATTTTACATTGCTCATATTTTCAGACATCCTTCAAAACCTTCTCAATATTATAATTCTTTAAATGTCTTGAGACATCGGAGTAAAGGACGGTACTGATTTAGGTTGAAGTGACTCTTTCTGACCTTTCTAAAGCTCCTTTCTGTGCCAAAACTATACACCCAGCCTAAAAGATAGTGATTGGACAGGACAAGGCCATCGTCTTACACACATACAATTCATTTTATTAATTTGAACCTTTTAACAAGGGTCTTTGTGCTTTTAACACAAGCTCTCATCATATTCTTCTCTTGCTGGAAGAGATCACTATTGTGTTGTTGGAAATTGTTCAACCATTTTAAAAAAGCCAATACTGCAACCCAAACAAGAATGCAGTCTTGACAAGCTCAGCACTAAATGTGTTTGCCTAGAATTATTTTTTCCCTCAAACAAAAGAAAGTGCTGAATTTTGCATTCATCATCTCTTCATTTAAACCATTTTCCGTTTTTGTTCTCTTTTAAGTGATGGATAAGAAATACAGCTGTTCTGAACATAGACGTTTCCTTTTTAAGTATATATGGAACATCCATTAATAATCAATGGTAACTTTGATCTCACATAGCAAAAAGGTGTATAATTTGTTCTAAAAGATCGTAATACCAGGAATGTTTGTTTTTATTTATTTTTTTCATTGCATATTCATGATCTTTAAAGAAAGGAAACAGTTATTGTGTTTCCTGCTCAGACTGACAGCTGCAGCGCAGTACAGGTAGCGGCAGGTGAAATGTAATGTAATGTAATCTCTGATGTGGCTCGTACTGAAATTTAGGCCAGTCTCCCATCCATCTCCACAGCTGTCCTCGATCACCTCTACTGTGCTCACTCACGTACACACACTTTATGCAAAACGCACACCTTTGTGACCATCAAACTGCACATAGGATGGAGCCAAGGGTATTTGCTTAAATTGCTTTTCTTAAGAATAAATACATATTTTTTGTAAGGCTTTTACCTAACCTGCACCCTTTGATGTTGTGTTACTGTGTTTATAACCCTGTGTCTTACATATCCAAGAAAAGATAAAGTAAACCAAACATTCTTACATTTATTGACATTCTGAAAAATGATTTGCATAGATGTAGGAAAATGCCACTTTCTACATTTCTCTTGAATTGGTTTTGTGCTCTCTGCAACCAATAATTCACCACTCTAAACATATACAAACCAAGTCAACACATAATTAATGTAATCCTGTTCATGTTGTCTTTCACCATATATTGTTTTGATCATTGAGGACATGTCAACCTATCTATGTCACATTACCAAAATACTGTAGTTTGATTGACACTGCCTGTGAAATCAACAACAAAAGATATGGATATGTATAAAATTATTATTTGTAATTATTTTCCATTTAGCATAGTTCTTTCCCTACTGATTATGTATCTTATTGGAGCTAATCTGCGACTCATTTTTAGGTCATGACCCACTGGTGTAGACTTTGTTTCTTCTCGCGCACCTCTCTTTATGGCTTTCTTTTCAGGTGAGGTGATCATCTGGTCATCTCAGGTTAGATGGCATAGAGAAAGAGACGGAGAGAACTGTCTGGTCCGCATTGGCCACTGTAATCGAAACCTGTTTGTGTGGTTGTGTGCGTGTGTGTTCGTCTGCAAACGCACATGCATGGGATGGCTGTCTTCTAGAGGTCCATGAATACTGCATGACCGAGCTTTCATTACATTGGGCTCTGGAGTGTAAATAACAAACAGAGAATAGGGACACATTTACGGGGGTCAGGACCACACGTCACTACGTCACCTCACTCTGACCATGCGTCTGTCAGTCTTAAATCATCCCCGCATGACTACTCAGCAGGGTCAAAGTTCAAGGACTTTAGCTGAACTTTGTTAATGGGCTTAGTAGGATCCATTACTGTTCAGGATGTCCTGAAGCGACCATTTAGACGACATCATTGGTTGGGTTGGCAAACTTGGCATTAGTAAGCAGTGAGTCGTCATTTAGCAGATGCTTTTATCCAAACCAACTTAAAGCATACATATTACACAGGCAATCCCCGTGGAAAGACCTAAGGTTAAGTGTCTTGCTCAAGGGCACAATGGTGATGGCTTATGACTCGCTGAATGCACAGTGTGAATATAGCAACTGTAGACTGACTTCCGATAATCAGGCCTGAGCTATACCCGTCACTACCTATTAACCCATACAACCTCCAACAGGTGATATCGCTGGAGTCTGACAATTCAATTGATCAGAAATTACTAGAAAACGTTCCCCTGGTTTCACAGACAAGGCTTAAGCCTAGTCCCAGTTTTTTCTAAGGCACGTTTATAAAAGCTACTTAAATGTCCTAATTGAACTAAAGCCTAATCTTGACTTAATCTAAGCCCTGTCTCTGAAACCAAGCCTTTTGAGATTTAATTTTCCATGCATATTAATTTAATATGTGTTCCCAATAAACACATATTGGGCTTATCACACTCTGTATCTTGTATGGCTCAGAATCTTCTGAAGTGTAAAGTGTACCTGCAGAGGACTGTGAGGTGAGATGGGATTGAGTGTCGTCGCCCTAAATGAGGGAAGTTAGCCGTCGCGTCACTTAGAGCGACATTAATTAAAGGCTTGCTGGAGTTACGAGGTGTCTGGAGCTGTAACAAGATCAGCCATCTATTTCCCATAAATCACATGCACTGTCTCAAACACAAACCATTACGAATTTGTTTACTGCAGATGTATACGCACCTATGTACAGAGCATCATAATCAAATCATTCTTTTTCTTGTTCTGTTCTTTCTTTTGTTTGATACTTTCATGTTCACACACACAGTGCGCCTGTGTTGTTGAATCCACCCTCGTTTGGCAGCTGTCTGTTGTTATAGTATATTATCTGGTGGAATGGACCGTGTCGTGGGTTATTGTAACCCAAACCCTCTTCAGCACCTACTGCAGTAACCAGATCCACTGCTCGGAATGAGCAAGGATCATAATTAAATAATTGCGGCTTTGCCGTTAATTCGACCTGTAACAGGAGGCCTGTCTGGGAGAGCTCACACTGAAACGAGAACGGAGCTGATAACACTCCACAGCTCAGAATGTCTGAGGTTTCGCAGGTGACTGACTCAAGGTTGACCTCACCTGCATTTGACACTTAGGATGAGGACACCCCTCCTCTGAGCTCTTTTTTTGTAACGATTAAGATGCTGATAATCTGTAAATAAATACAAATGTTTAAAAAGCACCTGAGTGTCTTTCTTAGTCATATAGATGTACATCTCAGGTGGATAGTTTGTCCATCCTTGAATTTTGTTGGCCTCATAAAGTATTTGGACACTTTTAATATGCTTAAATGCATTAGATAACACACATATAATAGATATCTCATTTAAATATCTAAGTAAAATGTATTTTATATAAAACTTTGGGGCCAGTAATATTTTTGAAAGAAGTCTATTATACTCACCAATGCTGCAGTTCAGAAATAATCAAAATATAATACAAACATTAATATTGTGAAGAAAATCTGGATACATTTAAAAATTTGATTAATTCCTGTGATGGCAAGGCTGAATTTTCAGCAGCCATTACTCTAGTCTTCAGTAACACATGATCACATGATAGCCCATCGTTTCTGCCTGAATGAATGATGTTACATATCTGACATATGGAACATACTTGGATACAGTCAAGTGATAACGGATTACTCTAAATTATGTAGAAACATGCATTTTCTGTAAGCTGCTTTGAAATGCATTATGAAAAGCGCTATACAAATAAATGTAAATTGAATTGATCTTTCAGAAATCATTCTAATATTCTGATTTGGTACTTATGAAAGATTTCTTATCATTAATGTTGAAAACACTGCTTATTTTTTGTGGAAACAGTGATATATTCTTTGAATAGAAAGTTCAGAACCGAATTGATTTGAGATGCAACTCTTTTGTAACAGTGTAAATGTCTTTTAATATCACTTGATCAATTTAATGTGTCCTTCATTGGTTATTCATTATTCATGTGTTCATAACTATTTCCTTTTGACAGAGCATACCACCTGCTTGGGAAGAGAATTGTAGCAGTGAAGGTAAAGCTATACATATGTCTATAAGCTTAAGAACCTCAAGCTCTGGAACTGAAAGCGTCCCGTTCAAACATTACATTAAGTGAAATTAGTTCACTGATGCTTTTTAGGAACCTTAAATAACATTTTTGTACATGTTTTGTGATTTTCATTTTGGCTTATGGTTCAGAATTACTTGGCTCACATGAAAACCATAAAAACATTCCAAAGACTCAATATTATAACTCGCATTCAACTAATGGGTAAGAAAATCATTGCTTTTAAGAAAAGAATCTGCAGTGCAGAAGAGGTGAACTCGGGCAGGATGCGATGAATAACTGCTGGAGATGTTAATAGTGCTCTGCTAATTGAAGAGCACAAAAGAGCAAATCCAGCACTCCTGCACGCTCCGCCACAGTTAAGCTTGTTTGAGACCTTGTGACCCTCAAACGCCAGAGAGGCTCTTCCTTTTTCCATCTTAGCTGTTCTCTGTTCTGTCATTTCTTCCGTTCTTTTCTCACATTTTATCCCTCCCCCTCTCTCGTCATCCTCATTTACATCTGTTTAGTTATCCTCTCACTTCTCTTATGTCTTATCTCCTTTCTGTCCTCCTTTCCTTTCATTTCTTCTGCTGTGTCTGCTCATCTTTCCGTCTGTGCTCTGCTTGGGTTTGCTCGAGCAGGGCTATCTATTTGGCTATGGCTGTAAGTGATCTCTGCTGAGCTTTAACTGTGTGGCCTTGCCTTACTGCCTTACCTGTAATCAATTATTTCAGTGGGAGGCTGATAATCTAGCCTTAACTAAAGAAGCATTTTAGCTAGTCGCTGCTTCATTACAAAAGTGGGCAAGAGAGAGAGCAAGTGCCTTGGTTGCAACAAAAATAAAAACAGTTTGCTAGTTAAAAACTTTAGTAATATTGGATGAAAATATAGCCTTGGAATGTCTTTTTGCTTTTTTAAATTGAAGACTTGATTTTCCTGTCAATACTGGTTGAAGATAAAGTCTTTGTGCATGTTTCTCATGCATCCATTCTCAACCTTCAAAGCGAGCTGAAACCAAATGCAGTTGATGCAGTTCATGTAGATGATTACAAACAGAAAAGTTATTTTTGCAAGTTCTATTTTCCTGATGTAAAATTGTTGGGTAAAGGAATTACACTGGTGTGTAAAGAGTCTATTATTGCATATGTGGGTTTGATATCATTTATTTAGCTTAGGAGTTCTGTTTGGGTGTAAATAGTTTGTAAATTTGACAAGTTTCAATTGAGTGGGTTTTTTTCAAACGAGGGCCTTATTCTTGTATTCCAGGTTATTCCTCTCGACATCACGGTGGAGCTGCAGAAGCAAATCATGTCAGAGCTTGAGATCCTTTATAAGGTCTGAAACTTTTTTTCTCTGTGCCTGATTACTTAATCTGTATCTATAGTCCTCTTTTCAGTGACCTAATTTCGTAAATGTGCACACCCAGTGTGATCTACTGCTTGTTGCTACAATGCTGTATTCCTCTAATTAAACTTTTTGCATTTTGCCCTCTCTTAAGCACTCGTCACTTAGAAGATATAAAGTTCCTTAAAGATATCGATACTTGAGTGAGAGATGAATATAGCATTGAGAATTAAAAGTAACGCGCATAAATACTCTAAATAATTTGCTCTGTACTTCTCACTTTGTTCTTGATTAAATTTGGAGTCCTTTTCCAGGTGAAAACCAAATTCGTTTAGAGCTGCGTATGGTTTCAGATTTCAAATTAGGTGTATTTGAGGTGTATGACCGTGATAAGTATGAAAGAAGTGTCGTGAATTATTCAGGGGTCAGTGCCTATGTAGTTTAGTCCATCTGCTCTAGTAACCTGCTCTGACAACAGCTGCTAGATAGACTTTAATTGATACCAATCACCCTTTGCAGCGACGAGCCAATCACATCACGTGCACAATGCGTAATCAGCCAGTTTCACATATTGAATGTGGCTTACTATAAATAACTACCAACCAAATACTTAATGAAAACAATTAGTCTCATCTTTTCATCAGTGGTATATTTTTTTCTTAATAATGAAGTATCAGGTGAATCATGCAAATTAGTCAAACAGTTAGCCTGAAACAGCCCAATACAATGCGAATAAATCACTCATGCATGCGACCAAAAATTCACAAGGCGACAAAAAAAAAATCTTTAATGAGTCAATGGCTAGTAAATTGTACGATTACAGTCGCTTGAGTTAGAGGCAAAAAAACAATGTTTAGCACAGCTATAATTTCATTTCCTACTGAGCTTTACGTACCGTCGCTTGGCTGAGAGCGCGCTCTGTTGCTTTCTCTCACACACGTGCACAATGCAGGGCTTGGGACCAGTGCTGCATCATGAAAGTTTATCATTTGCATGCGTTTTTAAGCCTTGCCAATTGAAACATTCAAGTGCAAGAAGACGTGAACGATAACTTGCGCATGCTGTGTGACAATTTGTGTGCGCAAACTTCTCATCGGAAGCACGCACCCAGAAAGCCAGGTCTGACAGCATGTGAATACTGAATGAAGCTCTCTTTCATGTCGTCTTGCGCTTGAAAAGGTCTGTCTTGGCGAGTATCCTAGTAAACATAGTTGGTTATGACTTAAGTCAGAGGTCTCCAAACTCAGTCCTGGAAGGCCACTGTCCTGCAGAGTTTAGCTCCAACCCCAAATAAACACAACTGAACCAGCTAATCAGTGTCTTACTAGGGCCTAGGGTCACGTCTAACCGTAGTGCCATCTGACTCTAAATTTTGAACTCAACAGGTTGTAGCTCTTGCAAGTTGCATGTATACTATGGCGGACGTTTCACAAATAGCTACAAATATGCTAGCACAGTTGCGCAACTTAGCGAATGAAGTCGAAAACAACGCATCAAATGTCTGTTGTTTACATTAGATGTGCTTATTGATGTTTTAGGAGGGCTATATTCCGATATGAATGTGGAAGTACAGACTGAATTGTTAGGCACTCTGCAAAATATTTCCCAGCACATACAAAATCTGTGCGAGTCAGATGGTACTACTATGGTGGGACGACTATCGTACTTGCTTCCGATAAGTACCATTGAAACTTATCTCTCAATGGGTCAAACTGCTGGAAACATTGCTAAGTTGTTTGGTGTCTGTGAAAGAACTATCCGGCCGCCATTTACTTTGATAACTCTCCTCTATTGCTTAGCTGGTCTGACGATTCTATGCACGAGCTCTCAACCAATGACGCGGAAAACACTGAAAAGTAAAAATAAATAAATCAATAAATGTAAAAATAAATACATGTGGGAATAAATAAATGTAAAAATAAATGAATGCATAAATATATAAATATTAAAATAAATATTAAAATTAATGAACATAAATAATTTTAAAATGTATAAAAGCAAAATAATAAATTAAAGGAAAGATGATACATATTTAATTTGATTATAAATGAATCATATTTTATTTTATTTTGTCGTTTATTTTGTTATTTATTTTCCTATTATCACATTTATTTATCTATTTATCTGTTGTAAAATGTATTACAGTTTCCAAAAAAAAATTAAGCAGCTGTTTTCAACATTCATAATAATAATACATGTTTGTTTAATATATATTAGAACAGAAACTAGTTTTTAAATGACAATAATAATTCACAATGGTACTGTTTTTACTGTGCTTTTGATCAAATAAATGCAGCCTTGGTCAGCATCTTTTGAACAGTAGTGTACATTTGTGATGGTGTTAGTGAGTTGATTTGTGATAGTTCTGATATATTTGATTTGTCCGTCTACAGTGTGATTCTCCGTACATCATAAAGTTCTACAGTGCTTTCTTTGTGGAGAACAGAATATCAATATGCACCGAGTTTATGGATGGTGAGTCTCATATTTTTTGACATTGTCAGGCATTGGGAGGCAACATTTGCACAGGAAGAGTTCTCTCAGCGCATCAACAAATTGAATTGAATTATTTGTTTTTGAAATAGGGGGCTCTCTGGATGTCTACTGGAGAATCCCAGAGCATGTTTTGGGCAGAATTGCTGTTGCAGTAAGTCCTTCCAAGTCTTGAAACTTTCGTTGAGTAAGCATATCAGAGAATTTTGAAAATTGGGAGATATTGGCATATCCAAGAATGTGTTACAGCTCAGACTCCTGTGTGTATGTGCAGGGCCGACACAAGCTCAACTGCCGCTCTGGGCAAAACATTGTTGTGCCGCCCCCACTTCACACTCACAATTAAACACGATCTTTGAGATGCA
The DNA here is from genome assembly GCA_018749465.1 of Paracanthobrama guichenoti. Lineage (NCBI taxonomy): Eukaryota > Metazoa > Chordata > Actinopteri > Cypriniformes > Gobionidae > Paracanthobrama > Paracanthobrama guichenoti. Next base: position 438,620 of record CM031949.1, on the reverse strand, counting down.
TGTGAAAGACTGGAGATTTTGGTTATTGATAAAATTCTGAAAAAAAAAAATCTGCGAGCACTAGTACAGCTCCACATGCAAACTCTCTATTATATTATATAATATAATAAGTATATGCAGGCCCTAAGTGGACATTGGAAGATTCGAGAGAATTCCCGTTAGGCCACTGATAAATTGGGCCGGCAGCAGTACCACTTCAACACCCTAGACTGCACGAGATTTAGTAGTTCATTTTCAATGAGAGACACATGAAAAGTGGCAAATTAGTTCTAGTAGCGGGGAAGCGGCGGTATGCAAGCGGTACATGTACACCCGAAATCCCGTCACTTGTGTGTGCACAGCTCTTCGTAGCGGTTAAAAATATTATAAATATGAATATATGGTGTACAAAAATGTTATGCACGCAATAAGGTGAGCTACATTCTCCCTCGCTTTCTCTCACATACATGCATAAGCCTATCTTTCAGAAGCACAAGTCGGGCTTTTAAAATCATTAGTCACCAGCAGTAAACCAGCAGTAAAATTCATCATCTTTTGTATAAATGTCCAGATAGTTTTATTAATTTTTGTTTATTGCATGTAGACAGATGCCGCTGTAAAAGTGGGGTGGAGTGTGGCGGGAGTGGCACTACTAGGTATAAATGAAGGAAAGTTGACTTAGATTTAGAATAACTAATGGGGTGATAACTTGATATAAGTGCAGTAATTTCCTAGGCCGCTGCCTAGTTCGTCTATAGGCACACGCCAGGCCTGTATATGTGTGTTTTTTCTTCGTAACACTTTATTAGTGCTGAATTGTCATTTACTCTCGGTTCTGACCCTCATTACCCTCTCCCTCACGCTTTCTCACAATAATCAAAGATATGCCACTGTTTAGATAATTTACAGCTCTATCCTCTACAGACAGCAGACATAGACACACTCATACTGAGTCTCTTCTGAGTTTATTTTCACTGAGCATGGGTGTTTGTGTGTGTCAATAGGTGGTAAAAGGATTAACATACCTCTGGAGCCTGAAGATTTTACACAGAGGTGAGAAAGCTTGTAAACTTGTAAAACATTTGAAATAATAATCATTTAATATAACAATAACCACTTCATTTGTCATTTATTAATGTGTATTTAGTAGTAAATTAAGTACAGTTTAAAAATGAATAATTTTAATAATTTTATTCAGCAAGGGCGCATTAAATTGACAGTTACAAAAGTTTTTTTTTTTTTTAATAAATGCTGTTCTTTTGAACTTTATATTCATCAGATTAAAAATGTAACAAGGTTTACACAAAAATATTAAGTTAACACAACTTCTTTCAACATTGATAATAATAAGAAATTATTCTCAAACACCAAATCATTATATTAGAATGATTTCTGAAGGATGAATGGTTGCTGAAAATTTTAACTGTTATCACAGGAATAAACTACATTTCAAAATCTATTCAAATAGAAAACAGTTCTTTTTTTTTTTTTAATTGTAATAATATTTTACAAGATTACAGTTTTGCTGTTACTTTTTTTAATCAAGCCTGTAGTCTTGGTGCACATAAGAAACCCCCATAAGAGACTCAGAAAATAATACAAATTCTTACTGAATCCAAACTTTTGAGCAGTAGTATACGTGAAAACAGACATGTTGGGTAGTAATGACCTACAGGCCAATTTAAATTATGTAATCATATTACAGAAATCAAGTATTTATAATTAGACATACATAGTCAGATTTGTTTTTATGTATTTTGTGACACAATAATGTGTCATACATTTGTTGTTTATTCATTTTTATTTTGCTGATTGTGCCTCTTATTTTCAAAGCAGACACAGAAATGACACACCATCACAGTGCAATGTAATCCTTGTCTTCGACAAACTAACTAAAGAGTTAACTATTAATAAAAGAAGCGTTAGTTTGTACTTAATGCAAAGAGTATTGGTTACATTTACATTAAAAGTTAAACTCTCTACCAGATTAAACTGCAGAAGTAATCTAGTCACAGTGGTATTTGATGCTGACATAATGCATTGTTTCTCTGCGCAGATGTGAAACCCTCCAACATGCTGGTTAACACACGGGGTCAGGTCAAGCTGTGTGACTTTGGAGTTAGCACGCAAGTATGTTTGAATTTGTATCTTGTGTTTGTGTTTGTTTGCATGAATGTGTATACTCACACAAGTGCTTCTCATGTTGTGTATATCTGTGTTTGTTGTGAGCACAGTCAGATCAGATCAGCCATTGTCCCTTAAGTCTCCATGTCTCTGTTCTCTTCTTCATCTCATTCCTCCAGGGACTTTGTGCCTTTGCTCCCTAACCCCCAGATACCCCCTAGATTGCTCCTCACTTCTCACTTCTCACTTCTCGCTTTTCTAATTACCACATTGAGCAGATATTCAGTGCATGTGAGTGACGGCGTGTGCGTTTGCGCGTGGCTGGAGACAATAGCGCAGACTGAGAAAGTCGGCATCAGTCTCTCCACCTCTAATACACTCAGGAGCCCAACAAAGGGGCCCAATCACTCCAAACAGCCCTCTTTTAATTAATATTCATACCCATGTTCCCCGAAGAGATTCTAGTTGAAGCTGACCCCTGGATATGAGGTGTGCGTGTGCGCTCTCCTCTGTGGCCGTTCAGACCATGACACTGTATAGTAAACCTATGTCTCTCTTATTCACTTACACACACACGCACACCGACGCACGTCAGGCCGCGGGGGAATGCTCTCATTATGTTTGTCCTGTCATTGCTGACATGTGCCATTGTGCCCGGATCTCACTGTCTCTCCCCTGTGAGAGTACAAACTAAAATTAAACCAGGCTGGCATTTCAATAACACTTCACAATAACATGTTCTTTTCAGTAGATTTAAATCAGTTCCTCTTACTGTGTCCTTTAGCTTATGGCAGAGCGCTCAGGTCACCTGCTGTCACATCTGTGCTGAATTTCAATGTTTAAACAGAGATAATAACTGTGCTGCCTATGTCAGAGGACTGAATGTGTCAGCTTCTCTATATTATTGTTGGCTGTACACATAATGTTTAGGGGATAATGTTTCACCTTTGAGGTTGTGTGTGTGATGGTACACACTAAGATCTCCATCAGCTATTAGGATGAGTAACAGGAATCAGTTTGTTAGGTAGTTTTGAAGATAACACTTTACAATACGGTTCAATTTATTGATATTAATTGAACCAATGCATTTTTATTCTACAACTTTTACAGCATTTATTAAAGGTGCACTGTGTACATTTTAGCGGCATCTAGCAGTAAGGTTGTGAATTGAAACCGCCCACAGCTCACCCCTCCCTTTCGAAGCAAATAGAGAAGCAACGGTGGCCGACACAGGACAAAGATGTCGTCTGAGACAGCAGAGAGTAGCTAGCGCTCTGTAGAGCAGTTTGTACATTTAGGGCTGCTGTGGAATCATGATGGTGCAAAGTGGTGACTTCACTGTAAGGGGACCCGTGGTGTATGTAGATAGAGATGGCTCATTCTAAGGTAGTAAAAACATAACAGTTCATTATGCAAGGTCTTTATACACCACTGAAAACATGGTTATGTATGTTATATTGTATTTCTGTCAATAGATCCTCATAAATATTACACACTGCACCTTTAATGTAGGTTACCATTAATTTCTGGGTGTACTAATACATTTCAAGACTCAAATATACATTTATGTTAATGCAATATAAACAAACATAAATTGGCAGTTAAGAAAAATATTTTTAATAATTAACATGAATCTAAATTTGTAAACACTGTAAATAATTGTGGTTTATTAAATAATGTAACATTTTAATTAATGCGAACAAATTGAACTGTGTTGAATTGAATTGATTACTGTGAAGGGTTGACATTTTTAATGTATTCATCGGTTGTCTTATCCTTTTAAATGATAACAGTGATAATACTGCATTACTATTACTATTGCTCATACCTGAGATTAGAGATTTGAACAAAACCATAACTCTTCATTTAAAAATAAAATTTGGTACTTAACAGAATAGTTCACCCAAAAATAATCATAAGTCATAAATAATTCACTTTCATGTTGTTCCAAACTTATATGAATTTCTTTGTGTAAAACACAAAATAAGACAACATTTTGAAAAATGTTGTAACCAAACTGTTTTGGTTACCATTGACTTTAATTGTGGCATTTCTTAACATATCTTCTTTTCAGAAGTAAGCTCATGCTAAGTCATTGACAGCTTCAGTGATTATAAAAGGACTGCTCTTTGCTCACTATCTGTATATTATCCATTCAAAATACTTTTATTTCATTAATTCAAATATTATTATTTTTATTTTTAATGCTGGCAAGTACACAATGCAAAATTTCGGGAGTGACAGCTTTATTTAAATGTTTGGTTGACGAAATTGTTAGGATTGACCGTGCTGCTACTAAAAACAGTACATTTGGCATAATTACATGTCACTAACCCTAAACCAAACCCTAATCCTGACCCTCAGTACATGTTGTTAATTAACATCACTCAGTACTTAAATGTATAATTACACTGTAACAAGGACATCTTAAAATAAAGTGTAACCATTATTTCTCCTGCTTTCTTCCACAGTTAGTGAACTCCATTGCTAAAACATATGTTGGAACCAATGCATACATGGCGGTAAGCAGCATTCATTTCTGTTTCTTTTCAGACAGAGTTTCTACTTACTGGAGTAGGGAAGGCATAGGTCTTTCTTTTCTTAAGTCATACATATTTGTTTGTAAAGGCTGTCAGTCAAGTGTCTGCCTATAATACACACAAAACAATCAAATGCCTTTTGCAGAAAAATCAAATGCTTTCAGAAGTACAATTTACTCACATGCACATAAACAACAGAGCTTGTTAAATAGCTCATCCAAGAAACACTGTGACTGCACAAAGGGTATGAATGTGTGTGTGACCTTCAGTGGCAGTTATACTCCAAGCACAATTCATATGTGTCATTGTAAGCTGCATTATAATTATCCTTCATGTGTCTGTGTGTCTTTGCTTCTATAGCCAGAGCGGATATCTGGGGAACAGTATGGTATTCACTCAGATGTGTGGAGCGTAGGGATCTCTTTCATGGAGGTAAAACAGTCATATAATAATTTCTTATATATTCCTACATTATAGGGGTGGGCGATTATACCGGTAGAAATTTGTCAACTGGTAGAGACTTTTGTCTATTGACTATTGGTTTAACGCTCAAGTGATGTTGCTGAGCTGTGTGGTCACAAAAGCTTATAATTTGAATGCTTTTTTAAGCATTGCGTTTTAAAAACAAGTGATTTTAAACCATTGAAGAAGCGAGAAATTCAACATTTCGCTATATGCAGGCACCGAGAGATTGTTTCTGAGCACTGTCTGAGAGATGCGTACACATAAAGCTGCTGCTCATAAAGTGTGTGAGTACTGAACTTGCCACCTAATTCGGCTTGAAAGTTATATGCGCATACTTGTGTCAAAATGGTCATTTTGCAAGTAAACAGTCATTTATGTCTTAAGTGAGCATAAACAGTTGAGAAAGAAAACGCATAAGTATATTGGATCCGTACAGTTGGTATTAAAGTGACAGCAAGTATATTATACCTGCTGTCGTCTCTGTGTTATTAATGTTAATCAAACAATATTTTTTTTTTTTTTTTTAAATCTCACTTTTTACTGAATCAACTTTAACTTTAATATTAATATTTTAACTTTAATATTTATTTACACAGTGAAGACTATGCAGTGTTTTTATACATTTGATTGCTTTATACAATTTGTTAATACATAAATACTTATTTCTTAATACATAATCTTGTATTTCATGAAGATTTACTTTTCTTATAAAGAAAACTTTTATTTGAAAATGGTTTTCATTGCATATTTTGATATTTACATTTTTGTATTGAAAGTATTGTAAATACTGGTCAAATGTACAAACGATCAATTTAAAATAAACATAACATAAACATAAAAATAACCTGTAGCCTGTCTGAATTATATAACAATTAGGCTATCCATCTCATAGTGAAAACCATGTAGCCTACCAATTTTATTAACAGTAGAAGTGAAATCTTATTGTAGCTTTCAAATCTGGGTACCGTCTTACATTTTATAATCGCGTGCGTTGGAAGTTTGGTCCCATCAGCGAGGCACGCAAACAGTCACGCAGCTCTTAGACGGTAAGCTTTTCTGTGATTGCTTGCTTTTTTCTTTTTGCGCTCGTGATCTTCTAACATTACACTCTGACGCCATATTTCTTGGCACACATATTTGGGGCTTCCTATTGTTGCGGGTGTATTATTGACATGCAAAAGTCTAAACCTTGAATATAAGACAAACTCGTTTTTTCAGATGTATTTCTAAGAAGAAGAAAAAACATTGTCTTATATTCAGAACAATACAGTTGTTTGTTTTCCTATATGCTTGTAATTATTTTTTGTTCATCACAATGTACAGTTTTCTTCAGTAAGCTTGTTATGTTTTACTTAGGCTAGTATTTTTTTTTTTTTTTTTTTTTGAGATAGTGAAAATGGTGACAAGAATTATGAAATTTCAATATAAAAAAATTTGATATAACTTTATTTAAAGGAAGACACTGACTTTTTGGGACTTTAGCTTATTCACCGTATCCCCCAGAGTTAGATAAGTCCATACATACCATTCTCATCTCCGTGGGTGCCATAACTCTGTCTGATGCACCCACCATTAGCCTAGCTTAGCACAAAGACTGGAGGTAAATGGCTCCAGCTAGCCTACTGCTCAGCAAGTGACAAAATAACGCCAACATTTTCCTATTTACATGTTGTGATGTGTATAGTTACATTGTGTACTAAGACCGATGGAAAATTAAAAGTTACGATTTTCTAGACCGATATGGCTAGAATAGATATGACAGATATTTTCAGACGCTGCGTAATATCATTGCACCGCTGCACCCATGGTACGGCAGTAAAGTTCCTGGATTATTACGCAGGAATGAGAGTATAGTCCCTAGCCATATCGGTCTAGAAAATCGTAACTTTTCATTTTCCATCAGCCTTAGTATACAATGTAACTATACACATCACAGCATTTAAATAGGAAAATGTTGGCGTTATTTTGTCACTTATTGAGCAGTAGGCTAGATGGAGCCGTTTACCTCCAGTCTTTGTGTTAAGCTAGGCTAGCAGTGGGTGCATCAGACCGAGTTAATGGATGCACAGAGATGAGAATGGTATGTATGGACTTATCTAACTCTGGGGTATACGGTGAATAAGCTAAAGTCCCGAAAAGGCGACATGTTCCTTTAAAGCAAAATTAACTCAATATATATTATCATGAAATAAATCGTGATTATAAGATTTTATCCATATCACCCACCCCTTCCCACATATACACATGGCCTAGCATTCATAGTTTGAGTGGACTGGTGTCTTAGTGTTTCTGCTGAGTGCTGTTGATGGTCCCTGCAGGCAGCCTGTCCAAACAGATGTTGGCCTACAGCTATGCATGGATCACACTCAAGATCTCCCACTGACTGCTACACACACACACACACACACACACACACACACACACACACACACACACACACACACACACACACACTCTTATGCTCCGCTATCCTTTTGGACCATCTCTCCTTGAATTCCCATGAGAGCATAGAGTAAGGAATGAGATTTTGTGTTTGCGTATTTGTGGATTCATTATATTAAAGAGAATTAATAAATACTATGGATGTTTATTAAGGAAAAAATGTGTGTGTGTGTGTAGTGAAACGTTAAAGAAAATGAGTGTGTGTGTGTGTTTTGTGTGTGTAACAGTGAAAGATGTGGAGTCAGTGTGGCAAAACGCTATCAATCACTCAGCCAGCAGAACGTCCAGTAATTAGAGTGCTGTGTTCTCTACTTCAGAGGTGTGTGTGTGTGTGTGTGTCTGTGTGTGTCTTCCTAAAAAAAGAAGAGAGGAGAGGTGTATGAGTATAATGAATTTTTTTGTAATGGATGTTTTTCTAAGCAGAAACTAAGCTGCATGAAATGTACGTATGAGTGGATTAGATTTTAGTATGGTGGTTTGACTCATGTACTGAGAATGCCGTGCTGGTAGTTTTCATTGGCTTTATTGATTCCCATTTTGTAATTGTCAGCGGTTCTCATTGGCTGTGATGAATTGTTATTATATCCCTTGAGTCAAGTCCTTGATTGCATTTATCAACACTGTTAGATATTATCAGTGAGATGTTTAGGGAGGGAAATATCAAGGGTCATATGGATTGACATTATCATGAGTTGATGAACAGTATATTGATCTGATTATGATTTAGTATTGACCTTACCATGTTGTTAGGGACGTGATCGATTCGGCTCGGCGCCTGGCATTTTTAAGCAGTTCGGGTGAAGTACCTCTGTGTTATGTTGGCAGATTTCTTAACTAATGAACTGAAGTCACCTCCTGAACTGAGATGTGTATGCTTGACTTAATAAATTAATGCACTGTGGTTTGAGTTGGATTAATTTTCTGTAATCAAAGTATGGTTTGAAAATAGTTTGTCTTTGCTTTTGGTTTTTGCTGCTTTTTCTACATCTGTTCTTTATGATGATCTTCAGCATGTGCTGTAGTCTTCACAGATTAACGCCTGCTGAATTACATACACCTGCTGTGATGCTGGGATGTAGGCAGGATTAAGAACTTTGCTGCTCCTTAAACCCTTGTGAAAAAGAAGTGCACTTAATTGTATTGAATGCGTTCTTGTACAGGGTTTTTCCTGCATTGAAACACAGCCAAAGTGAATTTTTGTCCTGCAAAATATTTAGGTGATCATTTAATGTGACCATATCTGTCGTTCTGCAGTGCCTGCTGATAGCCGCTGCTTCAAAACGCTTCTGTGAGAGTTGTGTAAGCACTTTGTGAAGAGCATCAAAGGTTTCTATTTACAATGTGTTTTTGCAGAGTTGAGCATATCTTTGAACGTGTGAACGCAGTGGCCAATCACTGGTGTTTAAATTCATCATAATCCGCTCAACACCGCTTAAAACGGCAAAGTCTTTGTTCAGCGTTCTACATGCTTGTGAATCCTTTCATTATAACCAACAAAGTATAAACACAATGTCAATAAGAGATTATTTGCACAGCGTAGAGTAGACGGCTTCATTGATTATAACCCTAACATGAGTTTTTGCAAAAGTGCAGCTTTGAGTACAAGTTTCAGTGAGCGATCTTTGCTAGCTTTCTTTAAATAATATTTTTTTGTTTCATGCTGCTAACAACACATCGCAACATTTCTGGATTGACAACCGTATTTAAATGTTTGATCGATTTCGATTGACAGTAATAACCATAGCATCGGATGGAACAAAACAATATGAGGCTGTATGTCAAATGATCTTTATTAATCTTTTGTCATACTTTTTAGGAAATAAAGTGTTAAGTACATGATTATAATTTTAACTGTAGTGTGTTATTCATATTACATAAGTTTCAATAGAAATGACATTAAAGTTTTTTTTTGTTGTTGTTGTTTACCATAAATGCTTGTCAGTACATTTGGCAGTACTCTTTAACCACATTTCCAAGACAATAGAATTATGGAAATGTAAACATGTACTCAAATCCTACTTAAGTGGGTCAGAAAAGCGCTTTAAAGTTTAATTACATTTAATATAAATGTAAACTGTTATACATTTTCATATAATTGCAATTAATATGCCTGGAAATAAATCACCCTTTAGGTGTAACAATTCTTTGTAATTTATATATTTATACCTGTGTGCTTCATTATAAGTTAGCTTTCCCTCTGTTCTTTCATTTGCAGTTGGCGCTGGGGTCTTTTCCATATCCACAGGTGAGTCGGTTTCATCAAACCAGATTCCAGTTTAACAAATTTAATGTTCAGCTCTTGAATACTCAACATTTCTTTGCCCTGAAGGCACAGCAGACACCAGTTCCCTCATGATTTTAGCGTATGGGCAGTAATTAATTTGCTGTTCATCCCACAACTGCTCATCCCACTCTTGTTTACTCAGTTTACATTACATACAGTCCTGCTGACCTGCTCCATTTCTCAATCCCATCAACCCTGTAATCAGATTTCATGCAGGGATTTATCAAGATTATCCCATTTTAAGAATGACAAACCCGGATTATAATCTGGATTTATTTGGAGGGTTCCCAATTTAGGAACCACATAGCACCCATAACCGTATTGCTAAATTACTCACAAGATGGTTGGCATGAAAGCAACTCTACAAGGCCCCGATATACTCATGGCAAAGTTCTTTTTCATTCTTCGTTTTGGGGGTAAAACAAAGTTTGAAATGCGTGACCAGCGATATTCTGTTAGTGGACATCTCACGTCGCCCACACTGCTGAAAGCGTTGTTTAGATGAATATGTAAATATGTGCTGCGCGCTTTCCTCGCAATAACAAAATCATCTGATCATAGTAACATCTGATCATAGCAACGTGGATAAGTTCTGCAATTCTGCACTCCAGTAAAGTCCCATCATGTTTATTTATATAGCACTTTATACAATAGATTGCTTAAAATCAAGCAGCTTTACCGTATTAAACATGAAAAACGTTTCATCAGAACTAGGTTACAACTTCTTTTTCTATTATAAAGCAGCTCTCCGGGACATCTGACCTCGATGGACTGAACAGGAGAAATAAAGCAGGAAAGATTTCCACGTAAAAGAAGGCGGAGCCTCCGCGCACACCTACCTATCACGTAAACAAACCAATGGTAGTACAAAGATGTTTACCAGCCATAGCAAACTTTTCTGGAAAGGTTGTTTCGATCTCCCAAAACGAACTCCAAACCAATTTCTTTTTGGCCTGATTTTGTTCAAAATAATGTCACATCAGTTCGTTCTTCGATTTCACTTGAAGTATATCGGGGCCTTATGAGTTAAATCTATACCAGTATTATTCTGAATATTTCTGTATAACTCGTTGTTTTGTTTATGAACAGCAGACTGAGTTTCTGATTCTTAAACATCTCAGTCTTTTATTAAAGGCAGCTAAGGTTCTTTGTAAACTGCGTTTTCTTTTTTAAATTAATTTATACATGGTAAACGCCTTTACAAAAATGTTAATTTCATTGACATTATGACGGTAATGCATGAGGTATCATGAGTGATACTTTTACAGAATTTATTAAAGCTGCAGTCTGTAACTTTTTGCGCTCTAGCGGTTAATAAACAGAACTGCATGCGTCTTGCGGAAGAACATTGCAGCCAGAGCTACTTCTCTCTGTTTATGTCTATGGCGAGTCACGCAGGGACTGTGCTCCTCCGCAGCGGTTCCTACCAGACCGGTCTGAAATAGTCCCAATATAAACACTTATCATAAGTGTACCAATGATTCAGGGTAAGACAAAAACACGGTTTGGAAAATGGATTCATGTTGTACATTCTCATTATATAATTTTTGTAAATCTTGAACACAAAAAAAGTTACGGAGAGCAGCTTTAATCTAGGTTCATGTTAAGGATCAAAAGCGCTGTTCTTTTAAACTTTCTATCCATTAAAAATCCAAAAAATTAACCAAAAATTGAGCAGCGTGACTTTTTTTCAACGTTGATAATAAGAAATGTCTCTTTAGCACCAAATAATCATATTAGAATGATTTCTGAAGGATCATGTGAGACTGAAGACTGGAGTAATAAGATTTTACATTAATTGCATTTTAAAATGTATTAAAATAGAAAAGTTATTTTAAATTGTATTTATATTTAACAATATTACTGTATTTGATCAAATAAATAAGGACTTTGTGAGCGAGCATAAGTGATTTATAAATGCTGTAAAAGTATTCATTGTTTGTTCATAATGTCTTATGCATTAAATAATGTTAATACATTTAAAATTATTATATTGGAAAGTGTTACTTCAATTATTTAGTTTGGTGACAGTTTTCAGATGTGTGCGTATAGAAATACTGTATACCGATTCTGGTTCAGTGCCCTAGTTTTTTTCTAATCAGACTCTCGGCTTTTTAAAGTTCTGCATGTAAGAGTGCAGTGAGTTTAATGAGGGAAATGTTGACTAATGCTCAATAAATTACTCCCAGCATGCCTGTTGGGTTAATTAGCATATTAAAACAAAGCAGCCACTCAGGGCATGCAGGGGAAATCAGAAAGAAACATTCTGAGGCTGCATCTAGAGCCAAAGCCTTCAGCATCAAACAGTCACGGAGGCTGGGCTTGGCGACGTGCGTGTGTGTTTGTACTTTATCTCACACTTCACTTGATGCAAAGCTATTGTGCACAATGGCAGAAGTTACAATATAAAATCGATGTGCAATACATGAAATTTAAAGGACATTATGAGGCGTGCTATGATTAATCATAAGGTCTAATCCATTTTAGTGTATATATTTGTAACCAAATAGGAAGACAAAATACAGGATGAACAAACAGTTTGAGCTGATGAACAGTTGATGGGTAAAAAAGAACATTAGAAGGCTAGAGGCCTGCATTTGTGTGTGCATTATCCCGGGGCCTGGAGGCTAGTCTCATTTGAAATTGTTTTTCTCTGCTCTCCAGCATTATCTATTAACAGGGCCATTATCATGTTAATCCACTGAGTATTATTACATAAACTAATGTATTCACATGTACACACAAACACTTCATACACACGTAGTGTCTGGAACCATGATTGGATCTTTTGATGTTAAATATTGTACAGTATTTCTCTTCCGAAATTTGTCTTTTAGACGTTGGCCTCTACCTAACCCATCAAAACAAAAACAAAAATACTCATAGACAGATATGGGAATGTGTGAAATCCATTCAGGTCTGTGGTTCTTCTCCGAGTGCATCATCATATATCATTATCAGATAAAGTGATAGCGGTTGAAACCAATGAATGGCAAAACTTTTGTTCTTGGCCCGTAGAGCCAGAGGCATTATACTGAAGCATTTCATGTATACACACCCCATTAATTCATTACTTCCTCCTTTAATCTTTCTTACTCTCCCTTTTCCCTGTTCCTGCATTTTAGAATTCATATGGAATGAAAATGGAGCGAGAAAGAGAGAGAGAGAGAACCATGAAGGAGAAAGAGGGAGGGGGTTAGTCAGTAAGAAAGAGAGGGAGAGCTAAACCTCCCACTGCTAGAGCGTTTTTGCTCTTGATGTTAATTTTCACAGCTCCATATGGTGCTGCAGACTCTTCACCTGCAGGCATCACACACACACACGCTTGCACACGCCACCCAGCCAGCACACACGCTACCTCAGGCCTGGCCTGTCACTCACATCAGCCCAGGCATCTGTCTGTTCCCTTTCTCTTTCTCTCTCTTTCTCTCTCTCTCTCTCTCTCTCTCTCTCTCTCTCTCTCTCTCTCTCTCTCTCTCTCTCTCTCTCTCTCTCTCTCTCTCTCTCTCTCTCTCTCTCTCTCTCTCTCTCTCTCTCTCTCTCTCTCTCTCACACACTCACACACACACACACACGCTCGCAGAGTCATTGTCCATTGTGCGGCGAGATCTTGAGAGATGCCCTCTGTATTTCTGCATCAACTTCTGATGGCCTGCCCCCGCTCCACCCGCACTCAGAGCCACAAAACTGCCGCTGTTGTGTGTGTGAGTGCATGCATGATTGCAAGGGTGTGTGTGTTTTCTATGTGTTATCTTGTCATTGATTATAAAAGGCTCTTTAATTTCATCTCACCCCATGTTGGGATTAATTTGCATTCTTTGTCAGGAGTTAATGGCGTCTCCCGATGGCTCGCTCGGAAAATCTTTGAAGACTGCAGACTGGCTGGCGTGTGTATACAGCCTCCAGCGCTTCTCCTCCTGATTGATTTGTTGTTGCCTTTTCTGTTTTCCGGCTGTTTTGGTTTCAGCTCATTTTAAGCCCCATATTCATCTGAATATACTGTATGATTTTGCTCTCCCAGAGCTTTAATACTATATTTAAGCAATATCTCCCTAGCAAGAATGTTGTTGTACGACAAGCTGTTGAGGCTGAAGGTAATCACAGCCGTGGCCATATTTAGTAGAACAGCACAATTTTGAGTATGTTATTGCTTTTGTACAACAGTTTTGTAAGCAAGAAGTTAACATTGAGTAACTTGCTGTGTAGTCACTCTGCTCCAGCTCCTCTCCAGGTTTTTCATTTTCCACCACATGGTCACTGATGAAACCTCATTGTGAGTGTTCCTGGAGTGAAAGAACACATTGGCTGCTCCTTTTTTTAGGCAAAATCACACAACTCTGCATCCACTCCACACAGCTCACAGACTTGGTCAGGAACACAGACAAGTGGAGTGATACAAACAGAGAAGCGTCACAGTGTCATTACTAAATATCAGCACTCTTGGAATGCAGTGAAGCTGATTTGTTTGTATATTTAACCTTACTATTATTGTTTGGATAATCTTTGCCTCTATCAGTTTTATTTTGTATTGTGTCTTTTTTTTTTTAAAATATATATACTTTGAAAAATTTTTCACACAGAAATCGCTAGTAAATTTCACAAATATTTACAAAGAAACAAGAAGTAACACGGCATTAAACATGACATTTCAAAGTAGAAAGACAGAAATGTTATTTTCTTGTAAAACCTACTTAAATAAGCGTTTAAATTACTAATTTGCTTTGCATTTAGTTTCCATTTAGGAATTGTAGCACTTTAACATTTTAAAGAAGGAGCCGAGCTGATGTGTTTAAAGTCGTCGAGATTGTTTAGTGGAGATCACATTTAAGTATTTCATCTTACTCCAGTGGTGTAATTGGAAAACAGCACAAAAACAAACAAATATTTATGCCTTTAATTGTCCGCTGATTGCCATGCTTTGCAGTTTCAGGCAATGCTGTGTGTTATTTAGTTCCTACATTTATAGTTCCAGCGTCTCCAGGTATTTAAAGAGAGCTGGGCCGTGTTTAATTGAGAAAGATAATCAATGACTTGCTTAATATGTCATCAGAGTGGCTTCACATTGTTAGCTGTTAGCTTAAATTATGCGGTTCAGGCAGAAATTTTAAACCAGATTGCATGAGGGGAGCGTTGGCCTCATGCGACCAGGTAAAAAAATTGCATTTAATTTCAAACAACAAAATATGTGAAACCGTTCTCTATCTACTTCTAAGATAAACTCTCTCTCATTACTTGTATTCAGTAAAGAGGTTGCAAAGTAGAAAGTTCCTGAAGATTTTTTAACCTTTCACTGGGTCTCCCCTTTCCAACAGAAATGCTACAAACCCGATTCCAAAAAAGTTGGGACACTGTACAAATTGTGAATAAAAACAGAATGCAATGGTGTGGAAGTTTCAAATTTCAATATTTTATATATCAAATGTTTAAACTGAGAAAATGTATCATTTTAAGGGAAAAATAAGTTGATTTTAAATTTCATGGCATCAACACATCTCAAAAAAGTTGGGACAAGGCCATGTTTCCCACTGTGTGGCATCCCCTCTTCTTTTTATAACAGTCTGCAAACGTCTGGGGACTGAGGAGACAAGTTGCTCAAGTTTAGGAATAGGAATGTTGTCCCATTCTTGTCTAATACAGGCTTCTAGTTGCTCAACTGTCTTAGGTCTTCTTTGTCGCATCTTCCTCTTTATGATGCACCAAATGTTTTCTAGGGGTGAAAGATCTGGACTGCAGGCTGGCCATTTCAGTACCCGGATCCTCCTTCTACGCAGCCATGATGTTGTAATTGATGCAGTATGTGGTCTGGCATTGTCATGTTGGAAAATGCAAGGTCTTCCCTGAAAGAGACGACGTCTGGATGGGAGCATATGTTGTTCTAGAACTTGGATATACCTTTCAGCATTGATGGTGCCTTTCCAGATGTGTAAGCTGCCCATGCCACACGCACTCATGCAACCCCATACCATCAGAGATGCAGGCTTCTGAACTGAGCATAACAACTTGGGTTGTCCTTGTCCTCTTTAGTCCGGATGACATGGTGTCCCAGTTTTCCAATAAGAACTTCAAATTTTGATTCGTCTGACCACAGATCAGTTTTCCACTTTGCCACAGTCCATTTTAAATGAGCCTTGGCCCAGAGAAAACGCCTGCGCTTCTGGATCATGTTTAGATATGGCTTCTTTTTTGACCTATAGCGTTTTAGCCGGCAACGGCAAACAGCACGGTGGATTGTGTTTACCGACAATGTTTTCTGGAAGTATTCCTGAGCCCATGTTGTGATTTCCATTACAGTAGCATTCCTGTATGTGATGCAGTGCCGTCTAAGGGCCCGAAGATCACGGGCATCCAGTATGGTTTTCCGGCCTTGACCCTTACGCACAGAGATTGTTCCAGATTCTCTGAATCTTTGGATGATATTATGCACTGTAGATGATGATAACTTCAAACTCTTTGCAGATTTTCTCTGAGAAACTCCTTTCTGATATTGCTCCACTATTTTTGGCCGCAGCATTGGGGGAATTGGTGATCCTCTGCCCATCTTTACTTCTGAGAGGCACTGCCACTCTGAGAGGCTCTTTTTATACCCAATCATGTTGCCAATTGACCTAATAAGTTGCTAATTGGTCCTCCAGCTGTTCCTTATGTGTACATTTAACTTTTCCGGCCTCTTATTGCTACCTGTCCCAACTTTTTTGGAATGTGTAGCTCTCATGAAATCCAAAATGAGCCAATATTTGGCATGACATTTCAAAATGTCTCACGTTCAACATTTGATATGTTATCTATATTCTATTGTGAACAAAATATAAGTTTATGAGATTTGTAAATTATTGCATTCCTTTTTTATTCACAATTTGTACAGTGTCCCAACTTTTTTGGAATCGGGTTTGTATGTATTGTGTATTATCACATGATTATACATGGAAAATGTATATAAAATATTGCCTATTGAACAAGTTACATGATTGTCAATGAAATATCTTGCTTTTTTTATCCCCAGACTTTGATGCGTTTTAAGATATAAATATATCATGAGTGTACTTGAGTCAAACATATAAACCTGATGCAGGAAAAATGCAGGAAATGCAGGAAAATTACATTATTAATAAAAATAAAAAAAGCTAAGCGGAGCTTATCCTAATTGAGGATCAGACTTTTTGTGACTCTGTTTTCATTATGTAAACGATGTTAACACATCATGCCCATACATTATCATCAGGGTTTTATTAATCTTCCGCCTGTGATCATAAACATGTTCTGGTGCAATGCTTGTGATTGTAATTGCATGTAGCTTGCTTTCTCACCTACATCCTTTTCTCTATTTTTTTCTCCATACAGATTCAAAAGAACCAGGGCTCCTTAATGGTAAGTGTTTTTCATGCATTTTCGGAGATGTAGGCGGCTCCTTTCACAACCCCTCGCAGTTTTCTCCTCACTTCGCTTGGTTGCCTCCCTCTGAAGTTAATACCAGATAATAATACGCTCTGTCTTAACAGCCTGTATTCAGATTAGGTGCCATTAGAAATAAGAAAACATTACAGATCAAATGGCTTTTCCCGAGTCAGAGTGCATTTGATTAAGCTGTATTGCTACCTGTTTTATTGCATTAATGATTTTATTTCCTTTGCACTGTAAGAACGTTGTATGGGGTCTAATCTCTTTTTCTCCTACCCCCCTCTATCACAGCCTCTTCAGTTATTGCAGTGCATTGTTGATGAGGTGAGTCTGTGTCCCATGTACGAAACCGTCCCTAATGGGGTGGAAAGCTGATATTTTGTTTCCTAATGAAGCGAGGTGCATTATCAGCTCTGCTTAGGGTTTGAGCTCTGAAGAGCTAGAGCCGGCGAGAGCTCGGCCATGCTGATGTCAAGGCCTTGAACAGAACAATTGGCTTAACTCCAGATGTGAACATTTTCAGACTAAACTTGACAGTGAAATAATCATAGTTTAACAAATAAATGGCTAAATTAAAAAAAAAGTTTTATATATTTTGTATATATATTCATGTTTGCAGCTCAACATTTTTAAATAACTTCTTTGTATTTTTCTCTCTTCTCATTCTCTCTGTCTTACACACTTGTGTAAAAAAACACACAGTTTGCTGGTTTAATGTAGCATGACAGGGCTCTGGACAACTGAGGGTTATGGACCACAGAGTTGTTGCATTAACCTTGACATCCGTTAGGCGCTAAAATACACCCAGCTAAACCCTGACACATTTTCTCACCCTCATCTCTCTGAGGAGTTGGGTCAGGGTCAGTTAAACCCAGATATTCCTTGAAATAGATACAGCTCTGTGTTAAACTGTATGTATGCAGTATTTCACCCAGTCAGGCTAGTAGTTCTTCAAATTTTTACTTTAATAAATGTTGTGTTTTGCTTCAGTTTGCTGCTTCAGCATTTGTAGATTATTTTATCAGAAAAACAATGGAAAACAATGAAAAACGTTCAATATATGCAAAGAATCAATATTTACAGTGTTGACCCTTCTTCTTCATTACCTCTGCAATTCGCTCTAGCATGCTGGATATCAGCTTCTGGGCCAAATCCTGACTGATAGCGATCCATTCTTGCCTTATTAGTGCTGGGAGTTGATCATAATTTGTGGGCTTCTGCTTGTCCACTCGCCTTTTAGGATTGACCCCAGGTTCTCTGTGGGATTAAGATCCAGGGATTTGCCTGGCCACGGATCCAAAATTTCGATGTAATGATCTCCGAGCTACTTCATTATCACTCTTTCCTTGTGATGTGGTGCTCCATCGTGCTGGAAAATCATCACTAAATTGCTCCTGGGTTGTTGGGAGAAGTTGCTTTTGCAGGGCGTTTGGATTCTATTCTTTATTCATAGTAGCGCTTTTGGGCAGAATTGTGAGAGAGCCCACTCCCTTGGATGGTCTCAGGATGCTTCACTGTTGGCGCAAAACAGGACTCATGGTAGTGTTCACCTTTTCTTCTCCAGACAATAGATTTTCCAGATGTCCCATACAATCGGAAGGAGGCTTAATCAGAGAAAGTAACTTTGCAGCTGTCTTCTGCAATCCAATCCTTGAATTTCAGTCTGTCCTTGATGTTTTTCTTGAAGAGATGTGGCTTTTTGCTCATCTTGAACTTCTTGATGTTGTCCAAAAGTCTTGGCCTCACTGTGCAAGCTGATGCTCTCCCGCCCATCTGCTGCCAATACTGAGAAAGCTCTGCACCGGTGCTGACACGATTCCGTAGCTGAGCACTCATGAGGAGATGGTCTTGGCGCTTGCTGGACTATATGGGACGTCCTGAAGCCGCCATCACTGCAGTTGAAAATCTCTCCTTGAAGTTCTTGATGATCCAGTATCCGATTCCTTCAGGTACAATATTCTTTACAGCAATTCCCTTGCATGCGAGGCCATTTTGATGCAAAGCGATGATTGCTGCACATCTTTCTTTGGAGGTAACCATTGCTAATTCAAGAACACAAAGATTGGAAGCCTCCTTTTTTTTTAGCAATTAATCTACTCTTATAATCCAATCAGAATTATAGGGTGATTCTACCTGACTAGTACTTGTTCACACTTTCCATGTGCTGATGATTAGTGAAATGGTGTTAGCTGGTCATTTTATGCCGTGCCAAACTGAAATTTTTTTTTTTTTTTTTTTTTTTTGACCAATGAAGCTTTTTGCAATTATTTAAAATGCATCTGGTTACTCTGCACAATAATCTATAAACAATGTTAATTAAAACCACAGTTTTATTTAAATGGTTATTAAACTGTATTATTACAAAATATTGTTACAATGTGAAATGATTTCAATATTTTGAAATGTAATATGTGTTCCTGTGATGGTAAAGCTGAATTTCATCATTACTCCAGTCTTCAGTGTCACATGATCCTTCAGAAATCATTCTAATATGATGATTTGGTGCTCAAGAAAGAATTTTTAACTTCAATTTTGAAAACCTTTATAAGAACTGTTATAAATCATGAGAAATGTTTCTTGAGCAGCAAATCGGCATATTATAAATATATATTTTTATTGATCTCCCTTTTTTCAGTATCTTGCGGCATGCATATTACATTTTTAAACAAGTTAAAAAATATTTGAGAAAAACATTTTTCCACATTCTGCGTTCTGTTGTGCTCTGTCTAGCTGTTATGAATTTGTTGTTGTCTGCTCACTCAACAGCAGCCCTACACATTCACCCCGGGCCGCCATTTGCTTTTTTCTAGTAAAATAAAGATAGCAAGATAACCGAAACATGATCTGAATGGCTGTATCTCAGCAAGCCTCAGCTGATTTGTTCATTAAATTAGCAGATCTGAGGAAGTAGGAGAGGTCATCTTTTACCACACTCAATCTCCAAATTTGCATCGGGCTCCTCAGCATTTAGTTAAAGCCTGTAGGCCATGGTAACTTTGCCATTTAAATGCGCTTTCCACCACTATGTGAGTAATTAATAAGTAATTGTGTTAATTGTGTGTGTGTGTGTGTGTGTGTGTGTGTGTGTGCGCGCATGTGTGTGGGTGCTCTTCCTTCTCCCTTCTCCTCTCTGCTTGAGCTACTCACTGACACATGCTAATAACAGAACGCCACAGAGAGATGAAGGAGAGGGAAGCATAAACACACATTAAACATACCGAACGTGTCCTTTCTGCTATAGATTGCTGCACGTAATTAATAATTAAACGGCCGCTCGTGTAATGAGTTGACCTGCGCGAACTGTTCATTACTCACCCGGCAGAGGCATCACTCAAACTATTTTCTGCCGTGCCCTTCGCTCCATCTCCCTCAGGCCAGAGAGCGCGCCGCCACGCTGCTACCGACTGCATTCAGCTGACCAAGGCCTTATTACTCACTGCCACTGATTTACAACCTTCGGAGAGAGACAGTGAGAGGGAGCTTGAGATAGGAGTTGTGGGTGCTCCCCAGGACCTACTTTGAAGAGTAATCTAGTGCACAGACTGAGAAAGAGGCAGAGTGAATGTGATGGACCGAAAGAGCGGTAGAAAAGAGAACATTTAGAAGCTACCTGAGAGAATATGAGAAAAAGGCAGAATAAAGAGGATATTCACCCGAGAAGGACATAAAGACCAGTCCATTAGAAAAACAGGAAAGAATATTCAGTGGTGTGAATGTACGATCTGAGACCCATTAGACGTGAGCTTACCATCAGTAACGATGAAAAGTCACTATATGGCAAAGAAGTGTCATGAAGTAAATGGGAGAAATTCAGGAAGGTCACAGGTAGTTGATCTGGTAATCTGACCACTTGTACTTGGAGAGGATGCCATAATGACAGTCTAGCTAGTTTGAAGGGCATTGTGTTTGAGTATGTATGGCTGGTTTCCATGGTGACCTCAGTATAAATAATCAGCAGCAAGGTCTCGCAGGGCTCACGGGAAGGGTGAATAAACGGCTAAATGAGGTGAAGCACGCCAGAGCTGTTTTTTGTCCTCTTGTTTACTTTCTCTCGGTCAGGTCCAGCTCTGCTCAGCATCTTGCTGATTTGTAGTGCACTTCTTTGTCGGAGAGGAGATGGTCTATTTCAGATCTGCACGGCAGGCCGTCTTTAATTGTCTCTCTCTGCTCGCGTATTGAAACAACCCTGATGCTTCTAATAAGACTCAGGCTTAAATTCACCTCTGTAATTACTGATCTAATTTTGCCTGATAATTGCTGCTGGGCAATTACATGTATATTTACTGCTGGTATTGTGGAGGGAAGACGGGCCGTGGTCTGGCTCTGTTTGTAGTGTTGGATAATGGCAGCAAGCTGCATAATATAACAGTGCTTTCATCATCATCATCCTCATCATGCAGCCGCTACATCAAAGACCCCCAAATGAAGGTGTTTGTGCGTTCATAAGTGTATGTGCATCTGTTTGTGTATGTGCGTGAGGCCGTGTGCATCTCACTGTATTTACCTGTGCCTGGTTATGCGTGTCGCTCTGAATCTGTGTTTTTGGTCCAGGCGTGGGACATGTGTACTGTGGCCTTCAGTATTTGCATGTTTTATACTGCCACTTAAGCGGTAATGATTGTATTTGTGCCATTATAAATATAATTCTAGCGTGTGACCCATTTCTTTTGAAGTAATTATTCTCGATTCATTTTGAATTAGACATAACTGAGAACTCTTGTTCAGTTAAGTGGAGTTAGTTGTGAACTCAGTAACGGCTCTGAATGATTCAATGACTGAGTCTGAGTCACACTATAAGTTCTGAGTGAGGGAATCGGTCATAAAAATGGCTGACATCATGGCTGGTAATGCACACACAGTTTTCCTGACTGTCTAAGTAGAATTTTTTTTTGTTTTGCTGCTGTTGCATACGTGACCTCACAATGTGGAGTCCCCAAACAGCAGATCACATTATTCCTTTCCATTATTGTTTTGTAAATGGCATGAGTTTGCTTCTATTGTGCTGGAAAGGTTTAATTCCTACTGGCTGTTAAACAGTTTCTTCACTTTGTCCCTCACAGACATTTTTTATAAAAAACAAAACAAAACCCTTTCCCTTCTAATACACCAGTCCTTTTCAAACAACTCAATTCTGTCTTTAACACCAAGGCTTTTGTGTCTGTGTAACATATTGATATCATCTGTTCTTTCTTTACCAAAGGTCATATTAATTCAAATTATTTTCATGTTTGGAATAAAAATAATCTTCTCTCTGAAACAGGCCACGTTTTTCTTTCTTCTCTAGTCTTAGGTTAAAAAAGGCTCCGGTTTCCTGATAAATATTATTTTACAATGAATGTCTCAGTTTGATCTCAGTGTGTCTGAATACATGCATTGATGCAAGTGTCCTATTCACACAATCTGAAAGATATTTGGAATTTGACTTTTTTAATTTAGTTTCAGTGTGTCTGTATTACAAGTGGCTGCTTTAATTTGGTTACCATGTTAACTATTTGAAGGTTAAGGTTGTAACTAAATGTTCTTAACAACTGTATGCCTTCTGCTTCAGGAGCCCATGAATGGCTCTCTCTCCCTCTCTCTCTAAGCTTTTTGTCTGTTTGTGTGTTTGTCCCATGTTCTGTGCATCAGAAATCTTCTACTGTCCAACAAAAGAGGGGTTCAGGTGCTTCCAAAATTGAATATACACAGCTGCTTTTGACTTTCCGCACATAGAATATCTCATTATGCATTGTAACCTTTCTGCAACCTAGTCAAGGCCACATAAAGCCTACAAGTTATAAACCATAGATTATTTTTTTAAAGTATGAACATGTTATTGATATTTTTATTGAATTTTGTGGATGTTTTTATACATAATGATTTTGACAATGTTTATATATGTTTATTTTTAGGATCCCCCCGTTCTTCCAGTTGGCCAGTTTAGTGAGAAATTTGTCCACTTCATTACACAATGGTGAGTGTTTGAACCAAACATCTGTTTCTTCTCTTGTGCCTCTCATAAATAAACAAATCCTCATCATGTTGTGATGAATTTGCATTGATAAACTACAATAAAAACTTAAAACGATGATAAAATAAAAATGACCAAAAAAGCATTTCATTCAATAAAAAATTAATTCAGAACATTAAAAATACTAATATATACAGTATATATTTATACGTTAGTGCTGTCATTCGATTTAAAAAATAACGAATTAATCTCACATTTTTTCTGTAATTAATCGCACCTAACATTAAAGTTTTTTTAATTATTTTTATGCTGTAATACTTTCACATTTAATCAACAACATAAAGTATAACATAGAAATAACATAAAGACAGTATATTTTAAATATTAGTTTAATGGCATCTTTTCTGAAGCACTATGAATGAAGGCAAGATCACTGATACCAATACTGATTTTTTTTTTTTTGGCAATTAATTATAGCCATTCAACATTACAGTATAATTGAAAGCTATTGATTTTAACATGTAATGGGCTTTAAAAATATGTAACATTTAATTTAAGTGAACTTAAAACAATCTTCACATAAACCCATTGTAATAAATGTAATTTAGCTGTGCCTTGTGGGGTGTTTTTCCAGGTGGGACGGTTCAGATTTTTACCTGCCCTGCTAAAATGCAGAAAAAAGTTATTGTTTTCATTGTTTTTGACCCATGTAACCTTGTAAACAGTGCTTTAAGATTTTCAGGTAGGTATATATGCAGAAAATTAATAGTTATCAAACACTTCACAAACTTCACTGCATAAATTATAAATTTAAATATAGATTAATCCTTATTAAAGCTACAAAAGTTATTCAGTCAAGAGCAATAAGTGATTTTCTCTTGTCTTTTGTTCTTTGATTAGTATTAATCACAGGCAGAAGCAGGTTTATTAGGCTGCTGTCACTTTAAGACCTGAATCACATGACGTGGATCTGACACACATCCTATTTTCTCACTTAACTTGCATTCATTTAACACTTTTTAAATCATTTAAGACTGTGCTTACGAGGATACTTGACAAAACGGAAATTTTGGCATCATTTTGTGTGTTTTTGTCTGTTCAAGCAGGAAAGAGAACTTAAATGCGGCACTGCCGCCCCGACTGAAGCGCCATTCTGTGCACATGTTATGGGCGTTTGTTCTCAGCGCACAAGTAAAGATTTGGGTTCTTTTTTGCATCTTATCACACTTATATGGTTTAATAGCACTTGAATGAATGATAGCATAATCATATACTGTAGGGCAGCCAAAGGATGATGGAAAAAACATATACAGGTGCTGGTCATATAATTAGAATACAATCAAAAAGTTGATTTATTTCACTAATTCCATTCAAAAAGTGAAACTTGTATATTATATTCATTCATTACACACAGACTGATCTATTTCAAATGTTTATTTCTTTTAATTTTGATGATTATAACTGACAACTAAGGAAAATCCCAAATTCAGTATCTCAGAAAATTAGAATATTTCTTAAGGCCATTACAAAGAAAGGATTTTTAGAAATCTTGGCCAAATGAAAAGTATGAACATGAAAAGTATGAGCATGTACAGCACTCAATACTTAGTTGGGGCTCCTTTTGCCTGAATTACTGCAGCAATGCGGCGTGGCATGGAGTCGATCAGTCTGTGGCACTGCTCAGGTGTTATGAGAGCCCAGATTGCTCTGATAGTGGCCTTCAGCTCTTCTGCATTGTTGGGTCTGGCCTATCACATCTTCCTCTTCACAATACCCCATAGATTTTCTATGGGGCTAAGGTCAGGCGAGTTTGCTGGCCAATTAAGAACAGGGATGCCATGGTTCTTAAACCAGGTACTGGTTGCTTTGGGACTGTGTGCAGGTGCCAAGTCCTGTTGGAAAATGAAATCTGCATCTCCATAAAGTTGGTCAGCAGCAGGAAGCATGAAGTGCTCTAAAACTTCCTGGTATACGGCTGCGTTGACCTTGGACCTCAGAAAACACAGTGGACCAACACCAGCAGATGACATGGCACCCCAAACCATCACTGACTGTGGAAACTTTACACTGGACCTTAAGCAACGTGGATTGTGTGCCTCTCCTCTCTTCCTCCAGACTCTGGGACCCTGATTTACTTTCATCAGAGAACATAACTTTGAACCACTCCGCAGCAGTCCAGTTCTTTTTGTCTTTAGCCAAGGCGAGACGCTTCTGACGCTGCCTGTTGTTCAAGAGTGGCTTGACACAAGGAATGCGACAGCTGAAACCCATGTCTTGCATACGTCTGTGCGTAGTGGTTCTTGAAGCACTGACTCCAGCTGCAGTCCACTCTTTGTGAATCTCCCCCACATTTTTGAATGGGTTTTGTTTCACAATCCTCTCCAGGGTGCGGTTATCCCTATTGCTTGTACACTTTTTTTTCTACCACATCTTTTCCTTCCCTTCGCCTCTCTATTAATGTGCTTGGACACAGAGCCCTGTGAACAGCCAGCCTCTTTTGCAATGACCTTTTGTGTCTTGCCCTCCTTGTGCAAGGTGTCAATGGTCGTCTTTTGGACAACTGTCAAGTCAGCAGTCTTCCCCATGATTGTGTAGCCTACAGAACTAGACTGAGAGATCATTTAAAGGCCTTTGCAGGTGTTTTGAGTTCATTAGCTGATTAGAGTGTGGCACCAGGTGTCTTCAATATTCAACCTTTTCACACTATTCTAATTTTCTGAGATACTGAATTTGGGATTTTCCTTAGTTGTCAGTTATAATCATCAAAATTAAAAACGTCAATAAAACAGCTTGTAAACAATGTCAAGTAGCATTACATTTACCTCAGGCAGACATTGAGTGTCCACAGCTGGTTAGTTCAATAGAGAAATGAACTCTTTCACTAAATATATGCACTATATTAGCCTATATTAATTATATTCTACTTAACCTGTTAGTGATGTTTTGATTATTTAATGTATGTTTAAATAAATCTGTCATGAAAATGACACTGTGTATAAATGATTATATTTCAACAACGAAACATAATTTTATAATTTGATTTAGAAGTGAATGCAAAAACTCCCTTGTTTGCATATAATATGTTATTTGATTGTTGATTATTATATCTAAAAATAAATTGCAAAATTAATAGTTTGGGCTCTGTTGTTAAGCTTTAATATTATAGTAATGTGCACGTAAGGGCTGCCTATATAGTTTACAGCATTATCTTAGAAACTTTTAGTTATAATTTAATACATTTAAGGACAGACAATTATTTATTTAATTTTTTTTCACAGTATTTTTGATCAAATAAATGCAGCATTTTCTTTCTTTCAGAAACATTTCTTATCGAGTGTGTACTAGCGTGAAATCATGTATAAAACTTGTAACATGAAGTGACCAAACACAATAGCCTTTCCTGGGTCTACACACCAGACAGTACAGCAGTTAGACCAGCTATACACAACAGTAAATATTTATACAACATCTGTCCCTGGTCTGCTGACCTTGCTTTTTCAAACACATCCACACTCAAATTTGCTTTCCGCAGGTCATGCCCCAAGAAACCAGAATTCCCCACCAACCTCTTTCATGGTTTCTCTGGTGCTCTGGGCCTGAGGGCATTGTGGGTGAAGCCAGATGTTTTGGGATTTGTTTAGCAGCTGATGTTTACCTGCAACACACTTTATTTACACAAACAGGTCACCTGGCTCACTAATGCCACCCCTGCCTGGCACTGCTCTTCCAACATCCTTTTCTATTATTAGCCTGCTCTGAGTGTGTGTCATTCATCATGGTCCAAATGGGCCCCTCTGTAGGCTGCTCTGTCCCTATAATCCCTCCCATTTCTTATCTGGGTCAGCTTGACTAATTTACTTGCACATAGGTGTGATCTGTGCCAAGGAGAATTGATAATTACTTACCTCTCCCTTTATCACTTTGTGATGCAGTTATATTAACCTCAACAGTATAATGATACAGAGGATGAGAAAATAAAGATGGTGTAGAAGATATACAGGATGCAAGATCTAGGAGCTTTTGTAGAAGGCATTTATTGACAAAAATGTGATTTATGTTTGTATTTGAGTTCATAATATTA
>CM031949.1:362500-410360 GCA_018749465.1 Paracanthobrama guichenoti | reverse complement strand
ATATATTAGTTGCTAAGAAATTGTTCTGACATAACTACATAATTATTACGTGTTATTATTACATTTCATATGAAAGTAATAAGAAATACTGATTCAGTGGGGTTTTTGTTATTCATTGATGCTTGAACTTCCCCTTCAAATAACGCAACGCTATGCCCTGTGTGTGTGCGACACTGCTTGCATTAAGCACTATTAGAACTGAATGAATCGATTCAGCATTCAACACCATCCCTAAAAATTTAAAGAAAAAGAAAGTCTTTTCTCAGTCTAGAAGGCACCAAATTCAAAAATAATTTCACATTTCTACTACATAAATGACCCAGTTTAAAATACACGTTCCCAGCGTTGAAGTACCCCTTTAACAACTGCTTTGCTATACTGTTATTGTGAGATTCATGTTTTTCAATACATTGATTAAATATTCCAGTTTTTGATTAAAAATGTGTTTTATTAGTGTGAATCATTTGTATACCATCATGCAAAATACATAACAAATATCACTGAAGCTTTAACTCATGAACACTTGCCATCACAAAATTGAGTGAAACGACTCCTCAAGCGACGCTGGTAAATCAAGGGTTTGTCCTCAAACACATTTCTATTTATTCTCAAGGGGTTCTGACATGCTTCTTTTGCTTCATCCTTTTGAATTAACAGTGGAGGATTAATTGCTACATGCATCACATTTATAATTACCTCTTCTGCTTTTGTTCCCACAGTATGAGGAAGCAACCCAAAGAAAGACCAGCTCCAAACAACCTTATGGTGAGTTTCTTTTACTTGCTTTTACATCGCCCCCACCCTCAAGTCCATATAAGCCTTCAATATGATTATAAGATGAAATGCCAATTATTCAATGGGCAGAGTAAGTGAATGGGTGTATTTAATGGTAGGAAGGCTTTTTGCTGTGTAGGGTTTGTGTAAAACCTTGACCTTTTGTTTCTTCTGGTTTTTGTTTGAAAACTTCTATCCTGTTTTCCATACTCCACAAATATACACCATGCAAGTAAGTTCTATGACCGTCAGGCTATTAATTTGAATTTTGTAAGTGTTGTGTAACCTTTGACACCTCTGCTGTGGATTCAGATGAGGAAGGGTAAAATGGTGCTTGAGCATTGTGATATTAAACCTTTTTAAATGCATCAAAATGTATATTAAAAATTTTTTTTTTTTTAAATGTTCAAATGAACAACTTTTTGTTTTGAGAATAAATATAATATATATAATTTAATTTATAATCGTTAAATTATGATTTATAAACATTTACAATTATACATTGTATATTTAGTGTATTTTATATTATTGATTTTATGTGTATTGAATATGTCTATTCGTAAAAAGTCAAGTGCAATTACGTTTTTTTTTTAAGAGCCGCTCCCATGGGTCTTAAAACACAGCATTCGGTGTGGTCTTGCGGCTCTCAGAGCAGAAACAAAAGCTTATTTTGTCCATTAGATCAAAAAAAAACATACATTTACCTGCCCATAGACCCTTCCCTCAAAGAAATCAGGACAGAAGTGGTTGAAAGTGGACAAAGAGATGGATTAAAACACCAGGTGTAAACGGGTATGTGTCTTCCTTGTCTACTTGTGATTCGATCTTAATACCAGGTGAAAACAGGGCCTGTATATCTGTGTGATACCTGTGCTTCAGTGTTTGCTCATTCATTGTCTAGTGATAGACAGACAGTCTCCACTTCCAGTGATGCTTAGCATTTAACTCATCATTCTGAGAATAGATGAGAAATTGGATGCTAAACGGAAAAATTGACATTTTATAATTTTACAGTAGAGCTCAAATAAATCTCAAATATATTTCAAATAACTGTTCTTTTGAACTTTCTATTCATTTTCAACATTGATAATAAAAGGAAGTGTTTCATGAGCAGCAAATCAGCATATTAGAATGATTTCTGAAGGATCATGTGACACTGAAAATTCAGCTTTGACATGGCAGAAATATATTACATTTCAAAATATATTAAGTAAAACTAAAGGAACATAAATTCATTCAACTTTTCCACTTGTCACTTTTTTTTGTTGTTGTTGCGCTTAATTCTGGAGATCCAGGAATCTTTTTCTGTTTATATGAAAAAGCCGGTTGTATATTCTGTATATAACTGTATGTGACAAATAAAACTCTTGAATATGTCTGTAACGTGTAGAGCTTTCAGTTTTAGTTAGATGCAGTGCAGTGATTGACATCTTTCTCTCTCATTGTCAGTCAGCCTTTTAGCACCTTTTGTCCCCTCCTGGCCTTTGCCATCCCCCAAATCCTCCCTTTCCCTGCGGGCTGTCCAGGGGCTCAGCTGCAGCAGCCACAACCAGAGACAAAAAGCTGAAAGAGTCCTACCAACTCGCAGAATCTGTCACAGCGCTCCTATATCCACCCCCACTGTTCCTGATTACGTGGGCTGATGAGCTAAGGAGCGATTGCTTGTGTTCATGTGTTTTAAGACCCATGGGAGCGGCTCTTAAAAAGACACAGTCTCACTGAATGCCAGTGGCCTGTGCCATGGGGATTCGGATGAGAACAGGCTTTGAAACCCCTCTGACACCGCTCTGATGACTTGTTTACACATTAGCACGCTGAGGAGCTTCTTGAACTCCCCGGAGGGTAATCCTACCTTTTAGCTCTCTGATACTGTCTGTCTGCCATCCCTCCTTCTCACCCACCCCCTTAATAATGGGGGGTCTTCAAAGCTGCCGGACTGTCTTTGCCACAAAGACTTGGTCAAATGTTAGAGCTTAGAAAATCAGAATGACTCAACCAATTTCAGTTTAAAAAGCAGTTTTTAAAGTCTGACAAAAGCCACGTTATATGGGTTTGTCTTTAATTCCTCTTAATGATTCAAGGTTACATTTAATGTAATGGTTACATTTTAATGATTCTTGGAATTAATCCATACCATTAAAGGTGCACTATGTAAAAATTTTTCAGTAAAATATCCAAAAAGCACTAGGCCAGTGTTATATATTTTGTTCAGTTGAGTACTTACAATATCCCAAAAGTTTCCAAATATTTGTAATTCGTGAGAAAATTGCTATTTTAACCAATGAACCAGGACGTGTGAGGGAGTCGCCCTTTCAATTGCGTTATATCTGCGTTACCCTCGGTTTCCGGTTTTATTTGGCAGAAACGCTTTACTCTCACTGCAGTGTGCAACAAGTGTCATAGCAGCTGCTGAGCGAATGTACAGAGTAACGTCATAACATAATTTTCAGCACACTAAAATGTATCTAATATGATAAACAGAGCTGAGTTACCTCATACTCATGACCGGAAAAGCAGAAATGGCACCGGCGACTGTGGCATAATAAAAGTCCCGCTGCTCGCGAGGCGCGCATTGTGTTCATCTTATTAACAGTCGCTCCAGCGGCCTTGCTCCTCCACAACACTCGGTCCTGCTCTGCTACATACTGCAGTAATGTTAATAATCGCATCCATGAGCTTGATTTCTGCCAGAGTCCTATCCCGATTCTTTTCCACCGGCTGTGAGGTGAAGACCACACGTCCCAAGATTATGCGCTCAAACTTGGCGTCATCTAACTACACCTTTGTTTTGAATAGGAGACCTCTAGTGGTCGGAAAAGTTACATAGTGCACCTTTAATCATTATTTTAGTTTTTTAAAAGGATTAAATATTTGGAAATAAAATAAAATTTGTAGTAAAATGAGCAAGAGTGTAATATTACAATTTAAAATATATATTTTTTCTATTTTAGTATATTTTAACGTATTTTATTTTATTCTTGTGATGGCAAAGCTGAATTCATTCTTACATGATCCTTCAGAAATCATTCTAATATGCTGATTTAATGCTCAAGAAACATTTCTTATCAATGTTGAAAACAGTTGTGCTGCTTAACATTTTCGTGAAAATCAAAAGTTATATCTGGTCTGACCCCAGACAATAGTGTATCAATACTTTAATGATGATATAGTCATTCACACGTAATTCTTTGATTTACTAGAAAGACCCAGATCGTAAGAGTAATTTGTTCTAGAATCAGTATTAGTTCAGAATAAGAACAGGTTTTGGGGTTCCCGGCCCTAAGCAATATTGTGTATTCAGTTTTCTGAAAACACTGAGTTTGAGAAACAGACCTGGAGAAATCTTTGGGTGTTGTTAAGGTGTTTGTGTTTCATAAGTGTTGGTAGCCAACGCTCCCATCTCACTCACAGGTGAAGTGTTAAATGGCTCGTTTCCAGCCAGTGGTACGGTTCAGTACGGTACGCAATTTTTGCCGTTTCCATTATGAGAAGTTGTGAATGGTACCCTAATTCCGAACCGTACCGTACCACTTTTTTGGCACCCTTCCATTGGAGTAGTCCGGTACAAAAGGGTGGAGCTAGACGTTGATTGGTTGACAGAGAATGCTGTGTTTTTCCTTGCAGCCTTGGCTTAAACGAAGTGTGTTTCGGAACAGCCACATTCCGAGAAGCAAGAGCAAGATCTGCTGTATGTCGTCCATTGTTGTTTACTGTGTCGCTTTCTTCTTTGCACGAGAATGACTTTGATCGCTACACCACGCCTATCATAAGGGTACTGTTGGCGGTGGAAATGGGTTTATGGTCCTGAATTGTACTGTACTGTACTGTACTGTACTGTACTGAACCGTACCGCTCGGAAACGAGCCATTAGCTTAACTATAAGTGAAGTAGACCTACCCTGCAGCTTTTTAATCCAGATAGATGGTCTGTCCCGTGGTGACTGCTGAATTAAAAGATCAGCATTTATGAAATCGTAACATTGTCATATACATCGTCCTGTATCCAGTGGGAGCAGGTCGTTAGTATGCAAATCTGAAAAGACCTAGTTATTACTCCCGACTTCTTCACCTTCCTTACGGTGTGTCTCTCTCTCGTGTTTTGTCTCTGCTTCAATATCA
Source organism: Paracanthobrama guichenoti (assembly GCA_018749465.1). Taxonomy (NCBI): domain Eukaryota; kingdom Metazoa; phylum Chordata; class Actinopteri; order Cypriniformes; family Gobionidae; genus Paracanthobrama; species Paracanthobrama guichenoti. The sequence continues at coordinate 405,468 of CM031949.1, read as the reverse complement.
GCCTCGCACGCACGCACACACACACACACACACACACACACACACACACACACACACACACACACACACACACACACACACACACACACACACACACAGACATGCATTACGCCGAGCTTGACCAACCACTTGTTATAATTGCTTTGGACTCCTTTTAATTTTCAAGCTTATTAATCATATGTAGAGTTATTTAAAATTGCATAAATTAATCTTAGATTAAAAAGCCTTTAACAGACTCAAAACAATTAAAGAGAGAGGTGAGATTTCCCCTGGGTTTTGCAGTTTTACTTTAATAGAGAATTTAGGTGATTATCACACTTTGATATAGGGCTGTGATTAATGTAGCCACACTTTTAAATGAGATTTTGTCATTTATTTATTTTTTTGTTCACGTGTTGGAGAGGTAAAGCAGGGAGACGATAATGACCTAACTAACAGAGTATTTATACTGCCTCTCCACTCTGCAAGTGTGCTAAGCTAGCAGCAGGTGGGTTAATTAATGGAGGTCCTGTTTCTGGCATGCTCCAGCACACACACATACACGGAACAGAGGGACACACAGGTGGTGCGCTTTGTGTGTTTGTGATCCGTCTCAGCACATCCAAACAAGCGGGTGACCATCTAAGCTCTGATTTATTTCAGGTCATCCGACACACACCCAAATGTATGTGTTTGCATTCGTTAGCAGACCTGCACTTCTTACGCTCGACATTTATTGTTAATGTGCTTAAAGGGATGGTCCACCCAAAACATTTTTGTCATCACTTACTCGCCCTCAAATTGTTCCAAACCTGTATGAGTTTAAACACTGCTGTTAAACACAAAAGATACTGTAAAGAATGTTAGTAACCAGACAGTTGACAGTAGAAAGACATTTGAAAAGTGATTTTATATATGTTTTAATAAAACCAACCCCTCAGCCATAAGTGCCCGAAGTTGAAGAAAAAAATCAGAGCTTAAAGGGATAGTTCACCCAAAAAATTAAAATTCTGTCATCATTTACTCACCCTCAAGTTGTTCTTTCCAGACAGTTGACGGTAGCCATTGACTTCCATAGTATTTTTTTTTCCTACTATGGAAGTCAATGGCTACCGTCAGTCAGCCCATTTTTGGGTGAAATCAAGAAGATTTGAACGTTCATGCTTGCGGTTGCCAGATTTCAGTCATTTAAATCCCCCAATCAGAGCTTTTCTTTTAAAAGAACACGTATTCTATCCGGTGTTTTACTTAAATGTGCAATCTGCACGCAAGCTCTCTCTCACGCACGCGCGGATGATCTGAAATCACCAATAAACAAGTAAGCTGCATTTCAGCGATCTCCATTTGAGACTTTCTGCTTAAAGTGTCATTCAGTCGGTCTGTGTTGTGTCACGACTCACGAGCAGCTTGTGATGTTTGTGATTGTGTTAGCTGAATAACTGCACTTGTGTGAGCCAATCAGAGCAGAGCTCAACATTATTATTCATGACCCTTCCAAATAAGGCAAAAACAGACCATTTCATTCTAGGGACAAATCCTAGGGTTGTAAATGGACATGTAAAACCGTATATCTGGAGTATTTTTGCCCTTACCTGGGCCACATGCCTTGTAGATATCAGAGAACAATTTAAAATATTGTATCAATGCATTCTGTGGCACCTTTAAGAGACTATTTCCAAGTTCAAACGACCCCATAGTTGAAGAATTATTACAAGAATTCTCCCTGGCCTCTTCTGTCAGGTCAGAAAGCAGGCTATCGCTGGGGTCAGACCCTCACCCGAGCAGAGGCAGAGCTGCATTTCACCTCAGCATGTATGGTTGTGGAGCTGGCACCCAGCGTTCGGCTGCCCAGGCTGTGTGATTGATGAGATGGGTGGCTGGTAGAACCACCCCGCAGGAGTCGGCAGGACTGCCCTCTCCAGCACTCCAGCACTGAGAGTGATTAACCTCACTGTGGCACAGGCAGAGCTCACCATTAAGAGGACAGAACGATTGATGGCATAGCGTTGTCCTCGTTGAGAGAGAAAGAAGGAAAGAATGAGAGAGGATGATGTGTTGGAAGGGGATGAGAAGATCATCAAAGTCTGCGTCAAATGAACATCAGATTAAGAAAACAGTTGCTGCTTGTTTACTGATGAGAAGTTTTCTTAGGATGTATCCAATTTTTCAGCTTCAATTTAGCTTTTTTTTTTCCTCTTGTAGTTCCTTGTGTATCTCCTCATTAGGGCTTCCTAATGATTTTGCGTTTGGATCACTGTCATTCTATTGTAAGTTGAACTATTTAATACCAAGTACTTAAGAGGCTTTGTGGCTGAGAAATTAGGGCTGATGTGCTCATTTACGCTGCTCAATCTGTCACTGTTCATCTCAGTAGGCATCACCTTGGCATGCACATGATTGACACAATACGTCGTATTGTATCAGTTCTTCTTTGAACAAGTGAACATAATTGTTGTTCACTCTCCATTACTAATTTATTTTGCTGTTAATGTATCAGTGAAGAAAATTAAAAATCATTTATTTATCTGCCTTGTTCTGTTTTTCAGGATCACACCTTTATCATGCAATATAATGACGGCAACACTGAGGTCGTGTCCATGTGGGTGTGCCGCAGCCTAGAGGACCGCAAAGCCCAGCAGCCACAGAGACTCATGTGAACAGCAGTGGCACAGATGGAATTATGGGAGATGGTGTCCACATTTCCTCACTTTATTCTTTCACTGCACCTAGAAACGCAGCAGCTGAACTTGCAGCACTTCCTCCCGTGCTTGAGTTGAATGGTGCACGGTGAGACAACTGCAACCAGTCTAATGCAGATTATGCTAGCATGAGGATTTTAACCGTGTATATTGGTTTGCATTGATGCAGATCTTTCACTTTGTTCTTCTGCAGTGGGTTTCTTTTGACTTTTTGTGCAGATTCCAAAGTAAATGTTTTCACAGAAGATCCTTGCGGGGGGCTGTTGCTCACTCGAATCCATTTGAGTAAAAAATAGTGTCTCTGTCTGTACTTAAAGCCACAATCTGGTTTTGCCAAAACATTGTGGGCACGTCATAAATCATCTCGAGTTCAGTGAAACATTACAGTTTTCAAATATATGGGGTTGTGTCGAGCATTGCTCCCTGCTGCAGTGCAAGTCATGCTGCTGTTGTTTTAAAAGACACTTTTTGTTGAGTTTCACAAATGGCCTGCCACTTGTGGCGATACCCCATTGAGGTTAGAAAAATGTGATGCCTTGTTACGGTGGATGGCAGTGGATGGCAGCTTGTGCAGATGAGCTTTTAGATGGTCCAGCAAAAGCCGACTGTAATGCTACATTAGAGGCCAGCAGGATTCGTTCTTGGCCTCATCCAGCATAAGCCCAATTGTCAACTTGATTCAAGTGGTTTATGGGAATTGATTGCTTTGATTCATGCATTGACTTGATCTCAGTTTAAAGTTAGTTTTATGTACTTTTAACTCTTGAAGGTTTGGGGTCGGTAAGATATATTTTTATTAAAGAAATTAATTATTTTATTCAGCAAGGACTAAATGGATCAAAAGTTAAAAAAGATTTTGTTCTTTTGAACTTTTATAAAAGATTCCTGAAAAAAAAAAAAAAGGTTTCCTCCAAAATATTAAGCAGCACGACTGTTTTCAACATTGATATTAATACATGTTTTTTGAGCACCAAATCAGCATTTTTAAACGACTTCTGACGGATCATGTGACACTGAAGACTCATTATGCTGAAAATTCAGCTTTGCCATCACAGAAATAATTTACATTTTAAATAAATAAATAGAAAACAGCTATTCTAAATTTGAATCATATATTACAATATTGTTTTTACGGTATTTTTAATTTAAAAAATAGCAGCTTTGGTGAGCACAAAAGACTTCTTTCATAAAAATGTTTTAAAAAAATGTTACTGACCCCAAAGTTTTGACCGGTAGCCTATTCTACATTTCAAAGTTTTACAGCAAATCCAACCCGATCTCACGGCAATTCGTATGTATTTTATAAGGTGGCTAATTAGTACGACCTCACTCGTACGAATTTGTATGATTTTTGCTAAATCGTACATATTTCATGAGTTGCCCAATTCGTTTGAATTCGTACGAATGACCTACCCCTAACCCCGCTCCTAAACCTACACATCACTGGGGTTTAGACAAATCATACGAATGAGGTCGTACAAATTAGCCACCTCATAAAATACGTTGGCAAATCAGATGAGTCTAGCCATTTGGAAAAAAAACGTATGAAATTAACTTCAATTAAGAATTTAGATGAGAACTTGTGAATTCTCTTAATCACGTTAGCTCAGTCTTAAGATAGTCTCGGCGTATTCCTACATATTAGCACAGCAAGAATGCCAATAGTGACTCATAAAATCTCATAACCCCCCTTAAGGTCAGAATCTGCTTTTCTCTTGTACTTCATAAAATATTGAGCAAACTCCCAATACAACTCTGAATTAAATTCACTTGTCTGAGGATTTTATCAAAGCAAATCAGCAACCTCCTTACATTAGCCACACCAAGCCACATCCTTGTTTTCTGATATTTTAGTAGCCATTTTAATGTCTCAGTGTTACTTTTAAAGTTTTTTTTTTTTTTTTTTTTAAATGCAAGGTCAGTTTGTTTTGTTTTTTTATTATTTAGATATTGTGGTTCATCAGTGCCTGTGTCTGTTGAGAAAATGTTCAAATTATTACATGACACGACTCAACACCGTGGAGTTTTTCTATATAATGATGAATATGTATTGTTCTGAAATGTAGTTGTCACATACCAAAGCCAAATACCTTATATTGTTGATTTTTTTTTTTTTTTTTTTTTTTTTTACTGTATCATAAGTTATATTATTTGTTGCTCCTTTTTTCTTAATATGTAGAACTCTCTCAAATTAATGTCTCAGATTATAAAGACAATTGGCCAAAACAAAATCTATGAGGATGAAAAACAAACCATGTGACTACCTAATGCAGTTGAAGTGAGGTTTGCACATAAAGGTCATTTTTCTAAATAAAACCTTTCAGATCTCATTGTTTCATTTATCTGCATTTTATAATGTTTCCCTATTTTGCAGGATAATCTGAACTAGATTTATATGATTTATGAAGAAAACGTGGTGCTGGTGCTCAAAGCACACCTCTCCAGACCATTTGAGGTATCGTTCATGTCTGAAACGAGTTGTTTTCTCCGAATGAAACTCAGCAATGCAAGACACTATGGATTTGACCATGCAATGTGTACGTAAATGTATTTACATTTGGCTATCTGTATTCTGAAAGCCTGTTTAAGTTATTTATAAGGTAAATAATTTAGTATATAGTATTATAAACCTACTTCCATCTTCAAAGACTCTATTTATTTAAACATACTCCTCTGGATTAGGTTTAGGTTTATCCCTCAGATGATTAGCATTACATAGTTTACACTTTGTGTGTTTGAAAGGATGGTGTTTGATTACACATAATTCATTAGTGGTCATGGGATGCAGTTTTGGTCCAGTGTTTTTCCGAGTGTTGGGGTCCGTACAGGATGACTACAATGAGGAGGACAGGAATTTGATACGGAGGTCGGAGTCACTCTCCTCTTCCACATGAGTGCATATTGAACCGGATCAGTGTTAGTGTTCACTTACACAGTCCAACCTTAATGTTTACAATAACACCGTGCATCGGATGTAACATTATGGTAATCAATAGAAAAAGCATAATGAATATCCAGACGGAATGATTTTAGAGAGTGTGTGTGTGTATAAATAAAAATAAATATATATTTTATACATGCATGCATTAATGCAGAAATCATTCTAATATGCTGATTTGATACTCCATTATCATCAATGTAATAAACAGTTGTTGAACCTGTGATACTTTTTTTTTTTTTAATTGCTGACCCCAAACTTTTGAACATTAGTATATATTCACAAAATATTTCTATTTCAAATAAATGCTGTTCTTTTTTTTTTATTATTATTAATTCATCAAAGAATCCTGAAGAAAGTATCACAGGTTATAAAAACTGTTTTCAGCATTGATAATAAAAGGAAATGTTACCAAATCATCATATTAGAATGATTTCTGAAGGATCATGCGACACTGAAGACTGGAGTAATGATGCTGAAAACTCAGCTTTGACATCACAGGAATACATTTGTATTAAATTAAGTATATTAAAATAGAAACCCATTATTTTATTCACAATATTACTTTTTTCTGTGTATTTTTGATCAAATAAATGCAAGCTTATATATATATATAAGTATGTGTATATATATAGTATGTATATAATATATAGGTTCTTCACAAGGTGAGGAACATTCAGTTAAAGTATCAACTATAACTTAAGTTGATAAATAGCCATGGTCAATGAAAAATATAGTTAGACAATTGGAAGTACTTTTTGTGCCACGTATGGGGACAAAGGGTCAAACAGCAGTCCAATCAAACTGGATGGCAGGAGAAAGGTCTCGTTAGAGCAGCAGTATATGGGCCCCAGCAGCTAAAGGCCCTCAGTATTCCTCCTCCTTCAGCTGTTGGGGCCCATATACTGCTGCTCTAATGCGACCTTTCTCCTGCAGTCCAGTTTGATTAGCGCGGGGGCCGGACGAGCACTGAAAGACCTGTTCACAGCCATTACCAAGATTCCTTTATCAATGTCTAGTAATTAAAATGTCACCACTTAATTTTCAGGCCATGGCGAACCTCTTGTAGCAATCTTTTCCTAATAAAAACAGTAATCGAAACGCTATTTTCACTCGAAACAAAAAGGTTGCGGCAGGCGACTCCAGGGTGTCAAGGCGACAGAGATCAATATGAGAGAAGCTGATTGATCTCGCGCTAAAGTGAAATTTATTGGGGTCGTGCTTTTATACGGCGCGGATATACCGGTGACTGTAGAACACTGCTTTTCAGCTGATGCGTTTATTAAACCTCTCTTGCTGAATTAGTCTGCCTTTGATTTATGTGCCAATCTTCGCAATGACCTCCAGGACAGGATCTCTTGTTTTATAAAAAACACACACACACTGGTTTAAATCTGAGGTGGTTCTTTTAACTACTTAGGAAAATAAAATTATACATTTGGGTTAAGATACCACCAGACAAAAAGTTATTGCTCCAGTTAAAGACTAAAATTCAACCTAAAAAATAACAATAAAGCTAATCACTGTGGAAATAGAGTTGCCTGATCTCATATCCATTGCCTTTAGTTCTCTGAAACGGCGAGCAGAGGGCATCAGTTCAAACTGTCCTGTAAGAGATGATGGCATTAGCCTTAAAGGGCATTCCTTTAAAAATAACTAGCGCTTGTGCCAGACTCACTCCAAGACTTTCTAGTCTATTCAATTACAAAGACTTAGTTGTCCAAACCATTTAAAAATGGGCTATAGTTTACTTCTATGCGGTTATATGTTAAATACTGATGTTGGACTATAGGTCTAATTTCATTAATTTATATATATATATATATATATATATATATATATATATATATATATATATATATATATATATATATATATATATATATATATATCCTCTCACTATTAGCACAACTTCATGTGCAACTAATTATCTTTTAACAACATGTAGTATTTAATCCTAATGTCATGCAAAAGATCATATGCAGGGCGATATTTAATGAAGACGTTTCCCCCAATTCTTTCTTTCATACTCAGCAACTGGCCTATATAAAGTTTCTTTAATTAGTTTACTCGTGCCCGTGTAATATAATAGCGCGTATATTAATGAGCCAATAATGGCATATGTCGTCCTGAAACACAATATTTATCGTATTGATTCAACCGTTATGTAAAAACAATCATTGATTATTTAATAGCATGTCAGAGAGGTTACTAAGCACATCAAGTTTAATACAAAGTGACCTGTTTGGTACTAAAATTAATAGGGCATAGGCAACCTTTAAATGAATTTAAATGCATTTTTTGTTAGAGAGATTGTAATATTGCGAGGAGGCACACTTTTAAAGGGATATTCTTCTGTGATGGTGATGGCAGGATGGCTTGTTTAAAGACGGGTGGTGTGTAGCTGTACCTGCTCTGGGAGGATCCAGTCTTGTAGGACACGCGAGCCCCTGTCCATCCGCCATAAACGCTAACAATGCTGCATTGAGTCTGACCACTAAATAATTAACAAGAAAGGAATAATTACAGAATAAAATTGTAATTATTGTTGGGCCAGAACGAAGCTTCTTGATTGTGAAAGGAGACACGGCGAGGCAGATCTGGTTAAAGTTTCCCTTCCTATTAATATTGAATTAGGTTAAGCCGTGGCCCCTTGGTCACAGGACATACTGAGCATCGCTTGACAGATTTTTAAACTTTCCCGTTTGTTTTCAACTCTGTGATATCATTTAACTAGGCAAACATATTCGGTTATTTTCATTTTTTTATATATTTTTTTTATTGCTCGAATATTTTGAAAATGTTTTTTTGTTAATAAAAACGCATCCATTTATCCCACTCTTGTCAAATAGCCTGTAATACAACATATCCATAGCCTGCAGATACATGTTCAGCTCATGCCAAATACACTTGAGCTCGAAGGCTGTTCTGATGTCATGGCTCTGCTGATGAACCATTCCTCCAAGGCATTTTTTTACATTATTAACTAATTGATTCGGGTAATTGTTAACATTTAATATAATTAATTACCGTCTAATCAAAGCTATGTTTTTAAACCATAACGAAAGACGACAGGTAGGCTAATAAAAATGGACCGTTGCTGAAATAATCAAAATATTTTACAAAACAGGCAAATGGAAAAACAAGATGTCAGTTATTTTGTGAGTTTGTTTTTAATCCAGTGTCTGCCTTTGAAGGGGAAGACGCGCACTGAAACGCGTGACTGATGATGATCCCTGACCCATCGCCGAAACATTTCTGAGACAGGAACGCTTTTCTAGTGTCGTACTATTCCAAACAGACAGCACAACTTTGCCCGGTTCGATATTGATATCTTTACGTCAAGACATAGTGGGGTTAACTGAAGGGCATTGATCAGGTTTTAAATAGTTAATACGGCCATATAAGGTTGCACCACTTACCTCAGTCCATTGCTCTGATATATCACTGTTTGTACACACTAGCCGCTCTCACTGGCTGGTGTGTTTAACAAATGTGCATCATTCACCGGGAGACGTGTGACGTAAAATGTGATGACCGCGAGCTTCTAATAGCAGTTTAGACTGCATGGCCTGTGGACATGTTGCCTAGAGGAAAGTCCAATGCAAATTCATAATGATATATTGTTTGGTTTCCGAAGTGTCACTCAAACATGAACATTATTAAGTTCTAAAATTCATGGGGAACTTATTAGACTCTGAGAAAAAGACGCAGGTGTACATGTGAGTGGTGGGGGTGGGATGTGTGTGGAATAAGCATATGGAGGAATATGCATCACAATTTACCGTTGTTCATTGTTATTCACCCGTCTATTCCGCCTTTATTCATGCGCTATCGTCTATGCGCAAAACCGCTTAAATTATATCACTATAAGCGCCTGCCTATCTATCTATCTATCTATCTATCTATCTATCTATCTATCTATCTATCTATCTATCTATCTATCTATCTATCTATCTATCTATCTATCTATCTATCTATCTATCTATCTATCTATCAGCTCAGTTCAATTGGCAGTGATCTTTGTTTTGGAGTAGTGGAAGTAAACGGTTAATACCAGAATCGGATTTGATCTCAGTGGGTGTGCCTTCTTATTCTTTTTGGCGTCCTCTCTCTTGAAGTAGATCGCGCACAACCTATTAAGAAGAGGCACGAGCTCCGGGACTGCCATGTGGTCACTCAGCTCGCGCTCCCGTCAAAACGCACGAGAGCTGTGTGGGATGGAAACTCTAAAGCTGTTCTGAGAGGGAAGACTCTGTCCAGCCTCGCAGTTGTCTTTACGCACTACACACGGACGTTTTATCCTTCTTGTTTTAGGCCTGTTAATTTGACGCAAACACACTCGCTCATCTGACTCTTTTTCCTCATTAAAAGGTAGGTTTCTTTTTTATATTTAACGTTGTTTATCAAGTTGTTCAAAATAATAATCAGCCTTGTGTTTTCTTAAATCAACGCGCTTATAAGTGTAAAAATCATTTTGGTCTACATTTAACAAAATGATTAGGTAGAAAGTAGCCTGTAATGTTTTAAAATATGCTGATCGTTGATTACGAAAGAGCATTTATAGCGCCTAAATCAGGCTATTCAAAATAAAATGACAAATCTAAAGAATGTTCATACATAAGCAGTTAAACATTACGGAGACACATAGGAAACGAAAACACGCGTAGGACTGAAATATAACAACTCCTTGCGCAATGGTTTAATTATAAATGATGCAACTTTTATTAACAGATCAAAGTCGAACAACACAGGCTGTGTAATTACACAGAAAGCGGCTTACTGCTTCTTTTCCTTGTTGCTAAGCTTATTGGAGTGGCTAAAAGATTCTTCCCTTCTGCCCCTTTGCGTATTAGCGCCGTAAGAGGCCTTTAAGTAATCGCTCCGGCTTCTGAGCCGATTTGGAGACATTAAGCAATGATGCAGGCTCTCAGGTCAGAGAGTGCGAGCTTTTAAAGATAGTGTTACAGCCGTCAATACTGTCAACCTAAAAAGGCGAAGTATGAATTGTAAATATGAATTAGTAGGCATAAAAGTGCTAGCTAAAATACTAACTGTATAGTATGTAGGCTAATACAATGCTAAAATAATTATAATTATTGTAATTATTGTTTAAAAAAAAACATTTTTAGGCTATTATCTTGCAAAGGTAATTCTACGAAGAATTAAACAAAGACATTTGAGGAAAAAAAGCCAATACTGGCTTTTTATCATTTTTTTTTAAATTTATTTTATTTAGCCTTTTTATTGAAATAATGTTGCAGGCCTATATTAGCCTATAATAAAAACTAAAAATAATAGTTGTAACAAATAACGTGTTTATATTAGGATACCGCTAACACAAAGCACACACTGATAATTCTAGTTAATCTCTCAAGAGTTGCATAAAATGCAACTCCAGTTCTTGAATTGGAGTGTAATTTTACATTTCTGACTCGTTCTTCACAGACTTCCAGGAATGGAGTCGATACCCGGTCAGCTTTCTACGGGACGAGATGCTTGCTCTTCCCCCAGCTCGAAGCAAGAACTGCAGCCTTATTCTGGCAGCAGCTCGCTGAAGCCAAACCAAGTGAGTGAGACTGCGCTGTACGGAGTGCCCATCGTCTCTTTGGTCATCGACGGCCAGGAAAGACTGTGTCTGGCGCAGATTTCCAACACTTTACTGAAGAACTACAGCTACAACGAAATCCACAACAGACGCGTGGCGCTTGGAATTACGTGTGTGCAGTGCACACCGGTGCAGCTGGAGATCCTGAGGCGCGCGGGGGCCATGCCCATCTCCTCGCGCCGCTGTGGCATGATTACCAAACGCGAGGCCGAGCGCCTCTGCAAATCCTTCCTCGGGGCTCACAACCCTCCCAAATTACCCGAGAATTTTGCCTTCGATGTTTCACACGAGTGCGCCTGGGGTTGCCGAGGAAGCTTCATACCTGCGAGGTACAACAGCTCCAGGGCAAAATGCATCAAGTGCACCTATTGTAATATGTATTTTTCACCCAACAAATTTATATTTCACTCGCATCGCACACCTGAGTCTAAATACACACAGCCGGACGCGGCCAATTTTAATTCATGGAGACGCCATCTAAAGCTCACCGACAAAAGCTTGTCTGATGACATTTGTCACGCGTGGGAGGACGTCAAGGCCATGTTTAACGGCGGGAGCCGGAAAAGGGCAATGCCGGGGAGTGGGTCAGAAATGTCCTCCTCGCTCAAACCGCAGGCCTCTGGTAACATTACGCAGACCGTCTCCCCTGACATTCCGCACAAAACTTTGCGCTGCGACGACGACCGTGGTAACCTCAGTTTAACCAGCAGCGTGCGTAACTACCCGGTCATTCCTGTGCCTAGTAAGAGTTTCGGCATGCTCCAGAAGATCCCACCACCCATCTTCCCGCATCCGTATACTTTCCCAGCATTTGGACTGTGTCAAAAGAAGGATGATGGAGTTGGCGAGCAGAATAAGACTAATGTACCTGGTGTGTTCTGGCCAGGTGCGAAGGACGGTATCTATCCATCGTTCCCCATGTTTTGGCCCACCGCGGGCAGCCTACCGCTCTCGTCCTATCAACCAGCACAACTAAAGCCACACACGGAGCTCATGAGTGGCCGGCAAACCGAAGCTGAGATGTCAGAAAGCGAGCGGGGAGGAAACACATCTAGAGACAGTCTGTTCGACAGCGAGCGCTGCTCCAGCTCGCAGTCCCTAAGGAACGACGAGGACAAATCTGGAGACGAGGCCAGGTCAAGTGAGGGTCAACCCAGCACCCCCAGAAAGTTGAGCTATATTTCTGCGTTCAGACCAGTTGTTAAAGACGCAGAAAGCATAGCCAAGCTCTACGGGAACAGGGACGCGTACAGCGGAGCTCACCCTGGCCATTTGTCGCCAGACTTTGTTAGTGAAAGCTCCAGCTACAGATCAGCCTCTCCGTGTGTGGATAGCGACGAAGAGCCAGATGTCGACGTGGAGACTCACAGAATTCCAGATGATGAGGAGTCTATACAACTTTCCGTGGATGATCGGCAAAGTCCCGTGGGAGAAAGCTGTCAAACGCCGCAGCCGGACGATGACCAAATAGCCACTTTCAGTGACGCGGGCTCCCCTGAACAGAAGCAGAACAAGCAGGTGGCAAAGAAGAATGATGCCATTTCTTACGATGTGAGTCACACAAACTGTTCACATGGTATTGAAACCATTATTAAAACATCAAATAAATATCTGCAGCTTAGTGCAAAATGATTTTGAATCAACAAACTGGCAGGCTGAATAAAATAAGTAATTGCTCAGAATGGCACTTGTCTCTTACAGCAGCCTTTCAACTCTAATAGCGAGTGATGACGCTTAATTATGAGCATATGGACTCTACATTTATACTTTTCTATTTGTGGTCACTTTGCAATTTGTGTTGTTATGGATACAGCTCGTTCAAATTCTGTTTATTAATGTAGAACGATCTAAATAAAAGAACACAGCGGCGCGTAATTAGAGTAAATTAAATGTTTAGAATGAATGGTCATTTCTGTTGTCGCCCGAGGGCTATTAGTGCATTGGTTTAAGGGCTCCCCTGTGGTTACTGCACAAATTATTCTCTTTGTCAGTCCATCTGACCGAATTCACCTTGTAATACGAGTAATTTGCCTTGATGTTGCCAAATATTCGTAGATCATTATAAGAGTAGGCTACCATTAAACGCAGTCTGTTGTCTGACGCATGGTTGCGTAAGAAAAAAAAGAAAATGATGCATAATTGGAGTTGCATTTATTTTTAATGCTTGGATAATTTTTGCAGGTGTATTCAAATGAAAAGGAGGGAGCATCTCTTCAAAGCACACTGCCATGCTTGGCCTCTAAACTTCCTCGCGCCGCGCCGGAAACAAATGGTAAGACGATTTAAACAGGCCTGTATAATTCATATAGTCTATACAATTTAAACAAATTTCATTTGATCGATTTTTAGAATAAATTATATTGAATTATGCCCTCTGAATAAATGGCCTGTTAACAAGAATATTTCCTTTTAGATTCACACATTTCAACTGACGACGAATGTGAATCACAAAAATCCTGTTTGGACCAAATTAGCGTTAGCAAAGAGAACCCAAGTGAGTAGCAGATTTTAAAAAAAGTCTTGTTGTTGTTTTTTTTTTTACATTATCCTATAGGCTATCTTTGGAATTCAGTATAATGATGTTTTTCTTGTTTTCTGGCAGGCGACGCTGCATTGAGAAGAGCTGGTGACAGATTTAATTTCGAGAAAGACATCGAAAATATGGCGAAAGGTAGGCCTATACAAGAGCTTTCTGGACAATTTTGAGCTGTGAAAGCTCAATTTTGAAAGGTGTTAGGAAAATAACAGATTTTACACCAATTAACTTGACCTTTAATACAAATACTCTGGCCGCCAATTTATTTTATAATTATTTAAACAGATTCGACAAGGCATTGTCTTTTTTAAGGCAAATATATAAGCTAGGCACTTTTGGTGTAGGCTACAACGTTTCCCCCCTTTTTTGCACGCGTTATGAATTTAAAAATAAGTGTAGCTAATCTCTACACGGTTGTGTATTACTGAGAATTGTCCTTGAACTGCAGACGATCCACATTGTCAGGCTCGTTTTCCACACACCCCTCAGGCAACTGTCCTAATTATTTTGCAATGTCATGCTTGAGAACACGGGGACCGTGTGTTTAGCCTTAGTAACCTAAATAGCGCTATTAGACAAGAAAACCAAACAGAGAGTGAAAATACATGATCAAAAAATACTGAAAAAAGACCGTAGCATACTCAAAAGCTATTGAGAGATGCGTGGTGATTAAAAGTCACAGTGGTTTGATAAATGGTGGGATTTCTATCGGTTTCCACAGAGGAGCTCCAAAAGCAGCTCTTGGAGCAAGTGGAGTTGAGAAAAAAACTGGAACGGGATTTTCAAAGTTTGAAAGGTAATAAAGAAAGTGCATTTACTCACGACATGCTTTTATTTGCTATATCATTTCTTCAATTTATAACTTAATACATGTTGACTCTAACAGATAATTTTCAGGATCAAATGAAGAGGGAACTGTCTTATCGAGAAGAGATGGTCCAGCAGCTGCAGATTGTTCGAGGTAATGCATATTTTGCACTATTGAAAAGAAAAGAGCTCAGTTTAGAAAAAGTAACACTTGCATATTTTCAGACTGAATTTTGAAGAAAATATTAGGTCACAGGGAATCTAAAACGTTTAATGTTTGTGACCCACCTCAAATGATTCATTCATTTTCTTTTTATTTTATTTAGACACATTGTGCAACGAGTTGGATCAGGAAAGAAAGGCTCGTTATGCAATTCAGCAGAAGCTTAAAGGTAATTTATGAATATAGGATACAATACACTATCCAACATTAAAGTGGAATGAATACGATTTTTCACATTGTTCTAAGAGAAAAGAAATATGCAAGTGCTACTTTTTAAACTAATTACTCAATGTACTTAAACGCATCAAAATGTGTTTGACTAACTGTAAATTATAGTACTGATTAGAGAGGAGTGTGATCGCTTTCTAATCTTCAGGCATTAGACATATGCATGTGTATCATATGTCATTGTGTGACATACAGTATTTGGAGAAACAATTCACTGTAGATTTCCCTTGTGCTGTGATTCATTGATCTCAATCAACCTTTTCCCTAGAAGCTCACGACGCTCTTCATCATTTCTCCTGCAAAATGCTCACTCCACGCCACTGCACAGGGACCTGCACCTTTAAGCCGCCCCTCTTACCACCTTAACTTAAAGCTGCATCCCAGGATCCCAGTGACATCTGTAAACCTCCCCTAAAGGAATTCTCCATTTACACTCCGTTTGAGAGGTTCAAGATATGCACACTGGACACTGAGGACTGCTCAATCACAATCCATCCAAAGTGGCATTTGAACATTCTACTGTGGATGAAAGTGTCTAGGATTACTTAAGGAAAACAGAGTAAAACAAACCAGAGGATTACAATAAACGTTCAAATAATTATACTGTTACTTGTGTAAATAGGTTGATTTTTTTTTTTTTTTTTTTTTAAACAATACAAATACATAATATGTGGCAATGTGCAATGAACTGTATAATGTGAAGTTTCATAAACTGGAATTGATTATTCTCATTATTTATGTGTTTTTACATGTAATTGTTTTTTTTTCTCTAAACAAATTCACTGATGTGCTATCCCAAAATTAATTGTATATCATCAATATTAAGCACTTTAAATAAGCAACATTTCAGACCAATCTATCCAAAATGATTCAACCCAAAAATTATTGAAAATCAGCTGTACGTCATATTAATGTAGAACAAACACAAGTTTGAACAAGCACTTATCCCATATTTCCCAAAAGACAATTGAGAATACAGCAAATGTTGTATTCCACATCAAAGTGCTCAAACTAAATGTCATAAGACCTCTGGAGTGTTTCTTTTCTTTTTTTTTTTTTTTTTTTTTTGTCGAAAAGAAAATGCTCTCTTGCCTCATTCTTCAATAAAAGTTCAATCAAAGCCACAAGTATTGACTCGTGAATTCAAGATATTTCCTCACTTTTAACATTTTTTTAATTGTCACGAATTAAATAAAATAGGCCTGTTCAATGCGAAATCCAGAAACTCTAGGCCTACTGACCGTACCTGAAATGCATGCCCGAAAACTACCCTAAGACAAATAAAATGTATATTAAACAGCAATAAATAGGGTTTCCATGAAAATATACAGTATACTTTCCCAATATTACATCTTAATAATTCCCAATAAATATATGTTTAGCCTGCAAACGTGCCAACAAAGGTTGTTTTGGGTTTTTATGTGTGTGTGTTACAGAAATGCACACTTCGAGCGCACTAACCCACAGCTGAAACTGAGCCGCGGCGTCTATCACTGTTGTGAAATACAACACTTCCATCTAGTGGTGAAAACAGACACTGCACATTCCAATGTGTTTATTCAGCGAGCCTTTCGCTTCAATCCTGCACGAATCTTCTATTTGGAGCGTTCGAACACGCGATTCTGTTAAACAGGGTTATGAAAGTTCTACATGGCTCATATAGAAGATCTGAATACGTTCTCAAAGACGACAGTAAAAAAAGGAAGCCTGAATACGAATTTTTCTTTGGCGGGAGTTCTGTGGCTTTTATTGGTCAACTTTGTTTCTTGTCAAATAAACACGTGGTACTTATGCAACTGTACCCTACAATTACAGACAGCGTGTTTAATTTGATTATCCACTTATTCAGACCCATGCTGGCACCTGCACCCATCTCAGTGGAAAAGTATTTATACTGGGGAGCAGGGAGCACGAAAATACAGAAGACGAAATGCTGATTCAAAGAAACACTTTGTAATGACTGAGAACAACGTCAAAAATGTAAAGCATTTCAGTGTAATCGTTGGTGCAGCTTGTAGGCTATGTTTTGTTTTGAAACCCAGAATCCATGCGAATGCGTGCGGTTTAAAGGCGTCGCTCTCCAATATGACACTTGTAGTAAGCATGCTTTCCCCCAACACGATTACAAGTTTTCCACGCAGCATTTTGAGCACTACTCGTTGAAAAACGTGTGAGCGGTTACGCCGGCAACGAGCTGCGCGTGCATACCACGTGACTCGAAAGCGTCACGCCTGCGCTAGCAGTCACAAGATGGCGGAGAGTGCGGAACTAAAGGTAAAACGCTGCGCTCAATTTCCAGTCGGATACTGTGTAGGGATATCTTATTGTACCCTTAGAAGTACGCGTACTACTTACCTGCTGTATCAAGAGGCCGTTATAATGCATTTAACCTCTGTTCTCGTAGCCAAAGTTGCATGAGAAATGATTTGGCAGTGGAGCTCTTGTAGAAAGCTTTCAGCGTGTTATTGTTGATGTAGAGGGAGCTGTCTGTCCACCGCTCTCCTCAGGGGAATTACTAACTTTAACTCTTTTCTCCCTTATAACTCACGTTAAGAGTATCTGTTGAAAATCAGTCTCAGGCTCAGGTTGTTTTGATATCTGCTGCTTGTAGACCGTATGTGTGGATTTTTACGGTTAATCTGTGATGTAGTCGCCTGTACTTGTGGATTTGCTAGAAAGCTCCATCGCTTCGCGTGCAGGGCGCGAGCGCTGTTGACGTGCTGTCAGTCAAGTGAGAGGAAGTGCCTGAGCAACGCCACTCAAAATTTCAGCGCCGAAATAACGAGTGACTATTGCAGTTGATCATCAAACTTCAGTCAGATATTCATACCCAGTGAAAATTTAAGCTCACCATCCTTAAGCCTCAATTCCAGTCGACATCCTTCTGTTCATATAAGGCTCACACAAGCTTTGCCTTCTTAAAAAGAGTTTATTATATTGCTGTTATTTAAAGTGTTAGTTCACACAGAATGAGAGAACTTCTGCCGAACAAAGTTTAGGCAGAATGACAGCCTCAGTCACCATTCGCTTTGTTGTGTGGAAAAAAGATATTATGAAAGCGAATGGTGACTGAAGCTATTTTGCTGCATCTTGTGTTTCACAAAAGACAATATGTCATACAGGGTTGGAACAACATTTATTTTTGCATGAACCAACCCTTTAAGTTTAATGTAAAATGTTAATGACAGGTGTTATGTCTGTGAGCTCCTAACTCTCTAAGAAGGGAAAATAGTAATCAACAACATGCTAAAGCACTTATGTTTTTTCTCTCTCGTTTTAGCAAGCTGTGCATGTCTGATAAAGCTTTTTGATTTGTGTCTCTGGAAACTGAAATCCTCTGCATACTGTTTTAAATGTCTGTGCTTTTGTGATTTGTGCTGCTCTTGTTTATTCATTCTCATTCAAGGTTTCATCTGGTCTTTTTGCTTTTATAGTTAGTTAGAAAAAAATTAGCCCTCTGGTCCTGTTTTTCTACTTATTTATTTATTTATTTATTGCATATTGATTTATTTGTTTGCATATTCATTGTTTGTGTCTTTGCCAGGTCCACTTCTTTATACAATGCAAAGCCATTAGATTAGGCTTGTGTATAACCTGATATTTACAGCAACTCTTTTCACTTTGCTTGCAAAAATATTTAATAGTTACTTAAAGACAGTAATCAGCAACTGTACACAATGCTACTTTGGATCGGAATAACAGTCGAATTTACAGAAGATGTGGGTTGGGTGGATGAAAGTGGTTAACCTGCTCACATGTTGCTTACTGGACTGATATTCATCATGCCTTCTAGGTCTCTAGCTGTGTCTCTCTGCACTTCTGCAGTCTTAAAGGGATAGTTCAGCCAAAAATTAAAATTCTCTCATTAATTTCTCACCCTTGTGTTGTTCCAAACCCGTAAGACACTTTGACGCTTCAAAAAGATCATAAAGAGATTGTAAAACTAATCCATATGAATTGAGCGGTTTAGTCCAAAAATTTCTGAAGAGACACTAATCGCTTTATATGATGAACAGATTGAATTTAGGCTTTTATTCACATCAATTCACACATCAGTTGTGATAAACCAACAGAAGCCCAAGCATGTTTTCTTGACGTGCAAGAACCAATGAGGTTTGTTCTCATGCGTCAAGCAGGTCCGGTTAAACCTCTGGTTGTTCACTGATCATTGTTTACGTGTGAATAAAAGCCGAAATTAAATCTGTTCATCATATAACGGGATCAAGTCTCTTCGAAAAATTTGGAAAAAAACATAAGTTCATATGGATTAGTTTTACGATCTTATGAACTTTTTGAAGCATCAAAGTTCCATTTGCGTAGCTGTCTAATGTCTTTAGAGTACAGAAAACACTCAGATTTTATCAAAATGTGTTCCGAAGATGAACAAAAGTTTTACAGGTTTGGAACGACATGAGAGTGAGTAAATGATGACAGAATTTTAATTTTTGGGTAAACTAACCCTTTAAACTCAGTTTTAGGGTGTGTTCATACTTGTGGAACGGTTCGCTTGGTTTGTTTGGTCTGGACCAAAAAATAACAAAAAAATTACCGACATCATAAAATATACTAAATATACCAAAGATACTAATCTGTGATGGGCAACATCACGACTATGACGAGAAAAAACAGGTATGCGTGAGCATTCTGTCCTTTTTAAGGTCTCATCTTCCCGTTTTTGGTTTGTTTACATGTCTTTGCTCCGTGTTGCATTCATATTTCATTCGAACCGCTCCAGAGTTCATTTAGAAGTGGACCGATATCCATCTTTTCAGCGGTCTTGCTCCGCTTGTTTGGTGCGCACCAGGGTTCGGATGGCAGCGTTCACACTTATTCAAATGCACCGCACTTTGAGAGGAATCGTACCAGGGTTCATTTTAATCGAACCAAACATGCCAAGTGTGAACATACCCTTAGATTAGGATGCAGGATACAGTCTAATCTGTGCTGTATATTTAGTTAACTTTTTTTGTGCTTTGAGGCATTTGGCCATTTGGTGTTCCTTCCTGTTAAACTCAATGGACTCTATGCATGCTGACTACCTACATATTTCCACTAAAATAGTGATACGTTAGCTTCCTTTATAGTATTCTCCAATAGCAGACTGTGGTAGTAGCAAACTCTTTCTGTATTTCTAATAACTAATTATAATATGTAGGGGTGCACTGATAGGAATTTTTTTTTTGGCATGATGCCGATTTTAACAAACAACTATTGGCCGATTTTGATCATCAACAAATAATTTCTATTGAACATGGATTGGATCCATTTAACATTCAACAGGCCAACATAAATGCATAAATACAACAATAAACAGTGCTTGGGTCTAACAGTAGTTTTCAGGTACAGGAATAAAGTAATCAAATGTAAAATATATTCCTCATTGTATAAATTAAATATATATTAATCCTTATTAAAGTTAAAGTTATTTAGTCAAGAGTAGTGAGCGATTTTTGTCTTGTTGTTTGATTCAAATTAAAACCGATAGCAGCACAGCAGGAATATTAGGCTACTCTCATTTTAAGAGCTGCATGGATCCAATATACTGGTACACATGCGTTTTATTTATCTGTTTACATTCATTTAAGATATAACCGAATATGTTTACAAGGATACTCGCCAAGACAGGCTTTTTGATATAATTATGAAGAAGTGAAAGTGAACTTAATTCAGTGTTTGCCCGCTGTCTAAAACGTGGCTTTCCAGACACATGCTTTGGATGTGTGCATGCACAAAACATCTCACGCAGTGAGTAGAATTGAGTTTGCATCTTCTTGTGCTTGAATATTTAAAGGCTTAATAGCACATACAAAGGATAAACTTTCATGAAGATGCAGCACTAGCCTGATCAGGACAGTGATAGTTCCGTCAATTGCCCCGGGCGTCGTTTGCACTGGCACAGAGCAGGCCATTTGTTTTAGCGAATATTTAATTATTTTACCCAGAGAAAAACGTTGGAGATTGCAATAGACATTATACAACTCGGTACCTTCATGCAGTTAATTCATAAATCATGCTATAGCCAATATGCCAATGGTTTAAAATGTATTAAAAAAAGGCAGATACATTGGTTTATATATATATATATATATATATATATATATATATATATATATATATATATATATATATATATATATATATATATATATATATATATATATATATATATAAACATAATAATGAAATAATTATGAAATTAATAATGAATTTAATAATGAGTTCCAGAAATTTGAAATACTTTTAGCGTAAAGGTGGATCATATCAATTCAACATTGCTTTGTTCTGTTGTGGGACACTTCTTGTTTAATTTTCTCACAATTTCCTTACACTGCCCTGCACCGGCGGTAGCTGTGGCCACAGAGACAAAATATGGAAGTGATTGTGCATTGAGTCCATTGAATTACCTCAGGAGTGATATGTTCGGGGGTCGTCGGGACTGTATGTATTCAACAAATCACTCATGGTTTTTTTTTTAAGAAGTCTCATTTTGGGTTAAGACTGAACTTCATTAATCCCTGAAGGGAGATTTGAGTCATGGATCAGATTACTTACTTAACTTCACAATTCCTTAGACCTTCTTACATTTTCAGTCAGAGGAATTGCGATGATTCCCACAGGAGCATGATATTTGTATCTGGTGCTGATTTATATAATAGTGATTAGGTAAGAGTTGATGTAACCTGAGCTGTTTTTAAAGCATATGAGTTTTACATAGTCTTGTTGCCTACCTGCAGGAATGATCAGTTTTCTGGGTGTACACATATTCCTTGTTTTATTATTTTATCCATTTGATGAGTTCCACGCACACTCATACTGATGTGTTCATTCCCTTTCAGGCTGTAGCCAGCCAGCTATCTCTGTCCACACAAATAGCCTCCATCAACACAGAGGTGATTAAGGTGGGGATTGTGGTTATGTGTGTGCGCGCGTGTTTTATATCTCCCTTCAGCAGATGTTCTCTTACCTGGCTCTAGCTCCTGTACCAATTTCCTGGGGGTTTAGCTCACACTGCACGTTCTCACACACAATGCAGCACATAACCAAATACTGGAATAGAGAAATTTCTACCAGAATATGTGGAATCATCCTACTGATCTGGGGTCATTTGCTGCTATTATGGCTTATAAATATGTGTAGTCAGCTCAGCACTCATGCACTGTTTGGACAAGGACTGTCATGTTAATTGTGTATTAAACTCTTCCTGTCACCTCTCAGCATACTTCACACTACATCACAGCATTGTAGATGAATGAGGTTTAGATTTAAGACATGATGAGCTCCACATGGCCAACAAATTAGATTTTATGTTTTTAAAGCTGCCAAGAGACAGTGATGCACATGCAGACTGACTAAAGAAAGAGGATGCTGAAAAGCACTCATCTTCTCATGCTGTCTGTGATTTGTTTGTACTTGAGGGTGTTTTGTAAATGCAGTTTATATATCTTATTCATCCATGTATGTGTTTCATATTTTATTATTATTTATTATTAACCTTGCGATAAGCTTGTTGATGGACGTGCTCTTGCTCTTGCTCTGGCTCATCTGGGAGAAGTGCCCATACAAAGAATTCCGCCCTTAATGACGTCATACAGGGTCATACTCGGGGAAAAAAACTTTCCGAAACGTATACGAATCTTGAAGGAGTGTATTTGGCACAGTCCAACTCGCTTTTTGAAATTTTGGCCATGTTTAGCATGAGAATCCAACTCTTTAACAGTGTAATAAGTCAGAAATCATGACATAGCATCAGACCCCCCTTTAGTCATATTCGTTCTTTCGGTGAAAAGATTTTCCTCTGGTGACATATGCTGGACTTCTCCAATCATTACGTCTGTTTTAAAACCAAAATATTCACCGAAACCCAAAACATTAGTGCAACAGCCACATCTTAAAATCCAATCAACAACCGATGTATAGAACCAAATCCTTGCCTTACATTTTTCCTTTTTCAATAATCCATTACACTCAAATTTACATTACAATACGGAAGAAAAGATCTCTCGATACTTCTGTCCCATCTTGACTTTAAGAGATGTGTATGGCCATGCTAATCAAGTAAATCTTATCTTGAAGTGCATGTTGTTGTTTTTTTTTACCACCCTACAACTGTCATTAGTGTTTTTTTGCATTTAGTTGTTTGGAAATGTTTAGAACATGAAGAGATGGGACAGCTTTAGATCTGAATGTCTTGACTCTGTAGGGAGAAAAGTTTGTGTGTTTGAGATGTTATTTAAGTGTGATAGAGCCGGCTGTTCCTGAAGTGAAGGTCTTACACACCGACACACATAATTACATCAGGAAAAGTTTTTGTTTGGAATGTATTAGTGATTAGTGGCTTTGCACCTGCTTCATCAACACATGTGTGAGAATGCCATGTGGGCTCAGAAAGCTGTCATATCATTGGTTTTACATGTTTGCTTGTTTCTGATCTTGCAAACAGTAAGCGATTAACAGCCGGGCTCCACTCTGGTAATTGTTCAAGGCCACCTACTCCATTCTCCTGTTAAAATAAAATTATTTGGAAGTGTTCAAAACTGAACTTAATTGACTCAGGGACTCAATGATCATGATAGACAGATGTATGGCTGATTATGTGGCCATTGGGAAATTGTCGGCATCAGTCGATAAGTGTCTGATTGACCCATTAACGGCAGTGTTAGTTTACTTTTTTTTTTTTTTTTTTTAAATCAGTTTTGAAATCTACCAACAGTATTGTCAAGGCATACAACATTTCTATTTTTGTGAACAGCGATGCTGTGTATATTTCGTTATTGCCATTTAAATTGTATGTGAGTAAAGATTAAATGGGATTTAGTGGGACTTAAAGGCAGGGTAGGTGATTTGTTCTAGAATTGTTTTTGTTATGCTGGTTGAAAGTCTCTTTACATCCAGATAGCAATAAGTAAAGTGGTCTAAATGTAGGCTATTTTTATATGTATATCATCTGTGGAAGGTGTAGGACCATAAAATGTTTGTTCCAAGGGCAACGATACGATGTCCATACCTGCCTGTCAACAGACGTCAGTCACCGAGCATGCAACCAAAACAGCAGCCACCTTTTACAGTTCCTCCTGAACCAAAACAACGAGCTTATGCTGCGTTCACGCCATGCACTTTGTAAGAGATGGAAACTCGTGACGTTATATTTGGAGCTGTTCGTGACTCAAATTTAGGCTTTTCAATGGCAACGCTATCAACGGTGAAATGAATCTGCAGCAGTCAGGTGATACAGGTCAGTGCTCTTTAAGTTGTTTATGTTCATTATTATTGTAATGTTATGTGCTTTGAGACATGAGGTAGTTTAACCCTCTCTTGTGACGCTTTTGTTTGCTCCCTGCTGTACGTGTTCATGTGTTTTGGAGGAGCCATGGTTTTGGAGACGCTCTAAAGGGAGGGTGGGATCTTAAGCTTTCAAAGCTATAGAGCTATAGCCTCTCTGAAAATCGTCTTCCCTCCCTATATCAAGTTTTTGTATTTCATATTGTTTCTTTTTTTCTCTGTATAGTAAAATGGAGATCTTTAGCTACTTAAAATGATACTGTGTATTCATATTTTAAAACAACAGCAATGAGAACTCAGAAAGTGTCCAGTTGGCCTTACCATATCAATTGACCACTACTCATGGACCAAATTTTTATTTCTAGATGTTGGAGAAATTTAATATTTTATATGTGCTTTTGCAGGCACAATTTTCAATAATAATATTGTAAAAAATCTAAACCTGTACAAAATACAAACTTTTATACCCAATAAGTGTTTTGATTTCAATCAAACAAAAAATGTATTCATCCTTTTACAATGTAAAATTGTATTTACTCCTACTAAAATTGAATGAGTTATGCAAAGACACCCGTTATTTATATTCTTAATTTGAAAACATTACACTTTCTCAGTTAATTTCACCTTTTGTTGCTATCGTTGCTAGTGCTGCTGTTGTTATAAAAACTTTTTTTAAATTTTTTTTATTGATAACACAAACAGATACATTAAATAAAAATCGGTTCTGCATATCATTTATCAGACACATACACATACAAATTATCAGTATAGTTTAGAAAATATCGGTCGTCTGACCACCAAAAGATTAACTTTAATTATTTGATAGAACAGTAAAACAGAACGTTTGACTTTTTCGAATAATAATGCTGCGGTAAACTGCACCTGCTCATCATATTTTGGGCTTTTGTGTTCTCTGAAGGCGCTCCATTGAGTAGCACACACAGCATTAGTAGCTCTGTTTGTGTGTAGTGTTTTTGTAGACAGTTAAGTGGCTCTGCTGGGGACTTTGCTATTTACTGCTGTCATATCCGAACCCTTTAGATCATGCTATGATTGTATGGTTACATGGATGTATGTGTGTGCGTGCTCACCGCTGGAGCTGTGTTGGTGAAACACAAAGCACTGAGGTATGTGAGTGTTGATCTTCCGCCAATGAGCTGCAGGGCTGGAGATGGTGGGGGAAGGGTGGACCAGAGAAAGAGAGAGGAGAGAGATGGAGGAAAAGCTGGCACACTAATTGTGTTCTGGGCTCTTAGCTAGAGAGAAAGAGTGTGCATGCATGTGAAATCGGGGGTATGTGTGTATTTGTGACTCTTCAACTGTTTGTTGGCCTTCAGTCGCAGCAGCAGACAGACAGGCATGCGAAAGGACGGAGGGATTCTGTCTCTGAATCACCTCCATCCGCTGAAATTACACTTCAGGAAAGATGATCTTCATCATGGGCCCATGTGCACCTGAGCCCCAAAGACAGACCACAAACACACCTACACAAATGCTCAAATTAACATGTTATACACCTGAGCCCTAAAAAATGCTTTTCTGTTTCAGCATTGGAGAAACACACAAACATCTTCTTGTTTTGTGCTGGTGTATGTGGCATTTTATGTTCTCCTTTCTGTTTTTAATAAGTCAAAATCAGCATGACCTTGAAGAATATTTGGCTGGATCACCCACATGAAGCGATATTAGAGCATGTACCTGGCACAGATTTACCCTGAACAGCAGGAGCCAAAATATACACACACACGAAAAAGATTTTAAACGTTTTTCAGAAGAAATGAGACTGAAGTACTCTTCTTTCTATGTCCCCCTAAGACAAAAACGCTAACCCATAAATTTGCATTATATAGCCTAAGTAAATAATTCACCTTCTTTTTCGCTCGTACACCGAACAGTCGTAACCTTTGTGCTGTTTGTGTTGAGTGCGCTTATTAATTCACTGACCTCCCCTAATCAGGTGCACCTGTTTAATAAGCCCTTCAATAGATGGTCAGATTCCAGCTGTGTTCTTTTTTTCACAGGGTCTCACTGTGTTCACTGCTCCCTAAATTAGAATTTCACTAGGCGCAATTTATTTGTTTGGAACTTCATCAAACTCAGACAACATATGAGTCACACAGATTAGGTGTTTTGAGTATGATGATGTAACATATAACTGTATCATACTTTTATATTTATGAAATTTAGTCACCAAATCACTGCCTGCAATGTGATCTTACCTGGCTGATATGCAACCCATCACAATAGCTTTCTAACGCTCACATATCTGTTGCAATTTATACTCACAAAACTTCCTAGTGACTGACCACTTCTAAATACTAGGGCTGTGCGATATTGAAAAAAAAAAGCGATATGCAATACCTTGTTAAATAATGCGATATTCAATATGCGATACGATATTGCTTTAAGTGTGTAAAATCAATTTAAATTATATACATAAAAAAATAAAAATTCTTTCTGGGAAAAGAAAGCATCGCTACAACTTCTGAAAGTGACCAGCAGTGTTTTATCAAAAATTAATGTCACAAATATGACAATATAATTTTAACATCAATGTAAGCAAACAAAAAACGTAATGCCAATATTTGAATACCAAAAACTCATTGCTTGACTTGCAGGTTACAAGTCACAGCAGGTTAACTGTATCAGCAGGTTAACTGTATCAGCAGGTTAACTGTATCAGCAGGTTTACTGATCAGCAGGTTAACTGTATCAGCAGGTTAACTGCAGGTTTACTGTATCAGCACGTTTACTGTATCAGTAGGTTTACTGTATCAGCAGGTTAACTGTATCAGCAGGTTAACTGTATCAGCAGGTTTACTGTATCAGCAGGTTAACTGTATCAGCAGGTTAACTGTATCAGCAGGTTTACTGATCAGCGGGTTAACTGCAGGTTAACTGTATCTGCAGGTTTACTGCATCTGCAGGTTTACTGCATCTGCAGGTTTACTGCATCTGCAGGTTTACTGCATCTGCAGGTTTACTGCATCTGCAGGTTAACTGCATCAGCAGGTTAACTGCATCAGCAGGTTTACTGTATCAGCAGGTTTGCTGTATCAGCAGGTTTGCTGTATCAGCAGGTTTGCTGTATCAGCAGGTTTACTGATCAGCAGGTAAACTGTATCAGCAGGTTTACTGTATCAGCAGGTTTACTGTATCAGCAGGTTTACTGATCAGCAGGTTTACTGATCAGCAGGTTAACTGCAGGTTTACTGTATCAGCAGGTTAACTGTATCAGCAGGTTAACTGCATCAGCAGGTTAGCTGCATCTGCAGGTTAGCTGCATCTGCAGGTTAGCTGCATCTGCAGGTTAGCTGCATCAGCAGGTTAACTGCAGGTTAACTGTATCAGCAGGTTAACTGTATCAGCAGGTTTACTGTATCAGCAGGTAAATTGTATCAGCAGGTTTACTGTATCAGCAGGTTTACTGATCAGCAGGTTTACTGATCAGCAGGTTTACTGTATCAGCAGGTTTACTGATCAGCAGGTTTACTGTATCAGCAGGTTTACTGATCAGCAGGTTGACTGTATCAGCAGGTTTACTGATCAGCAGGTTGACTGTATCAGCAGGTTTGCTGCATCAGCAGGTTAGCTGCATCAGCAGGTTTGCTGTATCAGCAGGTTTACTGTATCAGCAGGTTTACTGTATCAGCAGGTTAACTGTATCTGCAGGTTTACTGTATCAGCAGTTTAGCTGTATCAGCAGGTTTGCTGTATCAGCAGGTTAGCTGTATCTGCAGGTTTACTGTATCAGCAGGTTAACTGTATCAGCAGGTTTACTGTATCTGCAGGTTAACTGCAGGTTTACTGTATCAGCAGGTTAACTGTATCAGCAGGTTTACTGATCAGCAGGTAAACTGTATCAGCAGGTTTACTGTATCAGCAGGTTTACTGTATCAGCAGGTTTACTGATCAGCAGGTAAACTGTATCAGCAGGTTTACTGTATCAGCAGGTTTACTGTATCAGCAGGTTAACTGTATCAGCAGGTTAACTGTATCAGCAGGTTAACTGTATCAGCAGGTTTACTGTATCAGCAGGTTAACTGTATCAGCAGGTTTACTGTATCAGCAGTTTAACTGTATCAGCAGGTTTACTGATCAGCAGGTTAACTGTATCAGCAGGTTTACTGTATCTGCAGGTTAACTGCAGGTTTACTGTATCAGCAGGTTAACTGTATCAGCAGGTTTACTGATCAGCAGGTAAACTGTATCAGCAGGTTTACTGTATCAGCAGGTTTACTGATCAGCAGGTAAACTGTATCAGCAGGTTAACTGTATCAGCAGTTTAACTGTATCAGCAGGTTTACTGTATCAGCAGGTTTACTGTATCAGCAGTTTAACTGTATCAGCAGTTTAACTGTATCAGCAGTTTAACTGTATCAGCAGTTTAACTGTATCAGCAGGTTTACTGTATCAGCAGGTTTACTGTATCAGCAGGTTTACTGTATCTGCAGGTTAACTGCAGGTTAACTGTATCAGCAGGTTAACTGTATCAGCAGGTAAACTGTATCAGCAGGTTTACTGTATCAGCAGGTTTACTGTATCTGCAGGTTTACTGTATCTGCAGGTTAACTGCAGGTTAACTGTATCAGCAGGTTAACTGTATCAGCAGGTAAACTGTATCAGCAGGTTTACTGTATCAGCAGGTTTACTGTATCTGCAGGTTTACTGTATCTGCAGGTTTACTGTATCTGCAGGTTAACTGTATCAGCAGGTTTACTGTATCAGCAGGTTAACTGCAGGTTTGCTGTATCAGCAGGTTTGCTGTATCAGCAGGTTTACTCATCAGCAGGTTAACTGTATCAGCAGGTTTACTGTATCAGCAGGTTAACTGCAGGTTTACTGTATGAGCAGGTTTGCTGTATCAGCAGGTTAGCTGTATCAGCAGGTTTACTGTATCAGCAGGTTAACTGTATCAGCAGGTTTACTGTATCAGCAGGTTAACTGCAGGTTTACTGTATCAGCAGGTTTGCTGTATCAGCAGGTTAGCTGTATCAGCAGGTTAGCTGTATCAGCAGGTTAGCTGTATCAGCAGGTTAGCTGTATCAGCAGGTTTGCTGTATCTGCAGGTTAACTGTATCTGCAGGTTTACTGATCAGCAGGTTAACTGTATCAGCAGGTTAACTATCAGCAGGTTAACTATCAGCAGGTTAACTATCAGCAGGTTAACTATCAGCAGGTTAACTGTATCAGCAGGTTAACTGTATCAGCAGGTTAACTGTATCAGCAGGTTTACTGATCAGCAGGTTTACTGATCAGCAGGTTAACTGTATCAGCAGGTTTACTGTATTAGCAGGTAAACTGTATCAGCAGGTTTACTGTATCAGCAGGTTTACTGTATCTGCAGGTTTACTGTATCAGCAGGTTAACTGTATCAGCAGGTTTACTGTATCAGCAGGTTTACTGTGTCAGCAGGTTAACTGTGTCAGCAGGTTAACTATCAGCAGGTTAACTGTATCAGCAGGTTTACTGATCAGCAGGTTAACTGTATCAGCAGGTTAACTGCAGGTTTACTGTATCAGCAGGTTAACTATCAGCAGGTTTACTGTATCAGCAGGTTTACTGTATCAGCAGGTTTACTGTGTCAGCAGGTTAACTGTGTCAGCAGGTTAACTGTGTCAGCAGGTTAACTGTGTCAGCAGGTTAACTGTGTCAGCAGGTTTACTGTGTCAGCAGGTTAACTGTATCAGCAGGTTAACTGTATCAGCAGGTTTACTGATCAGCAGGTTAACTGTATCAGCAGGTTTACTGATCAGCAGGTTAACTGTATCAGCAGGTTAACTGTATCAGCAGGTTAACTGCAGGTTTACTGTATCAGCAGGTTAACTGTATCAGCAGGTTAACTGTATCAGCAGGTTAGCTGTATCAGCAGGTTAACTGTATCAGCAGGTTTACTGTATCTGCAGGTTAACTGCAGGTTTACTGTATCAGCAGGTTAACTGTATCAGCAGGTTTACTGATCAGCAGGTAAACTGTATCAGCAGGTTTACTGTATCAGCAGGTTTACTGTATCAGCAGGTTTACTGATCAGCAGGTAAACTGTATCAGCAGGTTAACTGCAGGTTTACTGTATCAGCAGGTTTACTGTATCAGCAGGTTAACTGTATCAGCAGGTTAACTGTATCTGCAGGTTAACTGTATCTGCAGGTTTACTGTATCTGCAGGTTTACTGTATCAGCAGGTTAACTGTATCAGCAGGTTAGCTGTATCAGCAGGTTAGCTGTATCAGCAGGTTTACTGTATCAGCAGGTTTACTGTATCTGCAGGTTAACTGCAGGTTTACTGTATCTGCAGGTTTACTGTATCAGCAGGTTAACTGTATCAGCAGGTTTACTGATCAGCAGGTAAACTGTATCAGCAGGTTTACTGTATCAGCAGGTTTACTGTATCAGCAGGTTTACTGATCAGCAGGTAAACTGCATCAGCAGGTAAACTGCATCAGCAGGTTAGCTGCATCAGCAGGTTAGCTGCATCAGCAGGTTTACTGTATCAGCAGGTTAACTGTATCAGCAGGTTAACTATCAGCAGGTTTACTGTATCAGCAGGTTTACTGTATCAGCAGGTTAACTGTGTCAGCAGGTTAACTGTGTCAGCAGGTTAACTGTCAGCAGGTTAACTGTATCAGCAGGTTAACTGTATCAGCAGGTTTACTGATCAGCAGGTTAACTGTATCAGCAGGTTAACTGCAGGTTTACTGTATCAGCAGGTTAACTGTATCAGCAGGTTAACTATCAGCAGGTTTACTGCATCAGCAGGTTAACTGCATCAGCAGGTTAACTGTATCAGCAGGTTAGCTGTATCAGCAGGTTAACTGTATCAGCAGGTTAACTGTATCTGCAGGTTAACTGCAGGTTTACTGTATCAGCAGGTTAACTGTATCAGCAGGTTTACTGATCAGCAGGTAAACTGTATCAGCAGGTTTACTGTATCAGCAGGTTTACTGATCAGCAGGTAAACTGTATCAGCAGGTTAACTGCAGGTTTACTGTATCAGCAGGTTTACTGATCAGCAGGTAAACTGTATCAGCAGGTTAACTGCAGGTTTACTGTATCAGCAGGTTTACTGTATCAGCAGGTTAACTATCAGCAGGTTAACTGTATCTGCAGGTTTACTGTATCTGCAGGTTTACTGTATCTGCAGGTTAACTGCAGGTTTACTGTATCAGCAGGTTTACTGATCAGCAGGTAAACTGTATCAGCAGGTTAACTGCAGGTTAACTGCATCAGCAGGTTAACTGTATCAGCAGGTTTACTGTATCAGCAGGTTTACTGTATCAGTAGGTTTACTGTATCTGCAGGTTTACTGTATCAGCAGGTTAACCGTATCAGCAGGTTAACCGTATCAGCAGGTTTACTGTATCAGCAGGTTTACTGTATCAGCAGGTTAACTATCAGCAGGTTAACTGTATCAGCAGGTTTACTGATCAGCAGGTTAACTGTATCAGCAGGTTAACTGCAGGTTTACTGTATCAGCAGGTTAACTGTATCAGCAGGTTAACTGTATCAGCAGGTTTACTGTATCAGCAGGTTAACTGCATCAGCAGGTTAACTGCATCAGCAGGTTAACTGTATCAGCAGGTTAGCTGTATCAGCAGGTTAACTGTATCAGCAGGTTTACTGTATCTGCAGGTTAACTGCAGGTTTACTGTATCAGCAGGTTAACTGTATCAGCAGGTTAACTGTATCAGCAGGTTTACTGATCAGCAGGTAAACTGTATCAGCAGGTTTACTGTATCAGCAGGTTTACTGATCAGCAGGTAAACTGTATCAGCAGGTTAACTGCAGGTTTACTGTATCAGCAGGTTTACTGATCAGCAGGTAAACTGTATCAGCAGGTTAACTGCAGGTTTACTGTATCAGCAGGTTAACTGTATCAGCAGGTTAACTGTATCTGTAGGTTTACTGTATCTGCAGGTTTACTGTATCAGCAGGTTAACTGCAGGTTTACTGTATCAGCAGGTTTACTGATCAGCAGGTAAACTGTATCAGCAGGTTAACTGTATCAGCAGGTTAACTGTATCAGCAGGTTAACTGTATCAGCAGGTTAACTGTATCAGCAGGTTTACTGATCAGCAGGTTTACTGTATCAGCAGGTTAACTGCAGGTTTACTGTATCAGCAGGTTAACTGTATCAGCAGGTTAACTGTATCAGCAGGTTTACTGTATCTGCAGGTTAACTGTATCAGCAGGTTAACTGTATCCGCAGGTTTACTGTATCAGCAGGTTAACTGCAGGTTTACTGTATCAGCAGGTTTACTGTATCAGCAGGTTTACTGATCAGCAGGTTTACTGTATCAGCAGGTTTACCTTATCAGCAGGTTAACTGCAGGTCTACTGTATTAGCAGGTTAACTGTATCAGCAGGTTTGCTGTATTAGCAGGTTAACTATCAGCAGGTTAACTGTATCAGCAGGTTTACTGATCAGCAGGTTAACTGTATCAGCAGGTTTACTGTATCAGCAGGTTTACTGTATCAGCAGGTTTACTGTATCAGCAGGTTTACTGATCAGCAGGTTTACTGTATCAGCAGGTTTACTGTATCAGCAGGTTAACTGTATCAGTAAGTAGTAGATTTTAGAAGGCAGGCAGCAAATGATGAGTGAAAATGGTTTGTTATAGCTTGCATGATACCATTTTTTTCAGAACCGATCCAATCCGATATTAAAAATTCTGAGTATCGGCCGAGAACCGCTGTATGTTCGGTAGTACACGCATGCTCAGTATCAGCTGCTCGCGAGTTCTCATCAGTTCTCTCAGCACAGCATGTAGAGTAACATATACTTATGGAAATCAGCTTATTTCTAGTCGGAGGGACTGTCACTCCTGTCAGAAAGTGAGTAACTTTAGTAATTAGCGCTGATTTGAGACGCGAAACCATAGAGAGTTATCTACAGATCAAGCATAATTACAGGAACATTGAATCATCTTGGAGAGAGTTTCATTGTGTTGACTGTCGTAACTGAATGCGACATGCAGTTTGAAAGCTGAATGGAGAGAGACTGAGCCACAGTGGAGGGAAGCATGCATTGAACTTGAATTTAATGACTTAAATATTCATCTGTACCTCACATTAAACTATCATGTAAACATATAACACATATAAACACTTAATATAGTGCACAAAGCATTGATGATGCTTCATAATGTTTTTGTGGGGCACTGGGGCTTAACAATAACACAGAATATTATACGCACAGTATCGGATTTGGATTGGTCCTGTCTGACCGTTACCCGATATACCCGAAATAATGGCGGATTGGAGCCGATACCGATACTGAGTATCGGATCGGTGCATCCCTGATTAAAAGAGTGCATGTAAAGGGATAAGCAAGTTGACATTGTAATTGTAAGGTAGCTCATAATATATTTTTATATAAAATATTGACAATAAAACAAACAAGTTTATTTTTAAACTGCATTATCAAATATTTTTGACAAATATTTGTATCGGTATCGACCTTAAATATCATTTATCTGTCTTAAATATAATTTATCGGTCAGGCTAATAAATAAATATATATATATATATATATATATATATATATATATATATATATATATATATATATATATATATATATATATATATATATATATATATATATATATATATATATATATATATAATACATATAATACACTCACCTAAAGGATTATTAGGAACACCATACTAATACTGTGTTTGACCCCCTTTCGCCCTTCAAAACTGCCTTAAATCTGCGTGGCATTGATTCAACAAGGTGCTGAAAGCATTCTTTAGAAATGTTGGCCCATATTGATAGGATAGCATCTTGCAGTTGATGGAGATTTGTGGGATGCACATCCAGGGCACGAAGCTCCCGTTCCACCACATCCCAAAGATGCTCCATTGGGTTGAGATCTGGTGACTGTGGGGGCCATTTTAGTACAGTGAACTCATTGTCATGTTCAAGAAACCAATTTGAAATGATTCGAGCTTTGTGACATGTAGCCATCAGAGAATGGGTACATGGGTGGTCATAAAGGTATGGACATGGTCAGAAACAATGCTCCGGTGGGCCGTGGCATTAAACGATGCCCAATTGGCACTAAGGGGCCTAAAGTGTGCCAAGAAAATATCCTCCACACCATTACACCACCACCACCAGCCTGCACAGTGGTAACAAGGCATGATGGATCCATGTTCTCATTCTGTTTACTACCAAATTCTGACTCTACCATCTGAATGTCTCAACAGAAATCGAGACTCATCAGACCAGGCAACATTTTTCCAGTCTTCAACTGTCCAATTTTGGTGAGCTCGTGCAAATTGTAGCCTCTTTTTCCTATTTGTAGTGGAGATGAGTGGTACCCGGTGGGGTCTTCTGCTGTTGTAGCCCATCCGCCTCAAGGTTGTGCGTGTTGTGGCTTCACAAATGCTTTGCTGCATACCTCGGTTGTAACGAGTGGTTATTTCAGTCAAAGTTGCTCTTCTATCAGCTTGAATCAGTCGGGCCATTCTCCTCTGACCTCTAGCATCAACAAGGCATTTTCGCCCACAGGACTGCCGCATACTGGATGTTTTTCCCTTTTCACACCATTCTTTGTAAACCCTAGAAATGGTTGTGCGTGAAAATCCCAGTAACTGAGCAGATTGTGAAATACTCAGACCGGCCCGTCTGGCACCAACAACCATGCCACGCTCAAAATTGCTTAAATCACCTTTCTTTCCCATTCTGACATTCAGTTTGGAGTTCAGGAGATTGTCTTGACCAGGATTACACCAATGCATTGAAGCAACTGCCATGTGATTGGTTGATTAGATAATCTTTTAGGTGTGTGTGTGTATGTATATGTATATGTATATGTATGTGTGTGTGTGTGTATATATATATATATATATATATATATATATATATATATATATATATATATATATATATATATATATATATATATATATATATATATATATATTTTTTTTTGTCTGTACAATGGAAGACAATGTGAACTGTTTGGTTACCAAAATTCTTTGTGTTCCACAGTAGAAGGTGAACTATCCCATTGAATCCACTGTAATGAACCCCTGGTCAACCTTTTTCCAGCCTATTAAGTTTTGAATTATGGGAGGCACTTCCAGTTTGGGGAACTTCCACTCAAAAAGATCCATTCAAATTATAAGGTTACACTACAAATAATTCTTATCCGTCAGTTTGACTTAATGAGCTGTCAATTTGCCTTCATGCTCTATTTTCATATGTCAGAACTAAGAATAACGGAACACTGCTATCTCAAGAATATCTGTGGCAGGAGCTCTTTTCAGTCTAATGCGTTTATTTCCCTTTTTTACTTTGTATTCCACTGTAACAGTATGAAAAAGACAACATACTGTGCACTTGTGGTCTGCTCTCCTGATTTACTTTACGATATATTCCATGAATAATTCACAGGAATGCACTAAGAGAATCTCTTGTTTTTCTCCCCAAATCCTTGCATCTTTTTCCAGGTTTGTTTTCACATGGATGCTTTAAAATTTAATTGTCTCCCTTTTAACTTCTAATCCCTATTAGCAGTGTTTCTAAAGCAGGTAAATCTGTAAAAATGACTGAATGCACTTTAAAATATTATCACTCATTGCTTAAGTTAATGAACATATTTAATTAAGTGTTACATAATAAAGACATATATTATTACAGTGATATTCAATATATCTGTAATATTGCTGTGAAAAAATCTTTACACTTAAGTTTCTATTTAATGCTTGATGATTGAAGGGGAATAAAATAGTAACTTAATTTTACCCAGTTTTTTTATTTGAATAGCTTATTATTGTGTTCATAGCTCAAGCCTTTCACTGATTGTTTACAGTTTAATGTTATTCCCATAATTAGCGTAAAGCGTCATGAGGTGTAGGAAAAAGGTGGATATGTTTAAAAATAGTGAGCTCGCTTTGCAGGCTTCTTTAGCATTACCTGTTCATGGTGCCTGTTTGACTGCAGGCAGAGAGTATACTTCTATCTGTGTTTCTCCTCTCTGCGGTTTTAGAGCGGCAGTGTTGTTGAACCACTTTCAAACTCATATGACAGTGTTGTGCAATTAAACCTCAACAAAGGTGGCCGAATCTGACGCTGACACTGGTGCAACTAAGACCTTTACTTTCTGACTTCTGGAATTTTTTGTGTGACATTGCACTGTATTAGTTGGTTGTAAATGGCTGTGGGATAAAGCATTAGACCCACTGGACTGTGAGGAAGAGGGGTTTGAGTGTAGAAGAATGATAGTATAGTATGTGTGGGCAGTTGACTTTGGTGAGAAAAATCTGAGAAATTAAACATGAATATCATGCAGGTATACAGTACACTTGGCTGCTCACAAACGTGTATCCTGTATTTTAATCTTATTTGTGCCATAATTTTGTAGGCTAAATCCTGCAATTGTCATGTGATATGTCAGATTATATGATGGGCATATTAATTTCTAAACATTTGTCTTCTGAAATCTAGATATTTTTTTAAATTTAAGTAACAAGCTAGGCCTAGTTTGTATTAATTCAAATATTGCTTTCTGTATATTGCTGTATTTTCAAAATAATCCTGAAAGATTCTTAGATTAAAATAATTTCTGAAGGATCATGTGACACAGAAGACAAGTAACGGCTGCTGAAAATTCAGCTTTGTCATCACAGGGGTCATGGGGCACATTAAAGGGGTCAGGAATTGAGAAATAAAATTTTCCTTGATGTTTTGACATATAAGAGGTCATTACAAGATGTTTTGAATTGCCAAGTTGTGGTAAAACACATGCTGCGTCCGAAATCGAATACTTCTCTACTCTATAGTATGCGGAAAACAGTGAGCGAAAAGTCCCCAAATGACCTACTACTTCCGACGAGATTCTGAAGTGCGCATTCGATGGACACTTTACTATCCCACGAGGCAAACGGGAGAGGATTTATGAATGGAGGTGAAGGGACACAACTGACACTGGTAGGTCACATGATAATGACAACATGGCGGATGTAGTATGTCCGGATTACATTCATACTACACGCATTCATACTATATAGAAACAGACACAATTCGACACAGGCTTTTCAGAGAGATGAAAATAAAAGATGATGCAGTGACGACTATATTGGATCTGACAGTGTTGCAACACAAGTTGAAGTGTGTGTAACAGTGTTTTTACCATGTGACACTATTGCTTTGTCTGATACAGATAGTTTGTAATTTTTACTGTAGAGCCACAGTCAAACTGAATAGTTGTGATTTAGGTATATGGTAATGTGATGTACCACAATAACGAACATGCACAATATTGTTATCGTGGGCACTTCAAAATACTGTGAATAATTATTTATTATGAATTATTCTGATTTTTAGAATGCATTTTAAAAATACTTTTCCTATCAACCGTTTAAAATGCACAACACCACTGTGTGCTGCGTCAAAGAAGCATGCGCACTGACGTAAACAAGCCCAAGAAGCACATGGCGGAACGAGTGAAGGAGACGCGCTGAAAGAAACAGCCGAAATGCAGCCGTTACCCCAGTAACCTCGTAAACAAAGCAGCTGCGATACTTTCTGTTTCTGAACAGTGTTTAAATGTTTCAAATAGCCATTCAGATTTTTGTTCGCAATGGTGTTCATCGCGGCACCAAATTCTTAAATACTTATAAATTTAATAGGCTTTTTATTTTCAAACGTAAACATTTTTATATTTGAATCTGGACTACTAAATACTAAAGCATTTATTAATGTTAATTTCAACATTTAATAATACATTATTAAAATCAAGTTGTAACTGTATTATTTAAATGGACCTGAGCTAACAATGATCAGTTGTATATTTTAACTAATGTTAACAAAGAATAATAACAAACTATTGCTCATTATTAATTTAATACATTAACTAACATGAGTTAATTAGACCTTATTCTAAAGTGATACCTATTGATCTTTATAATTCTTTTGCACTTACATGTTTACTTTTTTCCACTTTTTTTGCAACTTATTTCAATATCGTGATAATAACATATCGTACCATGATAAAAACTTTATCAACAGCAATTATCACAGCATGAAAATTTGATATCGTCACATGCCCAGTTGTGATTTTCTGTTCTTTCTTTTGCTTCAGCATTTATGGGGTTAATGCATTGGATTATTGGATGTCAAAGAACGTAGAGAACGCTGCTTTTGTTATTGTTTTGATTTAAGCCATTCACTGTAATCCCAAATAAAAGATGTGGCACGCCTTTCAAAATGGAGTGTTTGGAAGAAGTTATTTTTTAATTTAAAGTAAATGTTTCACAGCCTGCAGTGTAAACTCGGAAGGCCTCAGGTCATGTGCACTGTCTTTTACTTCAGCAGCTCTGAGTAAAATACCCAGCCAGCTGTACCAGCCGCTGTGGTACATCAAGTGTTTTAATATGAAGATCAGTATATCAAGAGCAATGGTGCAAATGACACCGTAAACCATGCATTAAACCATGAGTTTTTGTATATTACTTTGATGATGGACCAGGAGCCGGCTCACCACTTGGAAATGGAGCCAAGAAAAGAGATGATTAATTGTGGAGAACAAGAAGGGGATGGGTTAATTAAAGATGACTAATCAAATGCCTATTGGTTGAGCAAAGCTGTGAGCAGGGTGTAAAAATTTGAGTTTTGACTGAGATTGTCTGATGTTCTGCAAGCATCTTGGCTTTGTCTCCACCAATAAAGTCTAAGTTTTGGCATCTGGAACTCTGTGACTCGAGTGATTTCTTACAAAGAGGAGAATAATTTTTTTCTATGACAAAGCTCAAAAACAGTATAGAAAGCGGTTTATAAAAAAAAATTTTTGATGTACAAATTCATAAGGTTCATGACCCCTTTAAAATAGTAAACAGTTCTCCTAAATTGCACTACTATCTCACTATATTACTGTATTTTTTTAATAAAATAAATGCAGCCTTCGTGAGCATATGAGACTAATTTAAAAAACATAAAAAAAATCTTACCAATCCCAAAATTTTGAACAGTATTGTGTAAATACTCCATAATGAGGTCACATATTAATGGATTATGATATAGTGTGACTGTGACTTTTTTTTCTTTTTCCAAGATGGGGCCGCCGTGTTCGGTCGCCGTTCAGGTCGCTCCGCGAAGACTGTGCTTTTATTTATTATTTTATTTATTATTACTTGTTTATGTATCATCTGCATTGATCTGCTATGACAGCAAAACTCTTTTGGACATTGGTTACCTCTACACTGGACTGTTTCAGGACACTTTCATCGATCCTCCGTGGCCATCTGAGATTCATCGGAACACCGAGTTGAACAATGGCCAGATGAGTCGACAGCGAAGAATCAAGAAACACCGCGGGAAACGTGCTGGGATTCGCAACAGACTGAGAAAAAGGGCATTCAGCCCACCTCTCCCGAGCATTCTGCTCGCAAATGTTCAATCCTTGTAGAATAAGATGGACGATCTTAGAGCCAGGATAAGTTTTCAACGGGACATGAGAGACTGTAACATCTTTTGTTTGTCCGAAACATGGCTCACGCCCGCGGTCCCGGACACAGCTGTGACGCCATAGGAGAACTTCTCTGTTTTTCGGATGGACAGAACAGCCGAGGCCGGTAAATCCAAAGGCGGTGGAGTATGTTTCATGATCAACAAGAAATGGTGTGACCCCAGGAACATCACCATTCTCTCGCGGTCCTGCTCGCCTCATCTGGAACATTTAACAATCATCTGTCGCCCATTCTATCTGCCGAGGGAGTTTTCTGCGGTCATCGCCACTGCCGTTTACATTCCACCACAGGCAGACACAGGGCTGGCTTTATCTGGCCTTCATGATGTTACCAGCGGCTTCATAAACAAACACCCCGATGCTGCTTTCATCGTCGCGGGCGATTTTAACAAAGCAAACCTAAAGAAAGTCTTGCCAAACTTTCACCAGCATGTCTCCTGTCCTACACGAGGAGCAAACACACTGGATCATTGCTACTCTCCGTTTAAGAACGCCTATAAAGCGCGCTCACTTCAAGCTTTTGGCAAATCGGATCATGCCGCCATTTTCCTCACACCTGAATACAGACAAAGGCTCGTTCAGGACCCCCCGGTGAGGCGGGAAGTTAAACGCTGGTCACCCCATTCAGAGACCGTGCTACAGGCAGCTCTTAATGACGTCGACTGGGACATGTTCCGGGTGAGTTCAGCTGATGTCAGCGAGTTCATGGATGTGGCGCTTTGCTTCATCAACACGCTTACAGAGCAAGCCACACAAACAATAACAATAACGTCCTTCAACAACAATTCAATCCGCGCTGCAGTGAACACATGCACTGCCGCATACAATGCCGGTCTCCTACCGGGGAATATGACTGAATACAAATCGTCCTGCTATGCTCTCCGACGCGCAGTTAAAGCCGCAAAGCTCCGTTATAAGGATCGAGTGGAGTCTCATTTCCAACTCAACGACTCCCGGCGCATGTGGCAGGGACTGAGGTCCATCTGTTCTTTTGGATCTAAATCCTCTGCAGAGGTGAGAGCTGATCTGTTGCTTGTGAACGAGTTAAACTCTTTCTACGCTCGCTTTGATTGTAATCACGGCAGCGCGACTCTGCCAAGTGACGCGTCAGAGGGAATCACTCAGAGCAGCAACAACCACGTGATCTCTGTTTCGGAGGATGAAGTTCGGAGGACACTCAAGCGTGTGGACGTCAGGAAAGCTGCCGGGCTGGATGGTATTTCAGGCCGTGTTCTGTGGTCCTGTGCTGATCAGCTTGCCAGGTTGTTTACATCCATCTTTAATGAGTCCCTCGCTACATCTGTGGTCCCCACCTCCTTCAAAAAATCCACTATCATCCCTGTCCCTAAGAACAGTAAACCCTCTTGCCTAAATGACTATCGTCTAGTGGCTCTCACGTCTATAGTCATGAAGGTCTTTGAGAGACTCATTAAAAACACCATTTGCGCCTTCATTCCTGACACTTTGGACCCTCTTCAGTTTGCCTATCGTCCCAATAGATCGATTGAAGATGCCATCTCTTATGTCCTCCACTCCTCCCTCACTCACATCGACAGCAAAAGTGGGAACTACGTAAGGCTGCTATTTATTGACTATAGCTCAGCCTTTAACACCATAGTTCCCATTAAGCGAACCGCCAAACTCCTGGATCTCGGCCTGAATTCTTCTCTCTGCCACTGGATTGAAGACTTCCTCACTGGCAGGCCTCAGGTGGTGAGAGTAGGCCAGTCCACCTCCACCTCCATCACCCTGAGTGTGGGAGCTCCACAGGGCTGTGTCCTGAGTCCCCTGCTCTACTCTCTCTACACACATGACTGTTTGTCCACACACAGCTCCACCTCTATTATCAAATTTGCTGATGATACTGTTGTCCTGGGCCTCATTTCCAACAACAATGAGACCGCATACTTGGACGAGGTGGAGCAACTAACATCATGGTGCGAGGACAACTGTCTCTCTCTGAATGTTGGCAAGACCAAAGAACTGATTGTGGACTTCAGGAAGAGACAGCAACGGACATACTCCCCTCTCATGATCAGCGGGTCACCAGTAGAGAGAGTGAGCAACTTCAAGTACCTGGGTGTAAACGTCTCCGAGGACCTGACCTGGACTGCTCACATTCAGACACAGGTGAAAAAAGCCAGGCAAAGACTATACCACCTGCGCCAGCTGAGGAAATTCAGGATTTCATTTAGGGACGATAGAAAGTGTATTAACTCAAGTGCATCACAGCGCGTGGTATGGGAACAGCACCAGTCATGACCGCAAAGCCCTGCAAAGAGTTGTGCGCTTATCCGAGCGTATCTCAGGGTCAGCTCTCCCGTCTCTGCAGGACGTCTACACCAAACGCTGCAAAGGTAGAGCTACTAAGATCATCAAGGACTCTAATCACCCTGCAATCCCTCATTTCACGCTGATGCCATCTGGTAAGCGCTTCCGAAGCCTGATGGCCAAAACTGAGAGACTCAGGAGGACCTTCTTCCCCCAGGCCATCAGACTCCTGAACTCAGTCACTTAACATCACGTGACTTCACTTCAGGATAAACATACTGACATTGCACTGCACTTTCTGTTCTCGTTGTTACTGTGTAACAACCTGTTATAAACCTGTTTGCACATTATACTTTGTACATTTCTGTTAACCACATATTTCATAAGTCTACAGTTTACTCACTGCACAGTTTATTTCACTTATTTTATTCCACTTTATTTATTTTTATTTGTTTTCTACTTGATTTATTTATAATTCTACAGATATATATATATATATATATATATATATATATATATATATATATATATATATATATATATAT
Source organism: Paracanthobrama guichenoti (assembly GCA_018749465.1). Classification (NCBI taxonomy): domain Eukaryota; kingdom Metazoa; phylum Chordata; class Actinopteri; order Cypriniformes; family Gobionidae; genus Paracanthobrama; species Paracanthobrama guichenoti. The sequence continues at coordinate 362,877 of CM031949.1, read as the reverse complement.
ATATATATATATATATATATATATATATATATATATATATATATATATATATATATATCTATATATATATATATATAGTACTTTTTATCCTATTTCTGTTATAATTTCCTCCTTGTGTTTTTAACTGTGAATTTGCACTGTCCATGGAGCGGACCTGTTTACATTTCACTGCCGGTTGTATATTCTGTATATAACTGTGTATGTGACAAATAAAACTCTTGAATCTTGAATCTTGAAAAATACTGTTTTATCATATTTATATTACATGTCATTAAATCCCTGGCCTAAAATTGTCACGCATGCAACACCAGTGCCATATGACAACAATGCCAATGACAAACACGTGGCCAGCTATGACAGTTTTATGAATGTTATGA